>CAJNDT010000591.1:0-480000 GCA_905221615.1 Symbiodinium sp. CCMP2592
CTCCTCGCATGCCCAAGCTTTTGCTTGGCCTTCACTACAAGTGCCCCACGTCTGGGAGGCCCATCTGCTTTGGGCACAACTTACCCGGGGGATGCCCCGCGGGGAAGAACAACGAGTCCGAATGCGACCGAGGCTTGCACATTTGCTCCAAGTGCCTGGGCTCTCACTCGTACAACCAGTGCCCGCAGCGGCAGACGAACTGACCATCACAGACAGAGGGCCTCTATCCCTCCTTGAATTTAGGAGGGAAAGTTTTCCAGTCATGCTTCGCCCTCGAGCTTTTCGCGGGCACCGCGGGCATCACGGCCGCCATGAAGAGTGTCGGCCTGTCAGCAAGTTTTGGCATCGATAGTTTTCTTTCTCCCTCTAGAAAGGGGCCGGTGATAAGGTTGGACCCTTCACTTGAGGCCTCTCAACACCTTGTTTTCCAGATTTTAAGTTCAGATCAGCTAGTTTTTGTGTGGATGGCGCCACCTTGTGGAACGTGTTCGCGGGCCAGGGAGATCGCCATGAGCACCTCTCGCTACGGACCAAGACCTCTCCGTTCGGATGATTTCCCAGACGGACTGCCGCATCTACTTGATCACGAAGCAGAACGTGTGAAGAAAGCAAACGAGCTGTACAAACTTGTGACTCAAGTGTGCATTAGATGCACGGACAAGCAACTCCCCTGGACGGTGGAGAACCCCTTCTCCTCCTTGTTCTGGCGAACCTCTTTCTGGACCGAGGCGCAATCTCGGTGCAATCCGAGATATGTGCAATTTCATTCGTGCATGTATGGAAGCGATCGCAAGAAGAACACCGCTCTGGCCTTTTCGGCAAAGTGCCTCTGGACAGACTCCATGCTGAATGTAACAACAGCCACGCTCACAAATCATGGGGATGGTCCCATGAGGACCAGACCTTCTCCACTTCTTTGGAGTCGGCGTACCCGGCCAAACTGTGCAAGCAAGTGGCTCATGCTGTCAAGGATGCCTGCGAGGCAGACAATTTTGTCACGGAACCTCTAGACATGTTGCGGGCATCGCAACTGCCGCTTGCGGCAGAGAAAGTCTCAAGAGCAATGGCATCCGAGGGTACCACGAAGTCCAATCTACCCAACTTCGTTCCAGAATACCGGGTGATTCTCAAGGCATTCATTCCGAGATCTTCCTGTACGTGGCGCATCAAGGATTTCATCGAGCACCCTTTGATCACCCCGCAGGTCACCATTCCCGAAGGCTCCCGTCTGCTGGAAATCTCTCCCAGAACAGAAGGGGAGAACTCCACGATTCCAGCAGAAGCGGACACAATCTGCACATTTGGAGTGCCTTGGAGCCCCGGCGAGTTCCTGAAGGAAGCGGCGGGAAGAGGACACCCAGCCGACGCGATCTCGACAGTGCCTGAACCACTGAAAAGATCCATTTGGGAACTTGCGGCTGACGATCCATCGGCGGTCGCTGAAAGGCGAGCGTCCTTCTTCCGCAAATGGATGTCGGTTGCTTCGGAGCTCTACGAAGAGGAAAAGGCCTTGAAGGACTCGATGGACGAGGGAGTAAGGTCGGTAGTAAAGGACAAGAAGATCCTGCTCTTCAAGGAGATGGTGAACGCATACGAGCTGAACGATGCTGAAGCACACAAACTCTTGGAAGAAGGTGTTGACCTTACGGGCGAAATTCCGATGTCGAACGACCTGCCCAAGAGGTACACCCCGGCCACGATCCATGAGAGCGAGCTCGAAGCTCTTGCTCCGGTCATCAAGGATGCAGCGCTCTCAAGGGCTCTTGGAGCCGCGGAGGGCCTATCCAAGGAAGTGTGGGAGAAGACCATAACGGAAGTTTCGAGGGGATGGCTCAAGGGACCCATGGAGCCTGATGATGCCGATGCGCCCTCGGTCGTGTCTAATCGCTTTGGGGTTAAGCAGAGGGACAAGGTACGGTGCGTCGACGATATGTCGGCTAGTTTGATAAACGCTACCACCTTCGCGGAGGAAAGGATATCTCTTCATTCCGTAGATGTCATGGCTTCCGCTGTGGTTGAGTGGTGCGACGCCAGAGACGCCGCGCAGAGGCCTCGCGACTTGACCGCTAAGAGCTTCGATCTTAAGTGGGCCTTCAAGCAGATGGCAGTGTCGGCGAGCTCCAGAGACAGGGCGGGACTAGTCATCAAGGACCCGTCTGGCTGCCCCAAGGTCTTTACATCGCTGGCCCTGCCCTTCGGGGCCACTCAGAGTGTATACGCCTTCAACAGGATGAGCAGGGCACTGTGGACCCTAGGAGTCGTGGCCCTCAGTCTCATGTGGACGGTTTTCTTTGACGACTTTTGCCTGTTTTCGGAGCCCGCCCTGGAGCAGAGCTCGGACCTGGCTGCAAGGTCCCTCTTCGATATCCTTGGATGGGTGTATGACACCTCTGGCGAGAAAAACACGGTCTTCGGTAGGACACTACACGCTCTAGGAGTCAGCGTCAACCTGAGACATCTCACCAAGGGATCGCTACTCATCAGCAACACTGAGGCAAGAATCAGTG
Source organism: Symbiodinium sp. CCMP2592 (assembly GCA_905221615.1). Lineage (NCBI taxonomy): Eukaryota > Dinophyceae > Suessiales > Symbiodiniaceae > Symbiodinium > Symbiodinium sp. CCMP2592. The sequence continues at coordinate 2,508 of CAJNDT010000591.1, forward strand.
AGCTCGTGAGCGAGCTCTCAAACATTCTCGACAGGGGAAGAATATCGAGATCCGAGGCCAGGCACATGGCGGGGCGAATGAGTTTCGCCGGAGGGCAAATCTTCGGTCGACTCCCGAAGTCCTGTCTTAAAGTATTCTACTCCGTTTTGGAACGGAACTCTACCGCAATTGACGGAAGCATCTCCGCAGCACTTCGGATGTACATTGACATCGCTCAGTTCGCCCCAGCGAGGACGATTCTCCTGGGTCAGAGGCCCTGCGTCTTTATATACACTGACGCGTCCCTGGAACCGACTAAGGAAGGAAACGTCGCGGGAATAGGCGGAGTCCTGTGCGGACCCACTGGAGAGCCCCTGAGGTTCTTCTCGTACTTCCCTAGCTCAGCTGAGCTTGCTGAGGTGGGAATAGACCTAGAGTCTAAGTGCATCTTCTTGCTCGAGTTGGCTGCAGTCTGCTTGGCGTTCAAGGCTTGGGGCGAGGCCCTCAGAGGAATGAGAGTCGTATGCTACTGTGATAATGAAGGCGCCAAAGCCTGCCTTATGACTGGAGCAAGCGCTAACAGAGTCGCAAACGACTTGCTGAAGCATCAAGCCGCATATGAGCTCAAGACGGGGACTGTACCCTGGATCGCGAGAGTCCCGTCAAAATCGAACATCGCGGATGAACCCTCGAGAGTTAGGATCGAGGCTCTCCCAGACTTTCCCGACGCAGTACGGTCCACGGTAAGCGTCGATCTTATAAAAGATGGGGAAAGTTCTCTCCGCTTTCAGTGACCCGATCTGTCGGGACAAAGATCTTGGAATGACTCACAAGGACGGAGACTTCGTCATCCCCACATGGAAAAAGAGAGAGCGATCTGCGTGGAAGATATTTGATTGAAGATTCTTTTATTGAAGATATTCCATTTGATTGAAATTTTCTGCCGGTCCTGTGAGTGATAAGCTTACGTGCGAGGGACGAGTTAGTGTTTTATCACGATCATGGAAAACAAACAAGGAACGTGTTTGTTTAGGCAGAAACGTTTTGCTGCATTGAGCATGTGTGATGTGCCTGCATGTGAACGTTGCTCAAGTCGGAGCCGGGCAGAAAATTTCGAAAGCCCGCCCACCCGCACCTTTTTCTTCAGTCATGCGAGTCTTACAAATTCCAGAGATCTGGTGCACCGTCAGCTTGTACCTGAGGACCAGAAGACAACGTCGCCTCAGCGCGACTGCCAAGGTCTTCCGAGCGCTGTTCAGGCGTTGGTTTCAACCAACAGGCTTCACTGACAGCAGCGAGTACGAAGAGGAGGAACCAGAAACCTCTCCTGGCAATTAGTCCACTTCTCAGAGAGCGCACAGCCGAAGCTTCGTCACCCTGTCAGGCTGTAACCTCTAAGGCTGAACCTCTGAGCGGGGGGGGAAAGTTCTCTCCGCTTTCAGTGACCCGATCTGTCGGGACAAAGATCTTGGAATGACTCACAAGGACGGAGACTTCGTCATCCCCACATGGAAAAAGAGAGAGCGATCTGCGTGGAAGATATTTGATTGAAGATTCTTTTATTGAAGATATTCCATTTGATTGAAATTTTCTGCCGGTCCTGTGAGTGATAAAAAACCTCACAGATTGCATCCAACAAAACTGACAGCTGATGTTCGAGAACACATTTTGAATCCAGCTCTGCATGCTAGCTCAACGCCGCATGTCCTGCAAGGGTCGCCATCTTTCACAAGACAGTGTCCAACCACGAACCCTTACGCAGAACAGAAGCCGCAACTGTTATCAGAGCAGAACCGCTGTCTTTCGCAAGACAGCGTCCAACAGCGTGCTCCTGCCCACCCCTCGACACTTTGTGCCACCAGCGAGGATGCCACGGCTGCAGGTCAAAGCACATCTACTTATATGTTCTGTCCGTCTACACGTCCCACTGCATCTCTTGCATGTCTGCGAAGCAGAAACCAGAGCTGATTCCTGTACGTGTCCGGCATGCCCAGCAAAACCACGAACAGGAACTTCACAGAACTCAGCCGACTGATGACCTCGCAGTATCGAATCGCCAGCCGTCTAGCATCCGCCAGCGGTATACGTTCATATTCAAACGACCATGACAGAACATTCTCGCAGATCCAAACCATACACTCGCGTCGGGGCACCTCCCCATCCCTCGCAAGCAATTGAAGCAAGAGCTCCGTATCCACTGGATTCACGTCTCTTTGCAACTTGCATCGGAGCATATCGCATTGTTGAACCAAGGTTACCTTTTGTGAGGTTGTTATACACTGGTCTTGTACGCCTGCTTCCACAATCTCAAAAGCAGAGGACCCGCGTCTGCGATGCCTGGTTTCGAACTGCCGCAGCAGCCCCTGCAATTGCTGCGCGGACAATGCCCGCTGTGCTTGCCACCCTGCTGCCAGGTTCATCGTGACACATCCCAACACCAAGTCGAGACAAACTTCATAAAATTCTTCTCCACCTAAAAGGCTGCCAGCCGTTTCGGCAGTGGCAGCGACTGGATCCTCATCCGAACCCGCGGACCCTTCCGCCCCGGAAACATGCGTTGCGTTCATTGCTGCAACTAGGTGACAACACGCCCAACTAGGGCGCTATTTACCTGTAATCTTGAGAACGCGCACACACACGCACACTGGAAGATCTGCATATATGCCCAAGTGTGAACACAACTAGCTCTCTCTCCCGCGAACGTGGTTTTGCTCCCGCTCTGCATGCTAGCTCAACGCCGCATGTCCTGCAAGGGTCGCCATCTTTCACAAGACAGTGTCCAACCACGAACCCTTGCGCAGAACAGAAGCCACAACTGTTATCAGAGCAGGGCCGCTGTCTTTCGCAAGACAACGTCCAACAGCGGGCTCCTGCGAGACGAAGGTGCATCGAAAAAAAAATAGCATCTGCGGGCGGCTCTTGCCCACTAGCCGTCTGCACTTTGTTGGAGCAGAAGCTCGAAGCCACGTGTCCTGGCAGGGTCGCGATCTTTTACAGGACAGTGTCCAACCCTAAGCCCCTGCGCAGAACACAAGCCGCAACTGTTATCCGAGCAGGGCCGCGGTCTTTCGCAAGACAACGTCCAACAGCGGGCTCCCGCGAGACAAAGCTGCATCAAACTGCATCCACAGGCCGGCTCTTGCCAACCACCCGTCTGCGCTTTGTGGGTGCAGTACTTTCAGTAGCTGGGCGGACGTCGACGCCAACGATGCGCTGGACGTATTGATTTCCATACCAGCCGAGATTTCTAATGTACTTTTCGGCATCTCGCATACTTGTCTTGGACATTTCTTCAAACTCCCGCATTCTCCGAACGAGCGTGTCGTTGTGCTCGTGCAGATAGCCTTCGAAACAGCGTCGGTCCGGCAAACCGACTATGGTCAGATCCGTCAGCTTCCTCGCGCGCGACATCATGACGTAGAGCGCCAAAGCATAGTCAGACTCCTTCATCCAAGATGGTTGTGTCAAAAAGGCCACCAGTCCATGTTTGGCGGTTATCCCTTGCATCCCGAAGTGCGTGAGGACTTCTCTCGGCGCCAAAGGAATCTAGCGCAGCCAAATAACCAAAACAAAAAAAAAAAGAGAAAGGTTACATCATGATATGATGTAATCACAACCCGACACCCACCAGCGCACACAATCCCGTGCCTGCTTGCGCACCACTCTGAATTTCGGGTCCTTGCCAACCTGGACCGCAAACCCATTGCTGTCGGCCACCGGCCGAACGAAGAAATGACCTTTCGGAACGCCCGACGCTGGAGGCAGCTGCAGTTCTTGGTATTCCTTGTCGTCTACTTCCACAAGCACACCCAACGGCTGGTAGCGCAGCACGACGCAAGCTGCCCCAGCGTCGACCTGGGGTTCCAGCGGATGCAGCTCGATGCGTCGAACGACGCAAGGCAACTCCCTGGTGAGAAGTGGCTCGGGCAAAATACATGAAATACGAACCTTCATGCCAACGAACAACGGGCACATGCCCATGAGATATCCAGTCTTCGTCATGTTCACGACTTTGAGCGCAGCGCTGGCTTCGTCGGGCGTGAGGTTGCGACCTCCGGTGGGCTTGTCGATCGCCTGCACGAAGTAGAGCTGCTGATGCGCAGCGCGAGCTTCCAAAGTAGACCGTACGTGCTGCAAACGACCAACTTGCTCCCAAGCCAATCCGCCCCAGTATGCAGACAGGAAGTCTTCCACTGCTAACGTGTCGGGCTGTAACACTCGCGATTGCAGCGCCAGCCAGAGGTCGTCAGGCAAGCTGGTGCCCTGCCGCATGTGTCCGAGAATACGAACCAAGGCCTGCCCGGATGCGCAGTCCGAAAACCGCCCGGTCCCCGTGAAGTGGACGACGATGCGTGCAGAGTTCTTGAAAAGCAAACGTCCGAGCTCCGAGTTATTGCTGTCCTGCGACTTCCAAGACATGCAAAACAAGGCACTAGCAACATAAACAAGGGTTCCAATTTTTGAAAAAAAAAAACCTTTTCCTGTGATTTGGGATCAACTTCTTCTTCGCTCTCGGACTGCGCCGTGTCCACGGCGGACACTGCTTCCTTCCATTCGCAAAGACTTCTCTTTCCTGCTGGCCGAATTTGCAGGAAGTCCCCCAGCTGTATGCCGACGGGCATGCGACCGAACCATTCCTCCAGGTAGCGGGTAGTGTCCAAAGCCAACGTATCTGCACGCTGTAAAGCAAAACGATAGCCGGCTGCATGATAAACATCGGGCGGTGTCATCGACAGCTCGTCATAGACCTTGCGTTCCAAACAAAAAAATCCTTACACCACCATGAACAATCCCAACGACAACAAAAGACGAATGGTTCACAAGCCAAGCACGGCGGCGACGGCCGTTACGATTCGCCTCTCCAAAGCATCTTCTTTGTTTTTTTGGGCTCGAAGAGACCGACGGTCCAAACAGATATTGGGATTGACGTTAGCCAACTTGTGTAGCGTGCGCGCTTCTCTTCCGAGCAGCCGCACAGCAGCGTGCGTGGGCGCACCTGCCAGGAACCCATCTTCACCGAAAAAGCGTCGAAAGAGTGGTCGTATAACTTGGGTGTAAGCCCATGTTTTGCCGCTCCCTCCCGCACCCAGCCAGAGACAGTTCACGCAGGCATTACGCTTGCCATCAGCCTTGCAAATGCTGCTGTTCGTTCTCTTTGCCCACATGTCGTCCACGGCACACACTACAGGAGCCACAGCGCGGATCTGCTGATCATTCAGTGTGTGCTCCTGCCACCAGGTCAATATAATTATGAATCTCTCTCTCTCTCTCTCTCTCTCTCTCTCTCTCTCTCTCTCTCTCTCTCTCTATATATATATATACACACACCATCACTGCCTACTCAGGGTCGAAGCTCTGCGTCGATTGCAAGGGCTTTCTCATTGCACATGTATGCACCACATGAAAGGATGGACATGTTGCAGATTGTTGCAGCATCTTACCATACCGAGCACCGCTCTTTACCTGCCTCGATGACTGACTCTCTAACGCGAATTTTAAACTCTTCGCTACTAATGCTTGCGAGGCAATTGTCTTCGGCTCGTACCTCAATCAGCTTCAAGGCATACTCGCTGGGACGCAAATCTTGTGCATTCAACTCCGCCAGAAAGGGATCCACTGCCAGCTCCGGCTCCGATGCCTGATCATCTTCCTCCTCATCTCCCATCTCGCATTCCTCATCTCCCACGTGACCCGCCGCTTCGCCTGCCACTTCGCCTGCATCGACTGCTGGCCACGAAACTAGGACACGAGGAGCAAATCCACTAAACAGAAACGTCGGTTTTGTCTCACCGAACCTCCCGCGACCTTATCCAAATAGCGATGCTGCTGCTCAAAGACCGCTTTGGCATCAGACTGAAACCAAATTTTGCGTGTGCCGGCCGCACCGAAAGCCTGGCCGGAAGTTGTCGCTTTTACGTCTGGCAAGCCGCCGAGGCCTTCAACGACATGCTTCAAGCATTGAAGCGCTTCCTTCGTTTTGTTCTGGCGTCCCGCCATTGCACTCTTCCACTCCTTCTCGCGGAACAGAACTTCGGCCAGATGATCCAAAGACACAGCGTGCTCGGCACATTCCGCGCGCTCGATGGCATCCTCGTGCTCCAGGTCATCATCTACAGAGGCCCCCTCGATGTCCATGGGCCCGGAACCGTCCTGTTGTCATCCACACACGCCAAACAAACGCACACACACACACACACACACACACATACACACACACACACACACACACACACACACGCACACACGCACACACGCACACCAAAATGAGGGGGAACCCAATGCATGTCCTCGCCTGCTCCCCTTCCTCATCGGCTTTGGAAACGTAGGCAAAGCGCTCTGCCCTACGTTGGCTGCTGCTGATTTGTCTCGCAGAATGGTGCAAAGAAACTCGCTCCAGCCAGGTGTCCTGAACGTGACACATGTGTTCCAGGGGAGTGAGTTGAGTGTAGTGAAATCCGCAGGGGATGTCCAGAAAGCAACAGATCCGTTCATGAACTCGCGGGAGGTCGTGAAAAGCATTGCTTCGATTTGGAAACTTGCCCCAACACCACATGAGGAAGTACGGGAAGTACCCGCAGTTCGGAAGATCGAGAACCTCGCCAGATCCACAACCCGGCTCCGGCTCCGGCTCAGCAGCTGAATTTCGCAAGACGGCGTCCTCCAAGTTGCTGCCGCCGACAGCTGGACTTCGCAAGACAGCGTCCTCCGAACCGCCGGCACCGTTATGCGGATGCTGGCCGTCCTGCTCATCCTCCTCGACCTTCGGCATCGGAAACCACTCTCGCACACCGACGAGATCCCTGACATACGGCAGTGCAACACCACCCAAAAGCCTCTCCTGAGCAGAAGCTTTGCGCAGCTTCATGCAGGCTCGCCAGTGGCGCCATACCGGGGAAAAGCGACATCGCACGAAACCTTCTTGTTCTCGCGGCTCCAGAACATGACACTGGAAACACTTCCAAGACTCATTGCAATGCTCCTCGCCTGCACAGCGAGGAAACGGAAAAGAGAGCCCGAGCATGCAGCAGGCGAGCTTCTCCTTCTCTCCAGCTGCAGGCCAATGTAAATCCATGGGCACGACGACGTTGTCGTCGGCACCTCGAAGCTCCTGCCGCAGACGTACATGTCTATACACATCACAAGCATGGAACGCGACATGGACTTGACGCTGATGCATGTCGGCTGACCTGCAAAGAAGACGCATATTGCCCGTAGTGCGCATCGAACGGGAAATACCGCACGAAGTCCACTCTCCCAGCCTTGCTGCGAGGCACACGCCGCACGTAGCGAGAGTAGTTGACCAAGGACATGCATGCCAATACAGCACTGGGCCCGCGATGCACGTAATCGTCCTTTTGGTTGTAGGCCACGGGCTGCGACTGTCGGCGGCCCTTGCCAAGGGGGTTCCCGACATCATCGTCTTCTACCTCCGCCACCTCCTGCAACGGAACCTCGCCTGTGGCTTCCGGGTTCGTCTCCGCCTCCAAAGCAACAACGCGCAAATCAGGCCGCCCTTCGGAAAATGCATCCAGCGCCACCTGACGACCCTTCATCATGGCGTACGGGACGAAACGGAAGAACATGTTGTACCCGCTGTAGCTCACAAGCTGCTCCTGTTGAAACAACAGTTGATACGCCATCTCGCCGTTGGACTTAGCAACGCAGCGCTGCATGCCGAAAGCCAGACGGCGCAAGATGCTCAACGCACGAGCTTGTGTGACTTGAGACCGCGCAGCAGGCTCGGCTGGCTCGGCCTCCGCAGCATCACCTTGCTCTTGACGCCGACGTTCGGTTTCTTCCTGCTCCAAGCGTTGAATTCCAGCAAAGAGTTCGGGCAGCAGTGATCGGGAAACCTCGAACTTTTTCGCGGCATACTCGCCAGTGTAAAATTGGACATCCTTCCATCGGCAAAGACTTCGACACGATGTGAGGAAACATTTCTATCGCATTACCCGCTTAATCTTATACGAAGTAATGAGTAAAAAGCGACCGTCCTGCATATCTCGAAACATGTCAACGAGCAGACGCTGTAAACAGGTATCCAGTAACTCGTGCTCCCCGTCGGCATGCAGTGTCTGCAGATCATACTCGCAAAGACATCGTCCGAGATACTTCACATCCACGTTGCATCTCATGCAAACCTGTGCCGTGGGATTCGACATGCCCTCGGCGGGGTGATCTCTCTGAGGCTGGAAAACGTGCGGGGACTCGTTTTTCGCTGCTTCTTGCTGTGGCAATGCATCGTGGTCACGAGGGAGAGCAGCGAACCCGGCTTGGGGAACTCGAGGCCAGCCCTTGTAACATTTGAGACGCACCTTCTCCTCGCCCTCGTCATTCCTCTCAGTCGTCAGTTCCAAGTGAAAGCAGCCGAAGCGACATCCACGCTTGCCCTTGGCAGACTTCCTGAGCTGCTACCCACGCCGACACGTGCTACGTTGCAAACAAGCACACACACACACACACACACGCACACCATAACACACAAAAGACATCGCTCACACAAACACACCCACACACACGCACACGTGCGGACAGGAAACTTCTTGAAACAAGACTTCGTGCACTTGTGAAAGTGGTTTTGAATGACCAGACGCCGATAGTCCTTGCACAGCTGCTGCGACCACTCGGAACCAGACAGTGCATCTTCCTTGCGGCAGCGGCGAAGATATGCCGGTCTCAGCGAATTATAGCAGCCCGTCAATCGCAAAGGTGCCTGGTCGGTACTCTCCGTGGCCGCAAGCTCATGCCCGTCCGGCTCCTTCTCTCCCAAAGGAGCCCCCGCATACTGATTGCCCGCAGACGCCTTTAGGCGCTCGCCAAGAGGCAGGGGCGCGGCATCGACGGACAGCTGGGCAGCCAAAGCAAGCTGGCTGTCATATCGAATGCGGCTTGCGGCCTCCAAGACTTTCTCGCGCCAACGTTGGAGCTCGGTCACGACCTCACCTCGCGCAGCCCTGGCCATCATGGAGCGCAGACGACTGCCCAGGTCGTGGCCCAACAGAACGATCAAGATGTGGGGATGCATCGAACCTCGTCCTTGAGTCTCCAGAGGGCCGCAGAAAGCGGCAATGTCACCGAAGCAACCTGGGAAAGTCGATGCCGCGAAACCATCTTCGTAGAGCTGAGCCTTTCCTGCACGAAAACTCGCTCGAGTAAAGGGTGGCAACGTTCCCAGCACCTCTTCGAAAAACAAAGTCATCATGAGATCGAAAAACCTCGCCTGCGACACGGGATCGGCTGCCAACATACGCCTCATGGCGGCCAAGGACGGCAGCGAGGGCTCTTCCAAGTCCCATCGCAGATCGACGTCGAAGTTTTCGACCTTCCCTTCCGCGCCTTGAAGGTGCAGCTGCAGCAGCAAAGAAGCACGGGAATCCGCCAAATTCGGCGTCACGAAGACGTGAGAAGTCCCGTAGTGCCAACCAGCCGCATGGCCTCGAAGTCGAATTTGACTGCGGTGTCCTTCCGTGCCCAAGACGTTCGCGCTCGCCTGCAGCACGCTGCCAAGCGCGCGCTTCAACGACACGTCAACATCCGGCGACCGCAATAACTCGCGAATGTCGGCCTTCTCGCCGTGCAGGGCCATGGCCTGCAGCAGCTGTTCCGTGGTCACCGACGCAATCTTCGCACAGTGTCGACTGAAACCACTCCGCTTCACGTAGGCTTTCGATGTCCGCATAAGAGAAAGTCTGCGGTTCACATCGTACATGACAGGCAAGAGCTGCTCCTGCTGCGAGCCCCTTCACTTTCACAAATCCGCCAGCTTTCGCAAGACAGCGTCCACTGGCGGAATTATTTAATGTCGATTCTTAACTCCAAACCCCGTCTTGAATGTAACACTGCCAGGACACGGACATACTACTTTCACATATCCGCTAGCCGGCGGAAATATTTAATATCCATTCTTAACTCCGAACCCGGTCTTGAATGTAACACTGCCAGGACACGGACATACTCCACCGAGGAAGGGCCGGCGAAGCAATCGTGTCGCCATAAACCAGCTCTTCTCGAAGCAACAAATACCGAAATACCTCGCCCGCCTCCATGCCCGTCTCGCGCCTGACGAACGGAACGCCGTCCCCCCAAGGAAAAAGCTCCGGGAACGCCATCGCCCAGGTGGCCGGCTGAAACATGTTCATCGGTTCGTCACGAGAAGGTACCACGAGCTTTTGCGGCCGCACTTCAAACATCTGCTTCTGGGCTCGTCGCTCCTGCTCCACACCCTTGGCCATCGACTGCACCTTTTGAACACGGCGCAGCACTGCCCGCTCCTGCTGGCCCTCGCGCCCCAACAAGCCCACAGCATGCGGCCGATCCGGATCCACCTCGTTCTGCACCCGGCTGCGAAGGACGGATTCCGCATCCGTGTAATATTGCGGAGGCCTGCGACGACATAGTTCTTCTACATCGCTACACACTCGCAACCAGCGATTGCCGTCATCCGACTGATCGTTCAATCCAACGATGCTGGATACCAGATGGCCAGAATCCGAATCAGCACCTGAACTTCGCAAGACGGCGTCCTCCAAGTTGCTGGCGCCGGCAGCTGGACTTCGCAAGACAGCGTCCTCCGAACCGCCGGCGCCGCGACCAGGATCCGGATCAGCAACTGAACTTCGCAAGACAGCGTCCTCCAAGTTGCTGGCGCCGGCAGCTGGACTTCGCAAGACAGCGTCCTCCGAACTGCCGGCGCCACGGCCAGGATCCGGATCAGCAACTGAACTTCGCAAGACAGCGTCCTCCAAGTTGCTGACGCCGGCAGTTGGACTTCGCAAGACAGCGTCCTCCGAGCTGCCGGGGCCGCGATCCAGATTCTGTTCGTCTGGCTCGCCCTCCTCATCTTGGCCTTGCGCATCGGCCGGGCCCTTTTGCAAAAGTTCGCGGGCCAAGTAACTGTCAGCGGCCGTTTCCAAAACGCAGCCTTCCAGTGCGTCGACGTCGTCACCAGGAGTTAGGCCGGCCTCCAGCGCGACCGACCTGTAGTAAGGCGACGTCTCGCGCAGCTTCTCAACAGCGGCAACATACTCCTCTCTGGGAGCTTGCAAAAGCTTGCTGGACCGCAGTTCCTGCTTCTTCTGCCCAACCAAAACGAACAAGATGCTCTCGGCCATGTCTTGGTCTTTGGGAGGCAGAGTAGCCTGGATGGCGCTAGGCCCAGCCTGCGGCAGGAAGATCGTGTTACCGATGTATCCCTTCTGCCTCTCGTCTCGCGGCAGTGACAAAGGTTGCAAGACGGTCACCTGCATGCAAACCCGCACGATGGGAAGCAGCCGTTTTGTTCCAGCCGAGAGGTTGCTGAGCTCGGGCAATACGCGTCCGATCCAAAGGTCGTTGGCCAGCGCATGCCTGGGAAGCGTGAGAATACTGCTCTTCAAACTCCTGCGACAGTCTCTGCAAACCGTACAGGGGTCCGTGAAAGATGCCGGCATGCGGCGGCGATGCAGCAGCAGAAACTCGCCTTCAATGTACGGATGCTCCACAGCAGAGGCCTTCAGTTCGGAAAGAGCTATCTGCGGCCAGCGCTCCGCATACCGAGCGACGCCCAACAATCGGCAAAGACGGTGCTGCTGATTCGGGGCCAGCGTCTCGGCGCCGGCAGGTACCTCGATTGTCGACGCATCTTCATCCGGCCTCTGAAAGAGAACCATGGAAAACAACTCGTTCATCCAGAAACGGCGAGCGCACACCACGCAGCCTCCTTCCGCTCGGCCACCGTCCATTTCAAGAGGGCATCGCAGCTCCTCGTCGAAATTGGCAGCGATTGCACGCTGACGACTCATCCCAGGCACCTGACTGTGATCGTTCCTAACACGTTATTACGCACGTCGACCCTTTACCGTAACCGAAAGCAAGAAGGCGCAGCATGCGACAAGAAGCCATCGGACCGGCATGCTCCACCATCGCCAGGATTTTCTTGCGGTATTCAACGAAGGCGAGCTCCACATCCAGCGGCCGCACGAGATGAGTGTCCACGACGTGTTGCTTCAGCTCCGATTGCTTCCGGCAACTGAAGTCGCATAAGCGGCAGCAACACCGTTCGCACGTCACCGAGGCATCGTCCGAAAAAGTCTGGAGCAGGCGACGAGCTACCGCCTCGCTTACGGCAGGTACGCTCCGAGAGCAATTCAGCAGCACAGCGACGCGATCCAGCTTCAAAGGCAACGACACCTCGGAGTCTCGCAAGATCCCGAGCGCTTGCCGCCCCGCCTCGTCCGCGTTCCGAAGCAAGTCTTCCACGGGCAAGAAACGTTGCTTCATACGCCTGCCCTCACACCACCCGGGGACGGCGAACAGCACTGCCCGCTCCACGGCCGAACGCCAGAGAATGCCGTCTAGCGCCTCCGAGCCATCACCAAGGCAGTCAAGTGCCAGCCAGCACAACGGATCGAAATCCGGCGGATAAGCCTTTCTCATGGCCCGGGCCCTCGCAGTGGCACCGTCAGGGTAGTACGCTTCAACACCCTTGGCCAGGACTGGATTCTCCTCTCGCGAAGGCAAACGGTAACACCCTTCAGTCGTCTGCCAGTCCAGAAGCTGATTCCACAAGGTGAGCGTGTCTTTATCTATGCCTTGCTCGCTAGCCCTGGCTGCCGACACTGTGTTAGGATTGTGCAAGTCACGAATGCCGATGCCAGCCAGCGGGTGCAACAGCTCCGTCACCAAAAACCAAGCAAATTGCGACCAGTCTTCAGACTTCCGCACGTCCCCGAAGGTCTGGTACCAGTACAAAGGTTCGTCCGGCTGTGCTTGTCGCTCCCACCCATACCGACGCATCAGCCCCCGAAGCAGTGTGGTATCGGCCCGATCGAACTTGCGAGTGCGAAACTTGTGCTGGATAATGCTCAGGACAGCCTGCCAGGACCCGATGAAACAAACATGAGCGAGAAACGCACAGCAACGCGTGCGCACATGAAGCTACAGTCCAACTTAATCCTCATTATGTCCATGACCCCATGCACGATCACGTCCCAGACTCTCTATGTTTCGGGACGGCTTCGCGCGGGTTGCCTCCAACACCTCTTGGCGATCTTCGTACCCGTCCGTTGCACACGCTCGCGGCTCCGCCTCGAGGTTGGCCAGATACCAGAGCCGGCGAGCAACGTCCACGGGGTCCACTCGCTCGAGGCAATCTGCAAGACGCCACCAACCTGTTTCCCGAACTCACACGCACAACGCACGACAGCAACACGGCATCCAAGACATTACACGAAGATCGTGATTTGCGATAATGCTCGCCTGTCCGCTGATCCACGTGATCTTCCAACACGGCTGCAAGAAGACAATGCTGCATGGAAGAAGTCAGACACGGCACAGTCGCGTCTCTCAAGCCGGCAACAGCAACCTCCCACGTAGAACTCACTTCTCGAGACAGCGCCGTGTCGACCTGTGACCAATGCTGCAGACTGTCCAGAATCTTTTGCGCAAGTAGATCTCTCTCCGAATCGGAAGACAGATGTCTCGCGGAAAATGATTCTACCGTAATGTCCAACGAGTACGCAGCCGCGGATTGGCGCACGTTGGCATCCTCGAAGATGTCGCAAGCAGCTGCAACCACCGCTTCAGCATCCTGTGCTCCGGCTCTGCGAACCGCGTAGAGGGATCTCCACATTAGGTACTTGATGTCACCGTCTGCACTCGGAACGCGCAGGGGGCACAACGCCATGACAATCCGCTGAATCAAGACCTGCTTGCTCACGTCCTCATACGCCACACCCAGATCTTCGGCCACTCGCTGCATACAGGGTCCATCGGCCCGCAAGGGCAAGACACGAAGCCGCGCCCGAATTCGAGGTGGTGCCTTTTCCCCGAGCTCTCCTGCCAAGCGCCGCAAGCCATCTGCCGTGAAGAGGTCCTCGATATTCACCTGTAAGCACTGAAACAAACAGACACACACACACACACACACATGCACGCACACGCCCCCCTTCCCCCCGTCATACCTCCTCCTGGATGATGCCCAGCGACAAAGCTTCCAACAGATCCGCTTTGGAAAGCGTGTGCCCGGCGCGGTGTCGTCGCACACTCGCAACGACACAGAGCCCAACCAGCTCATCCTTGCCGTGCTTGTCCAGCTCGCCGCGGAGCCAGGCTTCGCCCTGCTCGGCATAACCCGTGCGCAGCTCGAGCAGCCTTTGCTGCGACGCCGCTTCATCGGCCTGACACCAAGAACTGCTTCACTGCAGAGCACTAAACATCCCACCCGACGACGACGCTGACAGCTCACTGCAACCGAAGCTGACATGGACAATCCTAAAAAACGCCGCTTCCCCATGAAGCCTGCTCCCCGGCAATGCTCTGTGATAGAGCTTTCGACAACTCCGGCTTGGTAAGCGTGCACCCGGCACGGTGTCGTTGCAAACCCGCAGCGACACAGAGCCCAACCAGCTCCGCCCGACTCTGCTTCCCCAACTCGCCGCGGAGCCAGGCTTCGCCCTGCTCGGCATAACCCGTGCGCAGCTCGAGCAGCCTTTGCTGCGACGCCGCTTCATCGGCCTGACACCAAGAACTGCTTCACTGCAGAGCACTAAACATCCCACCCGACGACGACGCTGACAGCTCACTGCAACCGAAGCTGACATGGACAATCCTAAAAAACGCCGCTTCCCCATGAAGCCTGCTCCCCGGCAATGCTCTGTGATAGAGCTTTCGACAACTCCGGCTTGGTAAGCGTGCACCCGGCACGGTGTCGTTGCAAACCCGCAGCGACACAGAGCCCAACCAGCTCCGCCCGACTCTGCTTCCCCAACTCGCCGCGGAGCCAGGCTTCGCCCTGCTCGGCATAACCCGTGCGCAGCTCGAGCAGCCTTTGCTGCGACGCCGCTTCATCGGCCTGACACCAAGAACTGCTTCACTGCAGAGCACTAAACATCCCACCCGACGACGACGCTGACAGCTCACTGCAACCGAAGCTGACATGGACAATCCTAAAAAACGCCGCTTCCCCATGAAGCCTGCTCCCCGGCAATGCTCTGTGATAGAGCTTTCGACAACTCCGGCTTGGTAAGCGTGCACCCGGCACGGTGTCGTTGCAAACCCGCAGCGACACAGAGCCCAACCAGCTCATCCTTGCCGTGCTTCCCCAACTCGCCGCGGAGCCAGGCTTCGCCCTGCTCGGCATAACCCGTGCGCAGCTCGAGCAGCCTTTGCTGCGACGCCGCTTCATCGGCCTGACACCAAGAACTGCTTCACTGCAGAGCACTAAACATCCCACCCGACGACGACGCTGACAGCTCACTGCAACCGAAGCTGACATGGACAATCCTAAAAAACGCCGCTTCCCCATGAAGCCTGCTCCCCGGCAATGCTCTGTGATAGAGCTTTCGACAACTCCGGCTTGGTAAGCGTGCACCCGGCACGGTGTCGTTGCAAACCCGCAGCGACACAGAGCCCAACCAGCTCCGCCCGACTCTGCTTCCCCAACTCGCCGCGGAGCCAGGCTTCGCCCTGCTCGGCATAACCCGTGCGCAGCTCGAGCAGCCTTTGCTGCGACGCCGCTTCATCGGCCTGACACCAAGAACTGCTTCACTGCAGAGCACTAAACATCCCACCCGACGACGACGCTGACAGCTCACTGCAACCGAAGCTGACATGGACAATCCTAAAAAACGCCGCTTCCCCATGAAGCCTGCTCCCCGGCAATGCTCTGTGATAGAGCTTTCGACAACTCCGGCTTGGTAAGCGTGCACCCGGCACGGTGTCGTTGCAAACCCGCAGCGACACAGAGCCCAACCAGCTCATCCTTGCCGTGCTTCCCCAACTCGCCGCGGAGCCAGGCTTCGCCCTGCTCGGCATAACCCGCGCGCAGCTCCTGCAGCTTTCGCTGCGACGCAGGTTCATCGGCCTGACAGCAAGAACTACTTCACTTCAAAGCACAATACATCCCACCTGACAACGACACTGACGCCTCACTGCAACCGAAGCTGACATGGACAATCCTCAAGAACGCCGCTTCCCCATCAAGCCTGCTCCCCGGCAATGCTCTCTGATAGAGCTTCCAACAGCTCCGCTCTGGTAAGCGTGTGCCCGGCAGACTTCTGTTGCACACCCGCAGCGACACAGAGCCCACGCAGGTCCTGCCGGTTTTGCTTGTCCAGCTCGGTGCGGAGCCAGTCTTCGCCCTGCTGGGCATAACCGGCGCGGAACTTCTGCAACCGCGAATCCATGGGATGGAAGAAGGCGTCCACGCCGGCCCTTTCGCAAGACAGCGTCGAGGCAAGCAAAACACTGTCCCAAGTATGTTCAAATACAAAAGTGTCTGCACCGACCCTTTCGCAAGACAGCGTCGAGGCGGGCAAACAACTGTCCTAAGTATGGTCAGCTGAGAAGATGAGAATAAGCTGAGAATAATCTCCACACCGGCCCTTTCGCAAGACAGCGTCAAGGCAGGCAAGGAAGCGTACTAGGTGTAGTAAGATGCTGCAATGTGTGCAAAATACTGCAACGCGTTTTCCCTTTCTTCCCCTTCTTCTGCCTTTCGAGCCAAACGAGGCAGGCAAACGTGCAAGGAGAAAGCCTTTACAGAGCAGCAAGAAACTCCGAGCCTGCAGAAGTCATCGGCCAGGCAGCCTGCGAGTCGAACGTGTGCAAGGAGAAAGCCTCTACAAAGCAGGAGGAAGCTCCGAGCCTGCAGGTCATCGACCAGGCAGCCTGCGAGTCAAACGTGTGCAAGGAGAAAGCCTCTACAAAGCAGGAAGAAGCTCCGAGCCTGCAGGTCATCGACCAGGCAGCCTGCGAGTCAAACGTGTGCAAGGAGAAAGCCTCTACAAAGCAGGAAGAAGCTCCGAGCCTGCAGGTCATCGGCCAGGCAGCGGCGCGTTGCGCCGTCGCAAGACAGCGTACGCGCCGTACAGGCGCATGAATATATGTCTATCTATCTATCTATCTATATATCTATTATCTATCTATCTATCTATCTATATATGGATAGATAGAAAGATAGATATATATATATATATATATGTGCGTATATTATCGATATATGCATCTGCCAATCCCTCTGAAGGGTTGCCAATTGCACCTCGCAGAGATGCAAGTTCCTGCAATCGACCACGCCACTCCCTGTGGAGAGTTGCACGGCGGAAAGGATACAAGTAGTAGTTTGCACACACGTTTCAACCCTGGACCACGCCAATCCATGCAGAGGGTTACACGCAGCGCCCAAAGACCATGCAACAGTACCTGCACACCTTCCGATTAGAACATTCGAGGAAGCTAATCCCTCTCAATGAAGGATTGCGCGGGGCACCGCAAAATGTGTAACTTTACCTTGCGTTCGACCACTCGACCACGCCAATCCCTGTGAGGGGTTGCAAAATTCATTTCAATGCTCATCAAAAATTGCAACTTTACCTCGCGTTCGAACACTCCACCACGCCAATCCCTGTGAAGGGTTGCAAAATTCATCTCAATGCTCATCAAAAATTGCAACTTTACCTCGCGTTCAACCACTCGACCACGCCAATCCCTGTGAGGGGTTGCAAAATTCATCTCAATGCTCATCAAAAATTGCAACTTTACCTCGCGTTCGAACACTCCACCACGCCAATCCTTGTGAAGGGTTGCAAAATTCATTTCAATGCAAATCAAAAAATGCAACTTTACCTCGCGTTCGAACACCCGACCACGCCAATCCTTGTGAAGGGTTGCAAAATTCATTTCAATGCAAATCAAAAAATGCAACTTTACCTCGCGTTCGAACACCCGACCACGCCAATCCCTGTGAAGGGTTGCAAAATGCAAATCCCTGTGAAGGGTTGCAAAAAAAATTGAACTGCACCCAAACCCTGCGCCCGCAAGAAGTGTAACTTTACCTCGCGTTTGAACGCCCGAGGAGGCGAATCCCTGTGAAGGGTTGCGCGGCGCCCGCAAGAAGTGTAACTTTACCTCGCGTTTGAACGCCCGAGGCAGCGAATCCCTGTGAAGGGTTGCGCGCGCCTAAAATGTGTAACTTTACCTCGCGTTTGAACGCCCGAGAGTTCCAATCCCTGTGAAGGGTTGCGCCGGGCGCCTAAAATGCGTAACTTTACCTCGCGTTTGAACGCCCGAGGAGGCGAATCCCTGTGAAGGGTTCACCCGCGCGCCTAAAATGTGTAACTTTACCTCGCGTTTGAACGCCCGAGGAGCGAATCCCTGTGAAGGGTTGCGCCGGGCGCCTAAAATGTGTAACTTTACCTCGCGTTTGAACGCCCGAGGGCCAATCCCTGGGAAGGGTTGCGCGGTGCGCCTAAAATGTGTCACTTTACCTAGCGTTTGAACGCCCGAGGCAGCGAATCCCTGGGAAGGGTTGCGCCGGGCGCCTAAAATGTGTCACTTTACCTAGCGTTTGAACGCCCGAGGCAGCGAATCCTTGGGAAGGGTTCACCCGCGCGCCTAAAATGTGTAACTTTACCTCGCGTTTGAACGCCCGAGGAGGCGAATCCCTGTGAAGGGTTGCATTCCCGATGGACCCCGACGGTGCCACCCCCGCCTTTAAAAGAAATATTAAGATACCGAGATGTAGAGAGTAAGTCATAAGTCATAGTAAGTCATAGATGCATAGAGAGTCAGTCATAAGTAAGTAATCATAAGTAAGTAAGTAGAGTCAGTAAGTAAGTCAGTAAGTAGTAAGTATAGTAAGTAAAGTAAGTATAAGTAAGCAAGTCAAGTAAGTAAGTATGTAAGTAAGTATAGAGATAGCATAACATAGAGTCCAGTGTCCAGTGTCAAGTGTCAAGTGTCAAGTAAGTTAGTAAGTAGATTGAAGTAAGTAAGTAAGTAAGTCGTAAGCATAACATAGAGTCAAGTATCAAGTGTAGAGTCAAGTATCATAGAGTCAAGTGTCAAGTGTAGAGAGTCAGTCATAAGGGTCAAGTAAGTAAGTAAGTATCAAGTGTAGAGTCAAGTATCAAGTGTAGAGTGTAGAGTAAAGTATGGAATCAAGTGAGTTGATTCTATGTCTGTCATCTATGTACTCAGCTGCGGCGTTCCACACGGAAGAACCCTTCGCGATGCTTTCGGGAAAACAGACAACAACCTCTTCATTACATGGCACATGGACGGCATCAAGACGAGCCGTAGCGCAAAACGTTGCGTGGAACACTTCGACGTGAAAGGAATAAGTAGCGTAGGAATTCACACTTGGGAAGTGAAGCACACTACACTGGCAACAAGGAACATTCCCAGGAAGAATATCCCAGGACCAATTGCAGAGGCGCCACCTGTTATGGATGGAGCAGCTCAGGAACAGTCGGTCGAGGACTCGGCACCTTCCGCACCTTCAGGACCGATCGCAGGACCGATTGTCATCCAAGGCGGGGACTCTGCAGGGAAGTCAGGACCTACTAGGACAACCTACTTAGAGAGCAAAGCGAAGCAGGCACAGAGCAAGAGAAAAGCAGAAGAAGAACTTGAGCAGGAATACGACCAAAACAAACACGACGAAGCAGCTTCAGACCCAACGTCTTCTAGTAGCAGCAGTAAGGAAATGGACGCAGCCTCAGAAGAAGAACTCATCCCAGACAGCGCAATGGCAAGTGAGCTTCTTTCAGCTAGAGGACCAGCACCTCTTAGGAAAATGGAATTTGATGATGTAGGAACAGGTTCCAAGATCCGAAAGATTGATTCTCCCAAGAAGAAGTACCCTCCGTTCAACGTAGGAAGAGTATTTGAGCACAATGATGAAGAACTACCTGAAGCAGAACCAGGTACAGAGGACATTTTCTGGGAAGATTCATATTCGGACATTGGCGATTCCGATGAGGAACAAGACATCTTCAAGAGCGAAGATTCTGGAACTCCAGAAGTTGCAGAAGCCCAGTTGCAGGAACTGGATCGTGAGGCAATGCTCACAGAGATCAACAGACTCACCGAGATGAAGGCACTGGCAAGGAAACCCTTGCAAGAACTCGAGAGAGAAGAGGAGAGAGAGACAGAAGAAGAAGAGAGCAACCAAGGAACAAAGCGGTTGACGACGAAATTCGTCTTCGATTGGCGATTCAGGAACGGCCGATGGATGCGGAGAGCTAGGTTAGTAGCGAGAGAGTTCAAAGGAGCAGAAGTAAGGAACGACACGTTCAGCCCAGCTACGAGCGCATCGTTGGTGAGACTTATCCCGATCTTAGGATTACAACAGGAACATTCCCTGTACTCCATTGATGTCAAGGACGCATTCTTGCAGGTCCCACAAAGGACGCGATGTGCATGTCAATTCCCGAAGGAATATGTGGATCTGTTTGGTGACCAGGACCCTAGTTGTAGGAACGAAGGTTTGTTACTGCTTAGAGTACTTCCAGGACAGCGAGATGCAGCACTACTATGGAGTGATCATTTTGCAGGAACCCTCAAAGAGCAGAACTTTGATAGGAGCAAAGCTTGCCCTACTTTGTTTCGTGACGACAGGAACAGCATACGTGTTGTGCATGTAGATGACATTCAGGCAGCAGGGAAAACAAGGCACCTAGAGCCCAAGCTAGGAAAGCTAGGAGAAACCTACGAGCTAAAGGTTGAAGGCCCCTTCTTGACAGAGCAGGAACTTGAGGTAGGAGAGGCACACCAGACAATCCGATTCCTTAAAAGGAAATTCAGCTACCACAATCACGAGCTCCACATCACGAGTGACCCGAAGTATCTTGTGAAGCTTAAGGAAGAACTGAAGCTTACCAGCAAAGCCTCGAAGCCAACTCCGTGCACACAAGAGTCGCAGGAACAGGACAACACTCAGACCTTGAACCAGGAACAAGCGGCATCGTTCAGGAAAAGCGTTGGCATACTCTTGTATGTCAGTCAGGACCGCCCTGACGTGCAGTTTGCCGTGAGAGGTTTGGCCTCCAAGATGTCGGAACCAACACATGGTTCTTGGAAACACTTAGTCCACCTAGTGCAGTGCATGTCGAGAACTGAAGGATACCATTTAGTGTACAGGAAAACGCCTAGAGGACTCAGTAATCTCCATGAATCCATCAGGAATGGTAACTACGACTTTACAGGAATAAGGCCCAAGGAACACCACCTTTTGGAAGTTTTCAGCGATTCAGATTGGGCAGGAAAGAAGGACACAAGGCGCTCAACATCTTCAGGAATTGTTTGCTTAGACGGTCAGTGCATTTACTCCTTTTCTAGGAACCAGAAGTCGGTTAGCTTGAGCAGTGGTGAAGCAGAGTACTACGCAGGAGCGTCAGCAGCGTCAGATTCTATATTGTTGAAGGAAGCAGTAGAATTCTTGACCAGGAAACAATGCAAGGTACACTTGTACATGGATTCTTCTGCAGCTAGAGGAATTATTACAAGGCAAGGTGTAGGAAGAGTCAAGCATTTGCAGATCAGGACCCTTTTTCTTCAAGACCTCCACAAAGAAGGAACAATTAGTGTTCACCCAGTAGGAACCAAGGAGAACACAGCCGACATAGGTACCAAGCCCCTTTCAGCGAAGCGTATCAGACTGTTGTTGCACTGGCTAGGTTTTCAAACCAGCGAGAACGAACCAGTAGGTAGAGAAGAGCTCAAGGAACACAAGGCCCAAACACAAGCTAAAGCAGTTGTAAGGATGATCAAGAGCCCAGGCACTTTGTCTTTTGCAGCTTTGTTGTTTGCAGGAATTTCAGGTATTTCGGACAGTCTTCAGATTCAGAGTTTCAAGGAACAGTGTTTTGAGAGTTGTGTTCAGGAGGAAGAGTTTCAGCCAGAGTTTCAGGAACATGTTTTCTGTTGTGCAAGTGCATGTGAGCAGGACGGCATGTGCAGTGACACGAGTGCATGTGAGCTAGGAACGTCTGCAGGAAAAGCGCATGGAACAACATGTTGTGAGATGCTTTCGCAGCTCAAGGAACTCTGCGGAACACTCGCGGAACGCTCAGGTATCCAGGAACTAGTTCGCCCGGTAGCAGAAGGTCAAGGAAACCTTCCAGGAACCTTAGCAGCCATGGAAGCAAGCGCGAGTTCGAGCAAAAGCACAGAAGAAGTGTTCAAGGAACTTTCTACCTTGAGAGAGGCGGCAACCGCCTTAAGGAACGCTTCAGAAGAAAGGAACTTGATCGCGGAGTCGATCAGGAAGAACACAGAGGAAGCTGCGCGTTTGCGCAAAAGCCAGGAACACGTGGCTGGTTGTGTGGAGTCCTTAACAGGACAAATCTACGACGTCAAGCACCAGGTTCAGGAAATGGCCGAACAGAACGACAGAGACCGGCAACAGGTCAAGGAACACATGGCCTTCGTCCTAGGTACATGTGACGCCGTAAAGGAACAGCTGAACCAGATGATGCAGGACTTCTACGAGCAGCAGCAAGAGGAACAGGAAGAAGAGGAAGAAGAAGACGAGGAAGAAGAAAGGAAAAGAGAAGCCAAGGACCGAGAACTAGAAGGTGAACTACGTCGTGAAGGACACGGACAAGGAACAGCACCGTCGAGAGCTACGTCACCTACGTCCCAGGAAAGGAAAGAATATTCGGACCGAGGCTACTTCGAGGGCATCCAGGAACGAGAGCAGGACAACGAGAACGAGAATGAGGCCTACGTCAGCAGCTACGTTGGAGGAGAAGATCCCGGGGAGTACCCCGATGAAGGAACAGCAGCAGCAGCAGAGGAAGAAGAAAGTGAGGAAGCAAAGGAAGAGAGAAGGAAGAAGAAGATCGCGGAGATCAACGCCAAAAGCAAGCAAAGACTCAAGGAAAAGGAAGAGGAGAAGAAGCTTTTTCCGTACCCCTACGACTACGCCAGCGAATGGAAGGAATACTCCGAGAACGGCGAGATCTACAGGCAACACAGAGTTACAGGAGAAAAGCAGTGGGTCGACAAGGACTAAACGTACAAGCACGAGAAGGGAACAAAAGGAAAGAAGGAAGGAAAAGGAAAAGGAAAGCCAAAGGCAAGAGCAGAAAGCACAGGATTTCGACCTCGAGATGAAGATGATCGCAAATACTGGGAAGAACAGGACAGGATCTCAAAGGAACAAAGAGAAGCAAAAGCAAAAGCAGAAGAGGAGAAGAAGGCAAAAGAGGAGCAAATTGCCAAAGCAAGGTTGATTCTGGAAGCGGCAGCAGAAGAACAGGAGAAGAGAGACAAGGAAGCAGCAAGGCAGGAAGCAGCCGCAGCCGCCGAGAGAAGGCGAGAGGTAGAAGCAGCAGCCAAAGCCAAAGCAGAGAGAGAAGCAAAGGAAAAAGAGGAGAACGAAGCGGCAGCAGCAAAGGAGGAAGAAGAGAAAGCAGCAGCCGCAGCAGCCAAAGAGGAAAAGGAAAGAAAGGAGCAGGAGAAGAAAAGAAAGGAGAAGGAGGCCAGGAAGAAAAGAGAGGAAGATCAAAAGGCAGCGTCAGCGTACATTGCCAAGAAGGAAGCAGAAAAGAAGGCAGCAGCAACAACAGCAACAGGATCAGGTGAAGGAGACAGGATCCAGAAGCTGGAAGAAATGATGAAGGAGATGATGAAGGAACGCAAAGAGGATAAAGAAAGGATTGCAAGCCTTACACAGGAGCTTGAGAGCAGAGGATCAGCAGCCGGGTCGCAGGCACCCACAGAACCTGACACAACACCAGCAAAGGAAGAGGAAAAGCCAGAAGCAAAAGGAACAGGAAAAGCAACAGGAAAGGAGCCACCGAACGTCACACAGCACAAGCAGAAGGAAGAAGACAAGGACGACCCAGAACTGTCCGCCAAAGGACCAGTGAACGAAGCATCGTTCATGAAAGGAAAAGGAAAAGGAGAGTTTGAAGGAAACTGGTTTGCAGTCTACAGTTTCCAGAACAGGAAGTACCAGTGGAAGTGGAACGAATCCAAGGCACAGTGGTACTGGTATTCAGGATCAAAGGAAACAGGTTGGAAAGCAGCGTCAAAGGACAAGCAAGGAAAGGAGAAGTGCAAAGCGCAAGCAAAGATGAAAGAAGAGTGGCTAAAGGAACAGCTTCACGACCAAGAGGAAGCTAAAGACAGCGAAGAGGAAGGCAAAGTGAACTTCCAGTGAAGGAAAAGGAACCGCGAGCAGTACTGAGGCCAGAGAGCCGAGGAAAGAAGCAGCAGGACACAGGAACCGTGGCACAGCCCTTTTTGTTTCTGTGGTGATCTAGGTAAAGTGCAGGAACGTCTTTTGTACAGTCGAGCAACCTTGGAGAGGATTGCGAGTGAACGTGCGCATACGTTTGCGATGAGGAACAGTGTTTGTTTTGCAAGTGAAAAGGAACTGCAGTGTTTACTGTTTGTCAAGGAAAAGTCGGAGTCACCTCAGTCGAGGAACTTTCGCTAACTCCGAAGGCGGGGTGTTAAACATTCTGCCAGGAACAGTAACACAGCTAGTGCAGTACAGTTAATGTACAGGAACAGCCGTCACGCACACGCGACGTGCAGGCTCGAGACCCCAGGACACACCGTGCCCAGGAACAAAAGTGTCCGACAGTCTTTGTGGGTAGGAACCCTTAGTGAAGCCCGTTCTTTAACACGTGCAGAACAAAGAGTACAGGAACGTGAGATGCTACGGTCTGGCAGCCTGTGTGGTGGATGATGAGCCCAGGAACCCTAAGTGTGGAAGTGACACCGTGGCAGGCCCTTGGCAGCCGTGAGAGAAAGGTCAAGGAAGAACTTGCCCTTGGAGATTGTCAAACCTTCAAGCAAGTGAGCCGTGGAAGAAGAACCAAGGAACAAGAAGAAGAGAGCCACGAGAGTGAACTCATCGCCGTGTGGACGAACACGCATGGAAGGCCCAATACGTACTACGTGGAGTTCGAGAACTACTACCAGTGGAACCACAACGCGTGCATCGTGAACCCCGACGACGCCAACGTGAACACGATCAGGAACAGGAACGCGTACACGATCAAGGACTACATGCAGATAGGAAAAGTGATGCTACCGTATGCTATGTTGTGCGCGAACCATGCGATGATTGAGCTTTGCAGCGTCTTTGGCGTGACCGGCGGGTACTACACGAAAGAGAACAAGAACGGCAACCAGAACACCGAGAACCAGGAGAGTGAGAGCCTTGAGTCAGGCTACGGCCCTAGGTACCTAGTAAAACAACAAGGAGAAGTATACTGAGACAGTTTGTACAGGAACATGTTCAGAGTTTCGTAGAAAAGCTAGCAAGCGTAGGAAAGAAGTTTCACGACGTCGTGCATGAAATAGTTCAGGAAGTCATTTCCAACAGAGTTGTATTTCAAGGAATTCGCATAGCAGTGTTCTTAGGAACCCCAATGGGACTGATTACTTGGATCACCCTTGCGTTCTATTCAATGTGTTTTTCACAGAAGCCAGCAGAAGCTCAAAGCACCAAAGGAAAACAAGAGGAGAAAGGAGAGCCAGAGCAGTGAGCAGGAAGCAGTGCAAGTCACTACTCTTAGCAGCACTAGTGTACAGCAAACTTGAAGCAGCGAGGAGGATGCATTGAAGCAGCTTGCAGAGATCAATGCACAAACGTTGCAAGGAATACAAACACTAGCACAGGAAATCAGGAGCTCAGCAGCGTCAGGAAGTCCAGGACTTGCGCAATTATTTCAGGAAACACTTACAGCAGTGCAGGAACCGCAGAAAGCCGCGCAAACAGCGCTGGCAGATGCACACACGAACGCAGCAACAACGCTTGAGGAGATAGGAGCATCTCTGGAGAAAGCAGTAAAGGAACGGAAGCCTGGAGAAGTGGAATTACATAAGTTGATCAAAGCCCCTGAAGCATTTTCCCCAGGAACATGGCAAGAAGGGAAGAGTGGATGGACAGAGTTCAGGAACCGGATCAGGATCTGGCTTGGAGCAGTGGATTCCCATATGGTCAAGATCATGGATACCGTTGAAAGGAACTTGAAGGATGACAAGATGGTCAAGATGGAGGAAATGTCAGCAGAGGCCAAGGAAGCAAGCCGACGCCTGTACAGCGTACTCTGTTCTTACACCAAAGGAAGGCCCTACCGTGTTGTAAAGCACGTAGCAGAGGAAAACGGTATGGAAGCCTACCGTATGTTGATGAAGGAATATCAGCCAACACACCGTGCAAGGTCGTTGGAACTGTTTCACAACATCCTCGACTACAGGTTTGCTCACAACAAAGGAATTGCTGAGAACATCCTCGAATATGAGGAACATATCGAGCGTTGCGAGAAGGCGACAGGAGAAAAGGTACAAGAGAACTTGAAAGTGTCTACCCTTATCCAAGGAATGAAACCTGATGTCAAAAGGCACCTGTTGCTGAACCTTGACGAGAAGACCAAGTACACAGCCCTTCGTCAGTACCTTGTTACCTATGAGTCAACAGAACGTTGGACCAACTGCTTAACAGCTCAACAAAGAACACCTCACAGGACTTCTACAGACTTGATTGACAAAGGTGAGGATCATGGTGGTCTTGCAGCAATGGACATCAACCAAGCATGGTACAACGGTAAGAAAGGTTACAAAGGCTATGTAAAGGTAAAGGCAAAGGTAAAGGTAAAGGCAAGAACGGTGGAAAGGACTTCGGGAAAGGTTTCGGATTTGAAGGTAGAGGAAAAGGTAAAGGAAAAGGTTTTGGCAAAGGCAAAGGTCGGTGCAATTGGAAAGGTCGACGTCGAGGTTTCAGAGGCTGAAATGGGGCGTGGGTGGCTGGGTGGGGCAGGCAAAGCCAGAGTCGTCAGAGGTGGATGATGAATAACGAATTATTCTGCTTTCACTCCGAGCGCAAGAGGTGCAACACGGTTTGAGAACCAGCACGCTTCTGAGAAAAGACAGGCCTTCGTCTGCGTTCATGCTGTGGACGTAAGACCTCGCAACCACGCGACACAGCTCTTGTCTCTCTCTCTTGCATAGAAAAGGAGATATTTACAGAAACGAACGGAGTCATATTTTCACAGAGTCAAACATAAGGATGGAGGAGTTGTTGTGCATAGGGTTGATGAAAAGGCTAGCCTCAACTGGAGCAGTGCGGTAAAGGCGTGACTTGTGCCGCAGCCACAGCCCTGGCTCCCAGCCAGAGAGCTCATGGCTCCGTTGTTTGATTTCTAAGCTCGCCGGCCTGAAGCCAGCGGGCGCATTCCATGTCTCTGGCTCATGGCCCGCGCCGGGAGCCTCGCCACGGTCCTTCTGGGAGCCTTGGCTTGATCTGTGCGAGAATCCAGACGAAGGTCGTACCGAAGCTGTTTCCTTGCAAGCCACCCGGTACCCGTACTTAAAGGATCATGGGACTTAGTAACTAAGGTTATATCTAGGGTAACTCTACTTATAACTGCTTATAACCCCAGTTAAGGTACTTATAACCTTACGTACTAAGTCCCATGATCCTCCAAGTAGCCCAGAAGCGCCTCCCCAGGGCTGTGCATCACCGGTGGCGCCGTGCGCAACTCCCGGGAAGAAGAGGCCGACGGCCGTCCGTCCCAAGTTCAGCTCTGAGCCCATCAGCTCCCTTGAGATCTTATGGGGTTTAGGGTTCAGGGTTTAGGGTTTGGGGTTACGGGGTCATCTTGGAACCTAAACTTTCAACTCTAAACCTCAATCCTGGCCTTGTGGATGTGCGCATCAGGTATTCGGTTGCCTGTGGTCGAGAAGGAAGTCTCCAGATCCTAACCCAAGGCTTCCAGAAACCTTATTATTAGGTCCTTAAGGGGTCTAGGGCCCTAACTATAAGGTCCTTGGAGGCACTGGGTAAGCCCAGAAAGCTCAGCGCGGCTGCGCAGGTGGCGGCTCTGGATGTTCGCCCGATTGCCAAGGCCTCTTTTGTCACTGTTTTTGAGGGTCTTAGGGCTTGCAGCTGTTGGACAAGCTGGCTAGATCGTTTCCGATCTCTAGACGCAGAATTTGTTCTCGCCATAGCTTTGAGAACTCCAGATTGGAGGATTCCTCGGATAAAGGTCCGGGTTTCGGAGCAGCAGATGCAGTTATTTTGAATGCACGTCTCAGGGATTCCTTTGCGGGCTCTCGAATGTGGCAGCCTCAATGCATGCTCAATGTAGATTTCATATTTTCTGCAATCTTTCCTGAGGCGCATTTTGGTGGTATTCGGCTAACTCAACAGTCGAACATCTTTTACAATCTGTGTACTTCCCCATAACCCCGAGAACCATCGTGAACAAGCTTACGT
Organism: Symbiodinium sp. CCMP2592; assembly: GCA_905221615.1. NCBI lineage: Eukaryota > Dinophyceae > Suessiales > Symbiodiniaceae > Symbiodinium > Symbiodinium sp. CCMP2592. Next base: position 30,484 of record CAJNDT010000591.1, read on the forward strand.
GAACACCGTCGACGGCTCTTCCAGTTATTAAAGTGCCTGCAGCGCAGGCTCCAACTTCGAGGTTTCGACCACGAAACTCCTTCCGAACAATTCGATCTTGGTCGAAAAGGTATGCACATGTGTCCGTAGGGCTTGATCTACGAACAGAGGCCCTCAGCCCCAGAAGGCTCAGAAGCCTTCAGCTGCGACCGGACCAAGGCTTCGTGGTCCCGAGACCTCGAGCCTGGGTTGCGTGAGGCGGCTCCTGTCGAGGTCGTCGTTGCAGTTCTCTTCCGGTGCTGTCGAAAGCGGTGCGTATGCTCCGAGTTAGCGTTTAGGGCTTCGTAGGATTTTGGGACACGGGATCCGTGGGTTCGAGGTAGGAATGGGCACATGCTCTCTCGGATTGGACCAAGCTAAAGCACAAACATGCCACGCATCATCCACCCTGTATTCAACAGCCCCTCAGACTTCCCTAAACCTTAAACCCGAAACCCTAAGCTAGGGCTCGCCTGACCGGTCGAGGCGGGCACTGCTTTTCTGGAAGGCGGCTCAGTCGCTTGTCCGCATTGCTTGCGGTTGCGGGTTCAGAGTTCACGAATGCTACAGAAAAAGTTAAAGAGGCCCTTATGCCATGTAGCGGCTTTCAACGCCACCCGAAATCAAGGAGAAGCGGAGCCGTTTCGACTTCTCATGGCGACACTTCTCCAACCATGTAGCATTCGCCACAAGCCGCAAGAGCAAGCAGCCTTGAGGCCTTGCATGTCTTCACTACGCATGTTGATCTCCAAACGTCTTTACGCCATTTGGAGCCCTGGACTTCTTTCGAGCTGCTGTGCATCCCAGGCCGCATACTCTCACTGCGATGGACTTCCGCGCAATGGCAGCCACGTCGCAGGGCTGTGCTTGAGTGGAATTTTAGCTCTTGACGGTTGCAGTATCATTTGGTAATGCTGGAATTTGCAACAGCCAGCCTTGCGTGCTCTGGATTCGAACATGCATTCAGGTCATTAACGAGACGCGCTTCTTCAGCACCAGTTGCACCTGGCATGGGCAGCCAGGGCTGCAGGCCGGGAAGTTGATAGCGAACTTATAACAGCCTTAAAAAAGCTCATCCACGAATCTCTCATACTTGCCATGATCTACCTCCAGCCTCGCTTGCATCCCGAGGACCGAATGCCACCTCCTCCTTTCTCCCTTTGCGTTTGCCTGTGAGGTGACCCTCAAGGAGCCGCTGACCTTCCAAGGCACCCGTGACTTTCTGCGGCGGGTACTGGAATCCTGTCGTTGACGTGTTTTGGGCGCTTCGAAACTTCGAAAGGTGAATGCTCGGAGAAGGGTGGAGAACTGAGACAATGTCTGCATGGGACAGGCAACTTGGTCTTGACGGGTGAGATACAGATCATGGGGGAGCAGGAGCTGGACGGACCCTGCGTCTCGGGCAGCAGGAAGAGTCAGGGGCAGCAGTTCGGGTTTGCGGCCCTCATGAAGGTATCAATGTGAGCGGGAAGATGACGGTGATTGCCGCGAACGCCAGCTTCGTGGGCTGCAGAAACAGAATGCAGGCTGGGACATTCCAAACACATGCTGAACATGTAACGCCCTGAACCTACGAAGCCGAGGCCTCAAACCCCACTAACTGCGAACACGCTTCTACTAGGACCCCAACCCCTAAACTCAGACTCATGAGTCGGCAGTCAAGCCAGACCCGTTTTGCAAACAAGGGCATCGAACCGTGTTCGCATGCAAACGAAGCAGGAATCTTGGAGTGCAAATTGTGGGCCAGCCGGGGTTTTCTCTCTGCGTAGTCAAAACAGAGTGTCGAATGTGAAGAGCATAAGTCGTTGCTAGTCCTATCAAACATTCATCTTGTTTGATGTCGAGGATGTATCTATGGCGAAGACCATATGATCTAGCATTTGGTGCAATGCCAGATCCACTTGTTAGAGCATTTGCCATTGCCTGTGTGCTTGACTGCTGGTTGGTCCTGCTGCTGCAGCCCGCCATACCGGACACTCGTCCTGGAGCGGCAATGCACGGCACCACGATAGCGTCCCAATTTGAAGGGCTGGTGATATTCGGTCTTCTTCTGCGAACAATTTCCGTGCTTGCCAATGCCACACCGGCATGGCCAGCATCTGCCGATATGTCGCCGAGCGACCTCAAAGTAACTGTGCAGTCTGAGATGGCAAATGGCAAAGGTTTGTGTGCATCAGCTTTTCCGGCCAGATGTTCGTTGAAAGAGCTACGAATCGCCGGGCATGATTGTTGCATGCATGCGACAGCATGGCATGCTTGCCATCATCAACAAAAACATTACCGCGTTAACAAGCAACATCAGTACGGGACGGCATGCGGTATACGGCAAAGCAGGCCTGCATTTTGGTCTGCTGCGTGGTGGTTTCCCACTCTGCTTTGTCAGAACTCAGTTCTCGTGCCAAGCAATGCTACAACGACGCGACAAAGCCTGACCAGGGATGCACGTCAATCGCAGCCGAACAGACTTTGCGTGCAGAACAAAGCGTTGTTTGGGTTTGAGATTTTCATGCTCGTAGTGGCCAGGATGGAAAAGGAGGAGCTCTGGCCATCCAGCAAAACTTCATCGCCAGCAACAGCAGCGTCAAGTTCGAGAACTGCAGAGCATCAGGAGGCCGGCCCTGTAGACAATAAACCGGTCGACCAAGCCGAGGGCGTAACCATTCGGAGTGGTTTGCCGGCAAGACCCTGCATTCAAGAGGGTCACAGATTCCCCTTAAAGAGACTTGAAGTAGCCTTCAGATCGTTTCTCATGTCACTGTCGATTGGAGACCCTTCGCCCTAAAGCGTTTGCATTCCAAGCCAGGGCTTCCTTGTGCCCAGGCGGCGGCCTCTACGCTGTCGGCAGCTTTTCCCAAGAAGCCGAAAGCACGGTGACTTTCGAGAGCTGCACGGCCTCTAGAGCCTCGGTTGCATCCGGCAGCGACGTGTGGGGGAGTTGAAGGCCTCGTTCCGCGCAATGGGCTCTTCGGAGCAGAGCTTCGAAGATGAGGGATGTCAGGCAGGTAAGACGCAGAAAGACCAGGCGCTTCCTTGTTATTCAGGGGGCGGCCATAAAGTGCTTCGGGCGTTTTATGCAGAAGGCTTCTGAACTCAACGCCATGCGTCTGAGCCCGTGCTGTCTCCCAGGTGGCAGCGGTGGCGGTGCTCACGTGAAAGAAAGCTTCACACAGGGGCCCCGCAGCTCCGCCATCTTCCACAGCTGCAGTGCGAAATACGAAGGACCCTGGGCAGCAGCGTTCTTGTGACTGTCGCCAGTGGGAGCGTGCTGGGACTCCATGAGCCATGCAGCCCGCCATTTGCTCCGCGGGAGAGACTCTGCAATCAAAGGCGGGTAGCACAGTTCAGGTTCTGGGAATGATAAGTTGAGGGTGTGGGGCTTGGAGCGCAGGTCTTTCAACGAGATTTTGGGGTTGGGCTGCGGCCGTTGCAGGAGCATTTTGGAGCCTCTGACTGCATTCTTGAGTCTGCTGGGTGCCCCAACGAGGTGGCCTCTACCTCGATGAGGGCAGCTTCTCCCAAAAAGCCGGAAGCACAGTGACCTTCGAGAACTGCACGGCTTCTCGAGCCTCGGTTGCATCCGGCAACGACGTGTGGGAGAGTTGAAGGCCTCGTTCCGCGCCATGGACTCTTCGGAGCAGAGCTTCGAAGATGAGGGATGTCAGGCAGGTAAGGCACAGAGAGACCATGCGCCTCGTTGTTGCCCACGGGTCTAGTTTGCAGTTTCAGGGGGCGGCCATAAGGTGCTTTGGGCGTTTTATGCAGAAAGCCACTGAACTCAACGCCACGGGTCTGAGCCCGTGCTGTCTCCCAGGTGACGGCGGCGGTGCTTTTCTGAAAGAGAACTTCGCGCAGGGCCCCAACAGCGCCGCTATCTTCCGGAGCTGCAATGCGGGAAAATATGGAGCCTGGGCAGCAGTGTTCTTGTGATTGTCGGTGGTAGTGGATGCAACGCAAGCCCTGCTCATGCTTGCTTCAGCGAACGGCCCCTGCAATCACTTGTGCCACACATTTCAGGGTCTTGGATTGAGGGATATTCGGGGTGTGGGGCTTGCGGGCTCCTCACAGTTCAGATTTTTCAAGGAGATAAGATTTTTAAACGGAGGTGTATTTATTTTGGGATTTTTTTTTTTTGTTTTTTGGCATTTTTTTTTTTGGCTTGTGTGCGCGCTTGGCTTCTTGGCTTCTGGCTTCTTGGATTCCCTGGCTTCTGGGCTTTTGGCTTCTCGGCTTTCCTGGCTTCTTGGCTTCTGGCTTCTTGGCTTTTCGGCTTCTTGGCTTTTTCACTTCGCAACTTCTTATACTGTCTAGCTTCGAGAATACTGCCTCCTTATGTCGTACAACAACGCGTCAGGGTGGTTTAATGCGAAGAAAACACAATCAGTCGTGAAGGGTTGAAAGGGTTTGTAAATACAACAAAGCATCAGGGTGACTTAATGCGAAGTAAACACAATCAATCGTGAAGGGTTTAAAAGGTTTGCAAATGGGGGGGGCCAACCCCCCCGCTTTTTTTAGGCTAAACTTCCCGCTCACTAAAAAGCCGCGAAGAGATGCACAAAAACGTATTCGCCAAAGCACAAGAAGAAGAAAGCCAGACAACAACGCGTCAGGGTGGTTTAATGCGAAGTAAACACAATCAATCGTGAAGGGTTTAAAAGGTTTGCAGGCTGCGCCCCCCCCAACTCCCCCCGCTTTTTTTAGACTAAACTCCCCGCTCACTAGCACGAAGAGATGCACAAAAACGTATTCGCCAACACAGTAGAAGGAGAAAGCCAGACAACAACGCGTCAGGGTGGTTTAATGCGAAGACAACACAATCAGTCGTGAGGGGTTTAAAGGGTTTGTAAATACAACAAAGCGTCAGGGTAGTTTGATGCGAAGAAAACACAATCAATCGTGAAGGATTTAAAAGGTTTGCAACTGGGGGGGGGTGGCTGCGCCCCCCCCAACCCCCCCGCTTTGTTTAGGCTAAACTCCCCGCTCACTAAAAAGCCGCGAAGAAATGCACAAAAACGTATTCGCCAAAACACAAGAAGAAGAAAGCCAGACAAGAACGCGCCAGGGTGGTTTAATGCGAAGTAAACACAATCAATCGTGAAGGGTTTAAAAGGTTTGCAGGCTGCCCCCCCCCAAGCCCCCCCGCTTTTTCTTTGGCTAAACTCCCCGCTCACTGGCACGAAGAGATGCACAAAAACGTATTCGCCAACACAGAAGAAGGAGAAAGCCAGACAACAACGCGTCAGGGTGGTTTAATGCGAAGTAAACACAATCAATCGTGAAGGGTTTAAAAGGTTTGCAGGCTGCGCCCCCCCAAGCCCCCCCGCTTTTTTTTGGCTAAACTCCCCGCTCACTGGCACGAAGAGATGCACAAAAACGTATTCGCCAACACAGAAGAAGGAGAAAGCCAGACAACAACGCGTCAGGGTGGTTTAATGCGAAGAAAACAGGGTGGTTGAATGCGAAGTAAACACAATCAATCGTGAAGGGTTTAAAAGGTTTGAAAATGGGGGGGGCTGCGCCCCCCCCCAACCCCCCCGCTTTTTTTAGACTAAACTCCCCACTCACTAAAGGCACGAAGAGATGCACAAAAACGTATTCGCCAAAACACAAGAAGGAGAAGTCCAGACAACAACGCGTCAGGGTGGTTTGATGCGAAGAAAACACAATCAATCGTGAAGGATTTAAAAGGTTTGCAACTGGGGGGGTGGCTGCGCCCCCCCAACCCCCCCGCTTTGTTTAGGCTAAACTCCCCGCTCACTAAAAAGCCGCGAAGAAATGCACAAAAACGTATTCGCCAAAACACAAGAAGAAGAAAGCCAGACAAGAACGCGCCAGGGTGGTTTAATGCGAAGTAAACACAATCAATCGTGAAGGGTTTAAAAGGTTTGCAGGCTGCGCCCCCCCCAACCCCCCCGCTTTTTTTAGACTAAACTCCCCGCTCACTAGCACGAAGAGATGCACAAAAACGTATTCGCCAACACAGTAGAAGGAGAAAGCCAGACAACAACGCGTCAGGGTGGTTTAATGCGAAGACAACACAATCAGTCGTGAGGGGTTTAAAGGGTTTGTAAATACAACAAAGCGTCAGGGTGGTTGAATGCGAAGTAAACACAATCAATCGTGAAGGGTTTAAAAGGTTTGGAAATGGGGGGGGCTGCGCCCCCCCCCAACCCCCCCGCTTTTTTTAGACTAAACTCCCCGCTCACTAAAAAGCCGCGAAGAGATGCACAAAAACGTATTCGCCAAAACACAAGAAGGAGAAGTCCAGACAACAACGCGTCAGGGTGGTTTAATGCGAAGTAAACACAATCAATCGTGAAGGGTTTAAAAGGTTTGCAGGCTGCGCCCCCCCCAACCCCCCCGCTTTTTTTAGACTAAACTCCCCGCTCACTAGCACGAAGAGATGCACAAAAACGTATTCGCCAACACAGTAGAAGGAGAAAGCCAGACAACAACGCGTCAGGGTGGTTTAATGCGAAGACAACACAATCAGTCGTGAGGGGTTTAAAGGGTTTGTAAATACAACAAAGCGTCAGGGTGGTTGAATGCGAAGTAAACACAATCAATCGTGAAGGGTTTAAAAGGTTTGGAAATGGGGGGGGCTGCGCCCCCCCCAACCCCCCCGCTTTTTTTAGACTAAACTCCCCGCTCACTAAAGGCACGAAGAGATGCACAAAAACGTATTCGCCAAAACACAAGAAGGAGAAGTCCAGACAACAACGCGTCAGGGTGGTTTGATGCGAAGAAAACACAATCAATCGTGAAGGATTTAAAAGGTTTGCAACTGGGGGGGTGGCTGCGCCCCCCCCAACCCCCCCGCTTTGTTTAGGCTAAACTCCCCGCTCACTAAAAAGCCGCGAAGAAATGCACAAAAACGTATTCGCCAAAACACAAGAAGAAGAAAGCCAGACAAGAACGCGCCAGGGTGGTTTAATGCGAAGTAAACACAATCAATCGTGAAGGGTTTAAAAGGTTTGCAGGCTGCGCCCCCCCAAGCCCCCCCGCTTTTTTTTGGCTAAACTCCCCGCTCACTGGCACGAAGAGATGCACAAAAACGTATTCGCCAACACAGAAGAAGGAGAAAGCCAGACAACAACGCGTCAGGGTGGTTTAATGCGAAGAAAACAGGGTGGTTGAATGCGAAGTAAACACAATCAATCGTGAAGGGTTTAAAAGGTTTGAAAATGGGGGGGGCTGCGCCCCCCCCCAACCCCCCCGCTTTTTTTAGACTAAACTCCCCACTCACTAAAGGCACGAAGAGATGCACAAAAACGTATTCGCCAAAACACAAGAAGGAGAAGTCCAGACAACAACGCGTCAGGGTGGTTTGATGCGAAGAAAACACAATCAATCGTGAAGGATTTAAAAGGTTTGCAACTGGGGGGGTGGCTGCGCCCCCCCAACCCCCCCGCTTTGTTTAGGCTAAACTCCCCGCTCACTAAAAAGCCGCGAAGAAATGCACAAAAACGTATTCGCCAAAACACAAGAAGAAGAAAGCCAGACAAGAACGCGCCAGGGTGGTTTAATGCGAAGTAAACACAATCAATCGTGAAGGGTTTAAAAGGTTTGCAGGCTGCCCCCCCCCAAGCCCCCCCGCTTTTTTTTTGGCTAAACTCCCCGCTCACTGGCACGAAGAGATGCACAAAAACGTATTCGCCAACACAGAAGAAGGAGAAAGCCAGACAACAACGCGTCAGGGTGGTTTAATGCGAAGAAAACACAGTCAGTCGTGAAGGGTTTAAAGGGTTTGTAAATACAACAAAGCGTCAGGGTGGCTTAATGCGAAGTAAACACAATCAATCGTGAAGGGTTTAAAAGGTTTGCAAATGGGGGGGGCTGCGCCCCCCCCAACCCCCCCGCTTTTTTAGACTAAACTCCCCGCTCACTAAAGGCACGAAAGATGCACAAAAACGTATTCGCCAAAACACAAGAAGGAGAAGTCCAGACAACAACGCGTCAGGGTGGTTTGATGCGAAGAAAAAAACACAATCAATCGTGAAGGATTTAAAAGGTTTGCAAAGGGGGGAGGTCCCCGATGAACCCTCCACAGGGATACTGCGTGTCGAAGCGCCGGCGCTGTGGCGCGGTGCAAATTTTCAACGTCCCCGATGAAGCTTCCACAGGGATCCTGCGTGTCGAAGCGCTGGCGCTGTGGTGCGGTGCAAATTTTCTACGTTCCCGATGAACCCTCCACAGGGATCCTGCGTGTCGAAGCGCTGGCGCTGTGGCGCGGCGCAAATTTTGTGTGTCCCCGATGAACCCTTCACAGGGATCCTGCGTGTCGAAGCGCTGGCGCTGTGGTGCGGTGCAAATTTTCTACGTTCCCGATGAACCCTCCACAGGGATCCTGCGTGTCGAAGTGCTGGCGCTGTGGCGCGGCGCAAATTTTGTGTGTCCCCGATGAACCCTTCACAGGGATCCTGCGTGTCGAAGCGCTGGCGCTGTGGTGCGGTGCAAATTTTCTACGTTCCCGATGAACCCTCCACAGGGATCCTGCGTGTCGAAGCGCTGGCGCTGTGGCGCGGCGCAAATTTTCTATGTCCCCGATGAACCCTTCACAGGGATCCTGGGTGTCGAAGCGCTGGCGCTGTGGTGCGGTGCAAATTTTCTACGTTCCCGATGAACCCTCCAGAGGGATCCTGCGTGTCGAAGCGCTGGCGCTGTGGCGCGGTGCAAATTTTCTATGTCCCCGATGAACCCTTCACAGGGATCCTGCGTGTCGAACCTGAACAGAACCCTAAACCCTAAACCCTGCAAGGCAATGCAACACGGCCAAGCAAACCACCAAAAAAAAAAAAAATGCACCCCCCCAAAAAAAAAAATCCCAAACTAATTCCAGACCCTTTTTAAACTAAGGGTGTGGGGCTTGCGGGCTCCTCACAGTTCAGATTTTTCGAGGAGCTGTGGCCGTTGCAGGAACATATTATAACATATTGGATTGGAGCATTTGGAGCCTCTGACTGCGTGTTGGGAGTCTGCTGCGTGCCCCAAGGAGGCGGCCTCAGAACTTACGGCAGCTTCTCCCAAGAAGCAGAAAGCACCGCGGCCTTCGAGAACTGCACGGCCTCTGGAGCCTCGGTTGCATCTGGGAGGCCTCTGGGGAACGACGTGTGGGCGTTAATTCCCGACCATGGGCACTTTGGGGCAGAGGTTCGAAAATGCGGGGATGCCAGGCAGGTCAGGCATAGTAAGAACATGTGCTTCCCTGTTGAAGGGTTTGTCTGCGGTTTCAGGGGGCGACCCTAAAGTGCTTTGGGCATTTTATGCAGAAAGCCACTGAACTCAACGCCACGGGTCGGAGCCCGTGCTGTCTCCCAGATGGCGACGGCGGCGGTGCACGTGTGGAGAAGACCTTCGCGCAGGGCCGCAACAGCTCCGCCATCTTCCGCAGCTGCAGTGCGAAATTCAATGGAGCCTGGGCAGCAGTGTTCTTGTGGCCGTCGCCAGTGCCAGTGGGAGCGTGCTGAGAACTGTCCGACATCGTCCGACATCCCTCCCCAAGCCCTAGCTGCGGAACGTGACAGCTTCTGCAATCAAGCGTGCGACAAGAATCAGGGTCTCGGATTGCGGTCAGTGTTTGGGGATTTCGTGTGCTCGCATGTTTTTACAAACATGTGAACATGTAGACTCAGACTCTGTTGGTGTTCCAAGGAGGCGGCTTCTTTACCCAGGGCAGCTACGAGCAGGGAAGCGGCAGTGCGGTGCTCTTCGAGCACTGCTCGGCAAAAAGCACCTTGGCAGATGCATGAACCATCGGATTCGGGTTTCCTCGTGATGGTCCGAAACACATGCCTGGGCTCCATGTTCAAGCAAAGTTGGGGGGCTGGTCTTCGGTCGTGTGTGTGTGTGTGTGTGTGTGTGTGTGCCTTGTCGTTTGTTTATAATGTGCTTTGGGCGTTTTATGCAGAAAGCCACTGAACTCAACGCCACGGGTCTGAGTCTGCGCCCGTGCTGTCTCCCAGGTGGCAGCGGCGGCGGTGCTCACGTGAATGAAAAATTCGAGCAGGGCCCCAACAGCGCCGCTATCTTCCGGAGCTGCAATGCGGGAAAATATGGAGCCTGGGCAGCAGTGTTCTTGTGATTGTTGGTGGTAGTGGATGCAACGCAAGCCCTGCTCATGCTTGCTTCAGCGAACGGCCCCTGCAATCACTTGTGCCACATATTTCAGGGTCTTGGATTGAGGGATATTCGGGGTGTGGGGCTTGCGGGCTCCTCAAAGTTCAGGTTTTTTCAGGAGATTTTGGGGTTGGGCTGCGGCCGTTGCAGAAACGTTTTGGAGCCCCTGACCGCATTCTCGAGTCTCAAGGAGGCGAGGGAGGCGGCCTCTTCACTCGCGGCATCTTCTCCCAAGAAGCAGAAAGCACGGTGACCTTCGAGAACTGCACGGCCTCCTCTGGAGCCTCGGTTGCATCCGGCACCGACATGTGGGGGAGTTGAAGGCCTCGTTCCGTGCAATGGGCTCTTCGGGCTACTGAACTCAACGCCACGGGTCTGCTCCCGTGCTGTCTCCCAGGTTCCGGCGGCGGTGCGTTCGTGCAGAGAAACTTCACACAGGGACCCCACAGCTCCACCACCTTCCGCAGCTGCAGTGCGGCAGCAGACCATGGAGCCTGGGCAGCAGCGTTCTTGTGACTGTCGCCAGTAGGGGTATGCGAAGAGCCCTCTCTACCTGAGCCATGCAAGCGCCACCTGCTCAGCAGGAGAGATTATGCAAACAAAGGCGTGTAGCAGAATTCAGGTTCTGGGATTGATAAGCTGAGGGTGCGGGGCTTGCGGGCCAGACAGAGTGCAGGTTTTTCAAGGAGATTTTGGGGTTGGGCTGCGGCCGTTGTAGGAACATTTTGGAGCCTCCGACTGCATTCTTGAGTCTGCTGGGTGGCCCAAGGAGGCGGCCTCTTCACTTACGGCATCTTCTCCCAAGACGCAGAAAGCACGGTGACCTTCGAGAACTGCACGGCTTCTCGAGCCTCGGTTGCATCCGGCAACGACGTGTGGGAGAGTTGAAGGCCTCGTTCCGCGCCATGGACTCTTCGGAGCAGAGCTTCGAAGATGAGGGATGTCAGGCAGGTAAGACACAGAAAGACCATGCGCCTCCTTGTTGCCCACGGTCTGGTCTGCGGTGTCAGGGGGCGGCCATAAAGTGCTTCGGGTGTTTTATGCAGAAGGCCATTGATCTCAACGCCCTGCGTCTGAGCCCGTGTTGCCTCCCAGGTGGCGGCGGTGCTCGCGTGCAGAAAAGCTTCACACAGGGACCCAGCAGCTCCACCATCTTCCGCAGCTGCAGTGCGGCAACACATGGAGCCTGGGCAGCAGTGTTCTTGTGACTGTCGCCAGTGGGAGAGTGCTGGGAGCTTTCCATACTTGAGCCACGCAAGCCCCACTTGCTCAGTGGAATCCAACGCATTTCAAATGTACGTTAGTAGTTCAGGTGATGGGATTGAGGGTGTGGGGCTTGCGGGCCAGACGGAGCGCAGGTTTTTCAAGGAGATTTTGGGGTTGGGCTGCGGCCGTTGTAGGAACATTTTGGAGCCTCTGGCTGCAATATTGAGTCTGCTGGGTGCCCCAAGGAGGTGGCCTCTACCTCTATCAAGGCAGCTTTTCCCAAGAAGCAGAAAGCACGGTGACCTTCGAGAACTGCACGGCTTCTCGAGCCCCGGTTGCATCCGGCAACGACGTGTGGGGGAGTTGAAGGCCTCGTTCCGCGCCATGGGCTCTTCGGAGCAGAGCTTCGAAGATGAGGGATGTCAGGCAGGTAAGACACAGAAAGACCATGCGCCTCCTTGTTGCCCACGGATCTAGTCTAGTCTGCAGTTTCAGGGGGCGGCCATAAGGTGCTGTGGGCGTTTTATGCGAAAGGGCACTGAACTCAACGCCATGCGTCTGAGCCCGTGCTGTCTCCCAGGTGGCAACGGCGGAGGTGCTCACGTGGAAGAAAACTTCACGCAGGGACCCAACAGCTCCACCACCTTCCGCAGCTGCAGTGCGGCACACGGTGGAGCCTGGGCAGCAGCGTTCTTGTGACTGTCGCCAGTGGAAGCCTGTCAAGAGCCTTCTGCTTGAGCCATGCAAGCGCCACTTGCGCAGCGGGACCGACCCGGCAATGGCTTGCGTGCTCGTTGAAGTTCAGGTTTTTCAAGGAGATTTTGGGGTTGGGCTGCGGCCGTTGCAGGAACATTTTGGAGCCTCCGACTGCAATATTGAGTCTGCTGGCTGCCCCAAGGAGGTGGCCTCTACGCTGAGGGCAGCTTCTCCCAAAAAGCCGGAAGCACGGTGACCTTCGAGAACTGCACGGCTTCTCGAGCCTCGGTTGCATCCGGCAGCGACGTGTGGGGGAGTTGAAGACCTCGTTCCGCGCCATGGGCTCTTCGGAGCAGAGCTTCGAAGATGAGGGATGTCAGGCAGGTAAGACACAGAAAGACCATGCGCCTCCTTGTTGCCCACGGGTCTAGTCTAGTCTGCAGTTTCAGGGGGCGGCCATAAGGTGCTGTGGGCGTTTTATGCGAAAGGGCACTGAACTCAACGCCATGCGTCTGAGCCCGTGCTGTCTCCCAGGTGGCAACGGCGGAGGTGCTGACGTGGAAGAAAACTTCACGCAGGGACCCAACAGCTCCACCACCTTCCGCAGCTGCAGTGCGAATTTCGATGGAGCCTGGGCCGCAGCGTTCTTGTGACTGTCGCCAGTAGGGGTATGCGAAGAGCCCTCTCTACCTGAGCCATGCAAGCGCCACTTGTTCAGCAGGAGAGATTATGCAAACAAACGCGTGTAGCAGAATTCAGGTTCTGGGATTGATAAGCTGAGGGTGTGGGGCTTGCGGGCTCCTCAGAGTTCAGGTTTTTCAAGGAGATTTTGGGGTTGGGCTGCGGCCGCTGCAGGAACATTTTGGAGCCTCTGACTGCATTCTTGAGTCTGCTGGGTGGCCCAAGGAGGCGGCCTCTCCCTCAATGGCAGCTTTTTCCAAGAAGCAGAAAGCACGGTTACCTTCGAGAACTGCACGTCTGGAGCCTCGGTTGCATCCGGCAACGACGCGCCATGGGCTCTTCGGAGCAGAGCTTCGAAGATGAGGGATGTCAGGCAGGTAAGACACAGAAAGACCATGCGCCTCCTTGTTGCCCACGGATCTAGTCTAGTCTGCAGTTTCTTGGGGCGGCCATAAGGTGCTGTGGGCGTTTTATGCGAAAGGGCACTGAACTCAACGCCATGCGTCTGAGCCCGTGTTGTCTCCCAGGTGGCGCCGGCGGAGGTGCTCGCGTGAAAGAAAACTTTGTACAAGGACCCAGCAGCCCCACCATCTTCCGCAGCTGCAGTGCGGCAGACGATGGAGCCTGGGCAGCAGCGTTCTTGTGACTGTCGCCAGAGGGAGCATGCTGGGAACCTTCCGACGCCGTCTCCGTTGCGCATGCAAGGACAGGAACAACCCGTTCAAGCAAATGTGTAGAACAAAAACAGATTCCAGCGTGTGGGGTTGATGGTAAGTATCGGGTTGTGGGCTCTTCAGATTTCAGCTTTTTGGAGGGATTTTAGTGGTTGTTGCCAGGGCACGCTGGCCACACAGACACATCGCCTCTGACTGCAGCTTCAGGGGGTTACTTTATTTTTGGGTCCTTTATAGTTATAATAAGGATCCTACGATTTAGGATACCATATTAGGGTCGGGGTCCCCTTCTTTCGGAGACCCAGAGCATGCTGGCGAACCGAGGAGGCGGCCTCTCTGCCCAAGGCTACGAACAGAGAGCCGGGAGTTCCGTGCTCTTCGAGCACTGCTCCGCAGATCGCACCTTGGCAGTGGAGGCTGATGAGTATCGTGAACAGATTGGGCTATGTGTCGGAAGCCGAAGCGTTGCATGGGGCACTGGAGGCAGTTGGTCAAGGGCATGGCCTCAATGCACTCATTGAAGCCCCGTGCCCCCCAAAGCGTTGTGCGTCCCTGGCTGCTAAGGGGACGGAGGCGGTGTTGCAACAAAAGACCTCGACGGCAATGGCTCCATGCGCTTCAAGGCATGCCGGGCACGTGCAGGCTGGGGACTCCTGATTTCCAGGCTCTTGCAGGGTTTTTGGAACTGCCTTGGGCCAATCGTGGCTGCGTGATGGACCATGCCGGCTGCTAACATACCAGGCTTTATGTATTTCAGTTGTGCGTTGCAGACAAGGGCCTTTGACGGAGTACCCCTAACCCTAAACCCTAAACCTCTAAAGTTTGATTCTGAGGCGGAAGAAGGTCTAAAGCTACGTACTGCTTGTACTGGGACAGTTTGGTGTGGGCATAGGTGGCGGCCTGAGTATCACCACGGGCGGCACAGTACGTCACGGCGGTTCGCTCGCTTTCGAGGCCGGGTGGTTGAGAGCGTTCCGCACTTTAGGGCTTTGGGGTGTAGGGTCAAGGGTCATAACATTACTTTTGGATGCAGGATTAGGGTTTAGGATGCAGGGTTTTGGGGGTTGTGGGTTTTGGATTTGGGCCACTGCTTCGGAGTTTTTGGCCGGGCCTGAAAGAATAGAACCAGCCTGACTGACCTTAGCCGGAAACTCTTCGAGTGTGAGCCGGAGAGAAGACATGATAGTTGGCAGAAGTTGCTGGAGGGTTGTGGTAGTGAGGAGAGAGAAGCGGAGACTGGAAGGTGTGCAATGCCGGCAGCATCGGCGGTGGGCTTTACATAGATGCCGGCCAAGGACGGCAGCCTCGAAACCCACATGTGCCCACCATCCTATATGCGTTTCCTTGCACCGCAGACTAGGAGGTTTCCCACCATCGACATACTCGTCGCAACTTCGTCATCCGGCTTTGCAGCAGTATCCTGCGACTGTCCAATGCCAAGCTTAGCTGGCTGTGACTCACACTGGGAACGTTGGGCAGCACGTGTGCGGTGGAAACCCTGTATGGCGGCTAGCGAACCCCCAAGTGGCCGACGCCGAAGCTGAAATTCGTCGCGTAGTGGTAAAGTCCAAATGCCGAAAGGGAGCAGTCGGAGCCAGTGCTTGTAGGCAAGCCTTCAAAGAGACTCTTTTGCTGGGGATCCTTGAGCCAAGCAAGAAGCGAACAAAAGTGACATTAAACCATATGGGTGATGGAAATCCTCACAAGCGAGCGAAGAAGTCGAACGAAGCAACAACAGCGTTACCATCCAACCACTTCGCGCTGGGATGCCTGAAAGGTTCTCCATGGCTATTGAAGCCCTCTGACTGAACGTTGGCCTTTCAGGACAGTTTAGAAAGCTGCTTCTTGATCGCTGCAATGCTGACGTGTCTGCTGCCGCCTTCGCTGCAATTGCAGCCAATGGGACAGAAGCGGAAGTGCTAATCGAGGACGGGATTTGCCTGCCGAATGTGAGTGTGCAATGTTTTCTCACGCATCAAGGATGTCACGGCACTTCAACAACTACGCGCCTAAACGTCAGCATAGTCTTGCAGACGTGAAGGTTGGCATAGAGTGGTTCTTGCCCAGGCAAAGATGAGGGAAGTGATGGCCTGGCAACAGACATGGTAAACCTAACGCTGTCAGCACATCCATAATAGATACTTTATGAATTTTGATATGTCACATATGAACAAGCAATACATTAACCTTTACATGCTACATGTTATATCTACTAGTTGGGAGAGAGTGAGTTTGACAAGATGGCTTCTGCCGCTCTCGTCGAGCGGCATGGGGGACCACATGCCTTTCAGCAAGTGCTATCATGGCAGTTGGCCCCAGGAGCTCACACTGTCGAGGGGCAGCGAAGCCAATGTCAACGACATCGCAGTCTCAGGCCAGAACATCTCACAGTTTCGGACACAGCTGAGTGTGGTCAAGAACTCTTGCTTTTTGCTTTGTTGGCGTTTTGGGTTGGTCCTTCAGAATGATTTCCCAGATTGGGTTCCCGACCCAGATAGCTGTGTGAAATATGCAACGCTGGCACTCCCGGCCTTGATTCCTGGCGCAGTCCGAGATCGGGAGGCACGGTTCAGGGTTTGGGTTTGAGGCATCGCAGAAGGTTGGCCACCTTGCAGCGGCCCATCCACTCCTGTTGCCGGTTTGCTTGCAACTGTTGCAACGTTCTAAGTGGGTTTGCGATCGCTTTCCAAGGTGTTCCACGATTGCTATTTGCTACCTGCGACAGCGATCCCCTCTCTCTCTCTCTCTTGTCTGGCTGGCTGTCTGGCGCTCCCCCTTTCCTCTCTCGCACGGCTCGAGTTCTTTTACTCCTTGTGTTCTAAGATTCCTTGTGCCGGACTTTAAAGCTTTAACTCGTCCCAGTGCTGCTTCTGCATCAGGAGCCCGAGGACAGTCGTCTCAAGATCAGGTTCAAGAGTTGCATCCTGCCGCGGGAGGCCTGTTGAAGCTCGGCTCCGCTCACCTAAGTACGGAGTCCGGCTCCGGCAGCTACATCTCAGCGCATAACCTTTCTCTCGAAGCTCGGAGGCATTTGCATGTCATGCAATCGAGGGATTACAAGCACGACCCAAATCTCCTGTCGTTCTGGTGCAGCAAGGACGACGTAATGAATTGCACGAGCACCTCCACTTGCAGCTGGGCTGCATTTCGAGCTTTGACTGCAGAAATTTCAGCCCTGAGTTGACCAGACGAGAAGCATTCGCATCCAGGCGCGTTCTCTGCGACCGCCGCCAGAAGTGCCACCTTCCTTTGCCCTTTGGGCACAGGGTCGGTGGATTTCGAAGAGTTGCGTGATTTCGGCTGCTTGGTATCGCTGGCCTTCATTGCCCTTGCAGTGTAGAGCCCAGGGTTCGGAGCCCTATAGACCCACTTCGCAGGCGCGCAGGAGAAATCTTCAAGGATATCTTGTGATGCCTGCCGTTCGTGTCTCTTTGCGACTGAGGTCGGTGAAAGCCGACCTTGACAATGCGGGTCGTAGCCAGATACTCGACATAGAACCGAACCGTACCGCGAATTTCCTGTAGAAGTCACAGACAGGATCGTACAAGACCCGCCAGGCATGCAGGCCAGGGGACACGCAGGTTCTGAACATGACGAAAAGGCCTGCCGTGTTAAGATCGAATGGGGACATTCATCAGGTTGGAAGGAGGCTGTTGTGATCCTGGGTTTGCTGTTCAATCGTGTGTGGTCCAAGCCCCTAAGCCTAAACTAAAACACGTGCAGCTTCGCCGCGACTCATAAAACACAATGTCAGTCCAGAACGAAGCATATAGTTCTCGCCAGCCGTGGGAGCATTCCATCTCCGAAGTGGCTTTCGGGTCCACTTCCAGCAGTATTTGTGAGCGGTTTTGTGCCGGAGGTTTCAGATATCAAGTAAGTGCGCCTCCAGGCCGTGCAGTCGGTGCCCCGAAGGGGCTTCCAAGTGCCTGGCCAGCGAGCTGAAGATGCAGTGCTCTGTCCTATACATTGACCAACTAGAAGCTTTTGGGTTTTGGCGTTTGGGTGTTGGGTCCAAACCTGGCCGATTGGCGATACAAGGGCAGACCCACGAAAGAGAACAGTCAATTAAGTGGAAAGCTCTGCTTCATTAAAACCGTTTGTTTTCCAAGCAGTCTTTAGAACGGCGGCAGCAGCATCTTCCGAGCATTCATTTGACAAATTCCGTCTTCTGAGCAGTGTTCAAACCCACGCAAAAGGAGGAGGCAGGCAAGCAGAAGCCCCTAGAGACTGAGGCCCGGGCTCATGGTGAAATTAGAGGACGTCAACCGCAGCTTCCACTGTCCCAACGAGGCTGGCATGATTAGGGTTCCATTTAAGGCTTCTACGACGCTTCTATGAGCGTTCCGTTTTTAGGATTCTATGTTAGATTCCAGGAAGCTTACAGGGCATCCACAAGGGTTCCAAAAGGGTTTGTGGTGCAGGGTTTTTGAGATGCCAAAGACCTACTACCAAACACCCAAAGTCGCAGAATAGCCTCAAGACTGGATGTCAACGAGACGGTGCTCCGTGCACTCGAACACGAAGTGCCTATCAAGAAGTAGAGCACGAGTGCACGGCACCCTATGGCGCTTCACTTGGCCCAACACCCAAGAAGTCTTAAACTCCATCCCTGAGGCTGCCTGCCCTGGGGGCGATGTATCACACGGAAGGGTGCACGTGGCAATGTGTGCAGATGGCTGCCTGAGCTCCAACGGGTTCAGGTTCGACTGTGGCTTTGGGTTCCGGCTTGCAGAGGTAATGTAACAGCCTGAAGAGTGTCCTTATCACCTGTCGATTATCATTATCATAATAGTATGCCCCAAAGCCCAATTCTAACTATAAGCCACCGTATTGCACGTCGTTCTTCTGACTTGGGCATTTTGTGACTTTGCTTCGCCACGGCACTTTTGACCCTGAATCTGAAGCACAGATAAGCCTGGCTGGAACATCACGAAGCCGTCAGCGAAAGATCGCAAGGCTACCGGGGCCAAGGCTGCACGAGCTGCAGCGATCAGCATGCCATCGCGGACAGCAGTGTGTTCTCGTGCTCCTTGCCCCATCTGGACAAAGAAGCTTTGGGCTCTATTAAATCGTCTGAAGCTTGCAGACCTTCCGAACCCGCCTTTAGCATCACCATGTTGGCGATGTCAGGCAGCTAAAACTCGTGCTTCGATGATGCATGCAACCACAGCTCAGAATTCCAGAAGTGCAGTGTTGGGAATCTGATGTTTGCCATGAGAGTTGCGGCCTGGTTTTCTAGATTCTAGACATCTGGCTTCTCGGAATTGCGTAAGCGTGTTGATGAACTCGTACGATGCTCCTTACGTTGCCATATCAAGTCGCAGACCAAGTAGGCACTGCCCCTAGGAAGATAGCTGACTAAAGCCTTCCTTGTCCAGCTTTGCGTGCTGATTCCTGCTGCTCGCAGCGGCTGTCACCTCCTCCTAGCCCCGAGCGCCTTCGAACTTCCAACCGTTTGTTTTTCCTAACCGACACCTCTCGCTCTTTGAAGCTCCAGCTGTATTCTGAAGCACCGCCTCAACATGGAAACTTGATCTTCGTGGCAAGACGGCTTGTAGTCCTCCAACATACTGCTGAGGCACTGCCTGCAGCAAAGACCGTCGTGTGCAGGCACGACATTCTTATCATGCACCCCAAACCCCCTAAACCCATTAGGGTTCATGCAACCAGAAAGATGTTGCATGTAGTTCTCGCTACCTCAAGACCATCCATTAACCTTGACGACAGCAAAGACCTTCTGAAGGATTTCATAATGCAGGGATATTGAGCTCCATGTTAAGGGATGTGGAAGTCTCTTGGGGCTCGCGCAGGCCTTGCAGTGGATCACGTTCCTGTCTCAGCGCTCCTTCCTCTTCGCACTCGGAGCTCTGAGCGCCCTTGGAGCCAAGAAGGACGCTTGACATGACGGCGTTCAGGGCTTCTTGTGAAGACCTCTGGCCTAAAGCCATCCAGAGCACCAAAACCCATGACCTTAAAGCACCCTAAAGCTCGAAAGCTTTCAAGCTCAAGCCCCAAACCCTAAACCCCTAAATCCTAAAGCACCTTCCGTCGGCTTCTAAGCTGAGGCTGGGGACCTGAAGCAAAGCAGCATCTACCTGAACCAGCTGATGGCCTTTGCCACCATCTCCAACACGACGCTTGCCGGCATTTCACCGGCTGGACGGGCTGCGTAAACCCGTAAAGCCCTATAAACCCAAACCCCAAACCCGCCCTAAACCCTAAAACCCTTTAGGTGTTGGGGTTATCAAAACCCTTAACCCCAAATTCTAAGCCCTAAACCCTAAGTTTTTAGGTGTCGGGGTTATCCGGAATCCGGACTCGCCCAGGATCCTCGCTGCCGTGTTGCAGACCCAGACAGCGAAGGACATCAAAAGCGAAGCTGTCGCCCAGCCGGCATTTCGGAGCTTTCCCCTTGGAGACCATACTTATATTGTGCTGTACACTACAACCTTATGAATACTATACAATGTTATATCTTATTATCTTGCAGTATTGTCTTATATTGATTATATTGCAGTGTATTGGTGTTAGTCTACATTATGTTCTATTGTATTAAATTGCATTACAGTATTTTATATAGCTGCAAATCATATAACATTTTATACAGTTCTGTTGTCTTGCATCGTACTGCACAAGATTGTCTCACCTTACTTCGCCCCCTGTCGGAGCCTTGAGCCGAGGCGAACTTCTTCTTCAACGCGGCTGCGCACACGGCCGAGGCAGCTTCCGGACAAGGAGATCCTGGGGATCCGAAACCTACTGTTTTCAGTGGTGGTTTAGGTTTTAAGGTCTGGGGTTCTGGTGATTTAGGGTTGTAGGGTTCAGGCTTTTGGGAGTTTTAGGGCACCCTGATCCGCAACCTACTGTTTTGAGGGTTTAGTTTTGAGGTTTGGGATTCTAGTGGTTTGGGGTCTGAAGGGATATTGCTGCAGAGCTGTCTTTGAAGGGTGGTGGCATTCTGCAGTACAACAGTCGCCAAAGTCGAAAGCTAAAAGATCCAATCCTGAGCACGGCCTTTTCCACCACGCATGTTGCTCAAGAAGTGACGTGTTTAGCTTTGGGCCATGAAAGCTCTTGCGCAACCCTCCCTGGCTCCGCCCCACCCTTGATGCGGGATTCCATGCGGCCCATCTCGATGACACTTCGAGTTGGTCTTGCCAGTCCTCAAAGGGGTCTGGATGCATGTTTGAGAAGGCGGATTACAGCAATTAGGGTTGAGGGTTCAGGGTTTTAAGGAGTTTTCGGGAACCCTGAACCCCAAAACCCTAAACCCAAATTCATTAACCTTAAAGCCCTAAACCCTTAATTCCAAACCAAAACCCCAAAGCCTGCTTGAAAGTCAGGTCTGGAAACCGCTGCAGAGATATGCAAGGTTTGCCCGGACTGCATCACGCTGAGCAATAGACCCTAAACTGCCAGGATCTTTACGCAGCGCCTCCTCGCAGTGTCTCTTGTCCTACGTCGGCTTCGAGAAGACCTTGTGGCTTGGTCGCTGGATTTCCTGCTCGATGAGAGCCTCTTTGACTTCAGTTTTTCAATGGATGTGGGTGTACGGTTTCACCTGCGCAAAACTGATGACTCCGCACCTAAACTCAAACCCTGAACCCCTAACCCCTAAACCCTGAACCAACCCAGCAAGGATGAGTCAACCCAACTCAAAGCAAAAAGAACCCTACACCCTGGTCAGATGGGGCGCTCACCTGCTGGATGTCGTCGCTCGTCCGCAGAGACCTGGGAACCGGAATCCGGGGATGCGTGTGGCTCCGTTAAGGCGTAAGGGTATTTCCTTCTATTCAGGGTTCCTACAAGCGTGTTCGCTGTATTGCTAATACCACTGTGGCTCCTTTATGGGGTCCTGAGAGGAAGGATCCTACTATCCTTCGTGGGGTCCTTTAAAGTTGGATCCCACTACTATCCCTGTTACTATGGCTACAGTTTCAGGGGTTGTTGTGCTTGAATATTTGCGTGACCCTGCGACTTCAAGGAGTTTTTGTGAGTAGTGAGTAGTGAGCCTGGCCATCTAGGCTTGCAACCCGGTACTTGAGTTGCTGCACTGTGTAGGAGCCTTACTTAGGGCCTTAACGCATCAATCTCCAACGACCCTGAAGGTTGTTGCAGCCGCTCTCATATCATCGCTGTCCTTGATGAAGGATTCTCGTGTTGCGCTCATCGCAGGCCTGAGTGGGTAAGTAGCTGGAACTGCTCTCGGTCGCAGCAATCCGTACTGCATGGAGCAATGGGCTGTCCGTCCAAGTATCAAATTCGAAGAGTTGCTTCGTTGATCCGAGAAACTCTTGTGGCTTGCGCATCTATCCGCTAATTTAACCATGAAGCTATGGTCTAGAACTAAACTCTACACCCAACAGGCCTAAGCCGCCTTACGGTTGAGTGTACCCGGGCATCACGACTGCTCGCAAAAGAGCAATGCATGCTCATTCGTGTGTTTGCAAACAGCTGAACCAAGGTGGTGAAGGATGTGTATATGCAGGACCTAGTAACATGAATAATTACAGACACCTATGTACGACGTACATGCATGCATGAATGCATGTGTGGATGGATGCATGGACGAATGTATGTATGTATGCATGCATGCATGCATGCAAGTTATTCTAAGGTATGGCAGGGCATGGTATAGCATAGAATGGTGGTACGCTGTGCTGTGCTACGCTATGCTATTCATGTATGTACGTGTGTATGACCTTATGCACGTATACATCTATACAATCCACACATACATATCTACTTATGCATAGATGTATATACGCACACACACACACACATATGTAGTTACGAATACGTGGGTGCAGTTCTGCATGTGTTCGTGTATGTACATGTTTATATGCGCATATTTATGCATTCATGCATGTATGTGTTGTATGTGTATATGCATACGGGTATGTTTATGCGTCTATGTAAACGCATACCTAATCTGACTGGCTGGCTGGCTAGTTAGCTGACTAGCTGGCACTCTCTCTCTCTCTCTCTCTGTGCCTGCCTTTCTGTCTGCCTGTAGTATACATGCGCATGTGTGTCCTTTTTTCCCCGCATGCCCACTCCTCTGCTAAGATTTTCTCCCGCCTTGAGCGACTTAGCCCGCAAGCAGTGTGCAGCCATGATGGAGGCATGAACTGCTTCCTGCCCACAATAGCTGCCGACTTCGGGAAGTATCTGGTGTGCCAGGGGCCCAGTTGCATTGTAAGCGAGCTGGTATCCCCAGAAGCATATCGAACCACCAAGACTCAGAATTGCCAACACTCCATCGTGCACCGAAGCTTGATCCTGAAAGAGCCAACGCACACCAGATCCTGCCTCGACGCTCAGCATGCACAAACCGAATCCTGAATCCAACACCCACGATCAACATCTCGAGCTCCATCTGTGCGGCCCACGAAGCCACGAAAATGCAAGCTTCCTGGTTTCCCAGTCTGGTTTCGAATGTAGACAAGTCCTACTCTCAGGCTTGGATTCGTTGTTCTGAAAGGTGAGATGTGTTGGGCGGATGAGGGATGTAAGGCGTCGTGGTTTATGTCGACCCTAGGACCCCAAGAGCGAAAACGCTACGGAAGTCTCAGGCTACCGCCTGCGGCGGGACGAGGGCCTCCAGTGCCCCTTCCTTCTTGGGAGTGCCGGGCTCGCCGTGGCGACGCAGGTTGGGCAGGGGGGCAGCGGAGGAGTTCAGGTGCAGGGGTTTCGGGTTTCGGGTTTAGGGTGTAGGTTTTGGTCTTTGAGATGCCGAGTCAGAAAATTGACAGCAGGGATCCATTTAAGTTGCTGGAACGGCTGCCGTTAAGATTCCCTCGGGCAGGGACACTGGCGCTTCCTAAGCCTTAGCCGTAGATGTACGACATCATGAGCATCCAGCAAAGTTGGAAGGATCCCAAGTTTTCGGGTGGTTGACGATGTTGTGTTTTGTGGGGGGTTCCGCCTTCCTTAGCTTTGCAGGATGTCCTCAGTTCAAGACTTGGGTTTGGTATGCAAGAAGAGCTGAGATGCCTGGCAATCGATCCGAATCTATCTCTCGCTTTATCTCTCTCTCTCTCTCTCTTTCTACCCGTCTGTCTGTCTGTCTGTCTGTCTGTCTATATATTCCTATCTGTCTATTTATCTATCGTTCAATTTTCTACAATCATCTAGTATGTACCTAAAGACCCATAAGCTAGCCACATCGATGGATAGATGCATACCCTGACAGTGAAGCCAACAGCGACATACCCTCACGGTCCTGATGCTAGTGTTATCCAGCTCCATTGCCTTTCCCAAGCCGCGCTGAAGCTCGAGGTGGTGGGGGGCTTCATTCTGTTTATGGTCGCCGCTCTTTGGACATGGCCCCTTGTCCGTTGGCGCTGTAGGGTCAATTGCTGAGCTGTTTCGGGTTCAGCCCTGGGGACATCTGAGTTTCGAAGTTGCTTTCGCTGCATTTCATGGTTTTCCAGGGGGTTCGAAGGTTTGTGGTCGATCTCAAACTCCCATGCATCAATTACATTCGTAAACTCCTAGCTTGAAAGGCTGGTGGCAGGTTGAGTTTCAGGTTACTGTAGGCCATGCACTGCTAGCCTAGAGCCTAAACTCTACATCGTACATCCTGCACCCCAAGCCCTGCACCTTGCACCCCGGAACCCTAAAACCGAAACTTCAAGCCAGGGCTGCCATAGCCCTAGGCGGGGTCTGTACCGCCCTGAAGCCTAAGCCTTGACCCTGAGATTCTCTTGAATCGTGTTTGGGTTCTCGTGAGCGTTTAGGGTTCAGCGCGCTGGAGTCTCTGGGCAGCCAGGTTACTTAAGTCCGTTGAAGGCCAGGCTAGCGTGCCAGGCAGGAAGTCTCAGGCTTGAGGTCAGTAGCGGTTTGGAGGTTCTAGTCTAGTCTACTGTAAATACATCACGTGGGAGAACCCCTAGACATCCCATAATTAAGGAGCCCCGGATATCCCATGGCTATGTGAAGGAGCCCTAAGGAATAGATAGATGCAGTGACGAACCCTGAGGAATCATACTAGTAATTCTGCAGGCCCGGTATATTTCAGCACGAGTCGTTCATTCCGACTGCCTCGAGGCTCAGCCTTTCCAGATCCGACGAGGCGGGCGAAGGGTGGGGATGCCCGACGAAACGGGCGTGGCTTCCAAGCCCGAAGGGGGCTGAGTTTGGGGTTACAGTAAGGGTTTCGACTCCACACCCAAACTGTAAGGGTTTACGGTTTAGAGTTTAGGGTCAAGGGTTTCGACTGTGCACCAACTACCCATGTGGGCACTGCATGGTAAGCAGCGAAACTTGGAAAAAAGGCCTTAAATTCTGAGGCCTGGCGCTTCCCTTTAGTCAAGCTCTCCGAAGCCTTAACCGCGAGCCGTGACATTGCGGCTGGCAGGATCCTAAACCCAGCCACGTGGTCTTCCTGACCAGCAAGTACCAGCGCAGATACTCGCTCTTCGAGACGGAGCGCTTGATCAGGAGCCGTGCTGCCATCTTGTGGTGGGATTCACGATTTTGCCGCCATCTCAGCACTAGCTCATGTCGAAGATCACAGTGTTTCCACTCGCATGATGGAGAGAGTGCCTTTCTCCCAGAAAGCCGTCTCTGTGCACTCAATGGGGGTTTGGCCCCACAAGGCCTAGCACAGGAAAGACCATAGGTGTGAACAGTTTTAAATACGCTTTTGCCCACCAGTGTTCAGTGTGCGTGGCGTGGATCTTGTCGGGCCCGATGTTTTCAACCTGGTGGAAGGAAGACGCTCTTCACGTTCATCGGCGCCTTGCTGCCCATCGACTCCTCCCCAGCGTTGCAGATGGGCTGCCTAGGCGAGCAGACTATGCAAGTATTGAGAAAGGGGCTCCGTGGGCAAAGTGGCCGGATTCTTCGTTGAATTGGGCTTGCGACCTTCCGGACTCTCGATGCCAGCCTTAGGCTGAAGACTCCCCAGACCAGTTTATACATCCGAAGCCCGAAATGCTTGGAGAAGTCTCGCAAGCTTCTGAGATCGGCAGGTGCAGTCGCATAATCAAAAATCCAGTCTGTGTTGCTGTTCAAAACCTAAACCCTCAGCAGCCAAAGCCTCAGAACAGTTATCCGCCCTGAACCCTGAACCCTAGGAACCTTGAGATTCTGAAGTGGGCAGGAGGAAAGGAGGCGACAAATAAAAAGTAAATGGGCCTCTCAAAGCAGTCTCTTGGACTTTGCCAGGCATTGTGGTTTCGGTGTCGCTGTTTCTGTACTGCCGCTACAAGCCTTACCACTCGCCGGAGTGGAACTGGAGCGCTGGGTTCCGGTGAAGTAGAGTGAAGTAAAGAGATCGGAATAAGCTTGCTAGAAAAGCACTCCAAACACTTGTTCTGGCCATTAAAGCCTTCTGCAGCAAGTGGTTGATGTTTGGCTGAGCTTTCGGCAAATTCGGCCAGGGTGAGGGGTTACATGAAAGATCCTCTCATCTAGGCTTTGTCCTGACATCCCTAAACCCCAACACTTATTGTGAGTATAACGTACCCCAAAACTGCTGAATTATTCGAGGTCATAACAGCCCACTTCCCCAAATGGGAGTTTCCGAGAATAGGGGACCATAGTATAGTACCCTAAATAGTAGGATCCTTATAATAAGGACCCCCAAGTAAGGTACCCCGAATTTTCGGAAACTCCCAAATAAAGCTTGCTGCGATCCTCCACCGGACTCAATGGAGATTTGAGGCCCGGAGAGTGTCTGGAGACTTCGCTTCGTTTGGGGTTTTGGGCAGCAGGTTGAGCGTTTCGGGTTGAGGTTTACTTTAGGGGCCTAAATAATTACCTATACTATTTTGGGGGTTCCTTCTTATATAGTTATAGTATAATGGGCCCCAAAACCTTATTCTAATTATGAAGGCTAATAGGTTTAGGGGTTCAGGGTTGAGGATTGGGGGCTTTTTGTGCTTTCATGCTTGAAGTTCTGGGCTTCCCTACCGTAACTGCCTGCAGGATCGAAATCTGGTTGCTCTTCGCTGCGACGGTGATGATCACGAGTGTGTCCACTTTGCCGCGCGGCTGAGGGTTTAGTTTACGGTTTGCAGTGAAAGGTTCTCGGTCCAAGTTTTAGGCTTGAGGGCTTCGGCTGTACAACTGAGGGTGTAAGATTGCGGTTTTAGAGTGCTTTGCCGCTCAGCCCGAATCACTGAATTTCGGGTTATTTCGGCATTTGGGACATCCGGGTTTGCCCTAGACCCCAGACCCTCACCCCGGAACGGGACGGTCAGGTCCAAGACCGGAGCTCCTCCGTTCTGACGGTTCCAACCAAAAAAAACCCCGAAGCTCCTGCAATTCAGGGGCCTTAAAAAATTTGGGGTGGGTTTTCGGGTACATGATCGAATCACTCGTCATCTATTCAGGTTCGGCATGCATCCCCGGTCAAGAAGCAGCAGCACGGTCCTCGCATCCAAGACTGCCGAGGCTTGCAAATGAGTTCCACTGGGGGCACTCGGTGCCCACTCAGCAGTCGATCATCTTCGCCACTGCAGGCATTGCGGCGGTGGCAAGCTGCTTGGTGAAGCAGCGAAGGTTGGTGCCCCCTTTTTTGCCATAAAGAGCCCCACCATAGGAGATCCCCAAACTGCAAGGCCTGAATGCTTGAACCCCAAAGCGACAGTAATTTGTGGCATCGTGCTTCGAACAAGAATGTGAGCTTGAAAAGTACTTTTTTCTCAGTTATTATAGTTATTGCCGATGGTGTTGATTTGCTGCTGCTGCTGTTGCTGCTGCTGCATCGTTGCTGTCCGGAATGACCAGCGGAATTGTCATGTTGTAGACGGCGACAAGGGTGATGTCGATCTTGATGGCTGATGATCATGATGATGTTGATGTTGAAAAGGAAGATGGTGATGAACTGAGAATGAGAAGAGCTATGACCAACAGCCACGGCAACAACAACCGCAACAACCGCAACAGCCGCAAGAGCAGCACCAGCCCCTGCGCCAGCGCGGCGCCAGCGCCAGCGCGGCGCCAGCGCCAGCGCGGTGCCAGTGCCAGCGCCAGCGTGAGTAAGCATCACCACCAGCATTACCAGAATTATCAGCATCACCAGCATCACCAGCAACACCAGCATCACCAGCATCACCAGCATCACCAGCATCACCAGCATCACCAGCATCACCAGCATCACCAGCATCACAAGCATCACAAGCATCACAAGCATCACCAGCAACAACGTCAACAGCAGCAGCATCAGCAACAGAAACAACACCAACAACAACGGCAGCAGCGGCGGCAGCAAACCACCCAGCCGCCACCACCAACACAATCCGACAACAACCACAGCAGCATCAACGACCACGACGGCGGATAGTGGACAGCGGACAGCGACAACAACATCCACCACGACCACCACGATGCCCAGGAGACCGCTTAAGCATAAGGATATCAGGTTTATCACTGTTTGTGATTGTGAGCAAATATCTCCCACATATAGGATTCTTAGGTTATTGTGGGTTTTGCGGACCTGGTCCCAAGCTCCACGATACAAGGCTCAGGGTTTAGGAGTTTAGGGCTCAGGGTTCAGGTTTTAGAGTTTCGGGCTCAGGGTCAGAGATTACGGGCCCCAGGTGCCATCATGACTTTTCGGGTGATCCAAGAGCTGGTCCGGGAACAGAGGCGAGAAGAACCCTGAGTTGAGGGGTTCAGGATTTAGGGTTTATAGGGCAAAGGAATTGGAGAGAAAAGGACTGTGCTGGCAATCTGCTACGGCCTGGTTCAAATTTCGGAGTTCGAGCTTTTGCAAGGATCGGATCAGGCATCGCAATTTGTGTGGTCTGCTGTTTATGGAAGCCCTAAACTACACATTCTGTGGCCGAGTGCACATGCCTCTGCACCAACGGACACTGAATTGACTACATCTTGACCTCAGGCTTCGTGTGCTCACAGGATTCCTTTCTGCCGCAACCCCAGGGTCGGTGAAGCCTTAAACCCTTAACGCAATTAATGCCCTTATAAGAGCCCCACTAAACCTTCATAGTCGAACTCATGTACGGTAGAACCTTAGTCTGATCCCTGAACCCGAATATAGACGCAATATAGACGCCGGAATAGTTACCAATACAATTCCTTAGGAATCCTTTTTTCATAGAAGCCCTGTTCTTCTTGCTAAGGCTCATATGCTATTCTACGTCTCAACGCCTGCAAACTGTAAACCCTAAGCCCTTAAACCTTCAAACCTACAGTGCACGCCCCGTAGGTGTGGCAGGCGACGCTCTGAAGCTGTGCACCAGAAAGACGCCATTGCACGTTAAAAAAAAAATAAACCTTCAAACCCTAGACCCCACTGTCACCTACACCCTTAGACCACTCGCCTTTAAGCCCTAGTCCGCCAACCGATGGTCTGCCGCAGGCAAGCAGCCAAGTGAGCTTGGAGGACTATAGCCTCGAACTTTGCCGCGGCGGTAAAATCAAAAAAGGGTGCCTTCAGATTTTGAAGGCCTTTTTCGAATACGGCTCGCATAGGATTTATAAAGGTGTTCTCTCGGGGTTTAAAAGCCAGGAGCCGAAGGAATTGGAACAGGGCTTTGGGCTTTAGGGGCATATCATGACATACCCACAGTATACTTAGCAGGGGTCTCTGGGGGGATCTGGAACTTAATGGACCCTCCAGACACGAAACGGTGCAGTCTGTCCTGATCTGTCCTGGAAAGACCTTGCGCGACCACAGGCGTGGTGGCTGCTGTTGTTGGATGAACTTCTGCTTGCTAGCCGCCTGTGCATTACAGGCAGGGTGGCAGTTGCATCAAATGGGGCGTGGGTGGCTGGCTGGGAAGGGCAAAGCCAGAGTCGTCAGAGGTGGATGATGAATAACGAGTTATTTTATTTACACTCCGAGCGCAAGAGGTGCAAAACAGTTTGAGAGCCAGCACGCTTCTGAGAAAAGACAGGCCTTCGACTGCGTTCATGCTGCGGCTCTCTTGCATAGAAAAGAATATATTTGCAGAAACGAACGGAGTCATATTTTCACAGAGTCAAACAAAAGGATGGAGGAGTTGCCCTGCACAGGGTTGATGCAGAGGCTAGCAGCAACTGACGTGTGCCGCAGCCACAGCCCTGGCTCCCAGCCAGAGAGCTCATGGCTCCGTTGTTTGACTTCTTCATAGACTCTCCGGCTTGAAGCTTGGGGAGCGTTCCATGTCTCTGGCCGGCTCATGGCATGCGCCGGGACCTTCGCCACGATCCTTCTGGGAGCCTTGGCTTGATCTGTGCCTCTTGTCAATCGGATGTCGCGCCCAAGCCGTTTCCTTGCAAGCCACCCGGTTCCCGGTAGCCCAGAAGCGGCCCAAGGGCTGTGCATCATCGGCTGCGCTGTGCGCCCTTCGCGAGAGGCGGTCCAGCAGCTCCTGGAAACAGAGGCCGACGGCCGTCCTCCCAAGTTCAGCTCTTCAGCTCGATTGAGGTCTTCTGGGCCATCCTGGTTTTGAAGATGAGTGCATCCGGTTTTCGGCTGCTTTTGGTCGACCGGGAAGCTTCTCAGCCCTGATGAAGCTCAAGCTGCGCAGGTAGCGCCTCCAGATGTCCGCCCGATTGCAGAGGCCTCTTTTGTGACAGATTTTTTTTTGGATTTTCGGGTTTGCAGCTTTCTGTTGGATAGGCTCGCTAGATGGCTTTCCGATCTGTGGCTCGCCATGGCTTTGAAAACTCCAGGGCAGAGGATTCCTCGGATAAAGGTCCGGGTTTCGGACTAGCAGAGACAGTTATTTCGGGTGCAAGTCTGAGGGATTCCTTTGCTGGCTGCCAAGGTGTGGCAGTCTGAATTCATGGTTAACTTAGATTTTCAAGCTTCGCCTGCAGCCTTTCCTTCGGCGAGTTTTGGTATTCGGGCGATGGCAAAACTCAATCAAGACTTGAACATCTTTAAGAACCTGTGCATTGTGAACAACCTTACGTGAACACCGTCGACGGCTCTTCCGGTTATTCTAGTGCCTACAGCGCAAATCTCCAAGTTCGATGCTTCCGCCACGACTCAAACTTACAGCGCTTCCGAACAACTATATAGACGCTGGTGGAAACGGCCCTGAACAGTTGTCTGTGGGGCTTGTTCCACGGACAAAGGCCCTAAAGCCCTAAAAGCTTAAGGCCCCAGAGCTTAAGCCTTCAGAAGCCCTAACGACCGGACCAAGGTTTCGCGGTCCCGGGAGTGTATTCTGGGATTTGGGGTCTAGGGGTTTACAGGGTTTTGGGACCCGGGATCCGTGGGTTTGAGGTAGGAATGGGCACATGCTCTCTCTGATTGGACCAAGCTAAAGCACAAACATGCCACGCATAATTCCCCCTGTATTCAACAGTTCCTCAGGCTTCCCTAAACCTTAAACCCGAAACCCTAAACTAGGGCTCGCTTGACCGGTCGAGGCGGGTACTGCTTTTCTGGAAGGCGACTCAGTCGCTTGTCCGCGTTGCTTGCGGTTGCGGGTTCAGAGTTCACGAATGCTATAGAAAAAGCTAAAGAGGCCCTTATGCCATGTATCGGCTTTCAACGCCACCCGAAATCAAGGAGAAGTGGAGCCGTTTTGACTTCTCATGGCGATGCTTCTCCAACCATGTAGCATTCGCCACAAGCCGCAAGAGCAAGCAGCCTTGAGGCCTTGCATGTCTTCACCACGCATGTTGATCTCCAAACGTCTTTACGCCATTTGGAGCCCTGGACTTCTTTCCAGCTGCTGTGCATCCCAGGCCGCATACTCTCACTGCGATGGACTTCCGCGCAATGGCAGCCACGTCGCAGGGCTGTGCTTGAGTGGGTTTTAGCTCTTGACGGTTGCAGTATCATTTGGTAGTGCTGGAATTTGGTGCAACAGCCAGCCTCGTGTGCTCTGGATTCGAATATGCATTCAGGTCATTAACAAGACACGCTTCTTCAGCACCAGTTGCACCTGGCATGGGCAGCCAGGGCTGCAGGCCGGGAAATTGAAAGCGACCGTGGTGCAGCTCCAACTTCCGCGATTCTTCGACTAAAGCCTCTGGTTCCGATGAACCATGCCAATTTGTTTGCCTGGCGAAGCTGCAGGCTGCAACCCTCAATCTCTCATACTTGCCATGATCTGCCTCCAGCCTCGCTTGCATCCCGAGGACCGAATGCCACCTCCTCCTTTCTCCCTCTGAGTTTGCCTGCGAGGTGACCCTCAAGGAACCGCTGACCTTCCAAGGCACCCGTGACTTTCTACGGCCGGGTACTGGAATCCAGTCGTTGACGTGTTTGGGCGTTTCGAAACTTCAAAAGGTGAATGCTCGGAGAAGGGTGGAGAACTGAGACAATGACTGCATGCGACAGGCAATTTGGTCTTGACGGGTGAGATACAGATCATGGGGGAGCAGGAGCTGGAAGGACCCTGCATCTCGGGCAGCAGGAAGAGTCAGGGGCAGCAGTTCGGGTTTGCGGCCCTCATGAAGGTATCACTGTGCGCGGGGAGATGACGGTGATTGCCGCGAACGCCAGCTTCGTTGGCTGCAGAAACAGAATGGAGGCTGGGACATTCATGTAACGCACTGAACCTACGAAGCCCAAGCCTCAAACCCGCTAACCGCTGGCACGCCTCTACTAGGACCCCAACCCCTAAACACCCAAAGCCCCTAAACTCAGACGATAGCCCTTGCTCTTGAATCGGCGGTCAAGCCAGACCCGTTTTGCAAACAAGGGCATCGAGCCGTGTTCGCATGCAAACGAAGCAGAAACCTTGGAGTCAACTTGCGGGCCAGCCGGGGTTCTCTGTGTAGTCAAAACAGAGTGTCGATCACCCATTCTGTCATTTCGAAGGTCCCACAGCCAAACCCAAAACCGTGAAGATGTGAAGTGTATAAATCGCTGCTAGTCCTATCAAGCATTCATCTTGTTTGATGTCGAGGATGTATCTATTGCGAATACCATATGATCAAGCATTTGGTGCAATGCCAGATCCACTTGTTAGAGCATTTGCCACTGCCTCGACTGCTTGTTGGCCGTGCTGCTGCAGCCCACCATACCGGACACTCGTCCTTCAGCGGCAATGCACGGGACCCGATAGCGTCCCCACTTTGGGCTGGTGATACTCGGTCTTCTTCTTGAAGCATTTTTCGTGCTTGCCAATGCCACACCGGCATGGCCAGCATCTGCCGATATGTCGCCAAGCGACCTCTAAATAACTGTGCAATTTGAAAGGTTTGTGTGCATCAGCTTTTCCAGCCAGATGTCCCATGAAAGACCTACGAATCGCCGGGCATGATTGTTGCATGCATGCGACAGCATGGCATGCTTGCCATCATCAACAAAACACATCACCGTGTTAACAAGCAGCATCAGCACGAGATGGCATGCGGTACACGGC
Organism: Symbiodinium sp. CCMP2592; assembly: GCA_905221615.1. Lineage (NCBI taxonomy): Eukaryota > Dinophyceae > Suessiales > Symbiodiniaceae > Symbiodinium > Symbiodinium sp. CCMP2592. The sequence continues at coordinate 63,158 of CAJNDT010000591.1, forward strand.
AAAGCAGGCCGGCATTTTAGTCTGCTGAGTGATGGTTTCCCGCTCTGCTTGGTCGGAACTGAGTTCTCGTGCCAAGTAATGCTACAACGACGTGTTAAAGCCTGACCAGGGATGCACATCAATCGCAGCCGAACAGACTTGCGTGCAGGACGAAGCATTATCTTGGGATGCTCGGAGTGGCCAGGATGGAGAAGGAGGAGCTCTGCGCATCCAGAAAGATTTCATCGTCAGCAACAGCAGCGTCATGTTCGAGAGCTGCAGTGCATCAAAAGGCCGGTCAGGTCCTGTAGACAATAAACCGGTCGACCAAGCCGAGGGCGTAACCATTCCGAGTGGTCTGCCGGCAAACCCTGCATTCAAGAGGGTCACATAGTCCCTTTAAAGAGACTCGAAGTAGCCTTCAGATCGTTTCTCATGTCACTGTCGATTGGAGACCCTTCACCCTAAAGCGTTTGCATTCCAAGCCAGGGCTTCCTTGTGCCCAGGCGGTGGCCTCTACACTGTCGGCAGCTTCTCCCAAGAAGCAGAAAGCACGGTGACCTTCGAGAACTGCACGTCTCGAGCCTCGGTTGCATCCGGCAACGACGTGTTCCGTGCTATGGGCTCTTCGGAGCAGAGCTTCGAAGATGAGGGACGTCAGGCAGGTAAGACACAGAAAGACCATGCGCCTCCTTGTTGCCCACGGGTCTAGTCTAGTCTGCAGTTTCAGGAGGCGGCCATAAGGTGCTGTGGGCGTTTTATGCAAAAGGGCACCGAACTCAACGCCATGCGTCTGAGCCCGTGCTGTCTCCCAGGTGGCAACGGCGGAGGTGCTCACGTGCAAGAAAACTTCACGCAGGGACCCAACAGCTCCACCACCTTCCGCAGCTGCAGTGCGGCAGACGCTGGAGCCTGGGCAGCAGCGTTCTTGTGACTGTCGCCAGCGGGAGCGTGCTAAGACCCTTCCATACTTGAGCCATGCAAGCGCCACTTGCTCAGCGGGACCGACTCTGCAATCAAACGCGTGTAGCACAATTCAGGTTCTGGGATTGATAAATTGAGGGCGTGGGGCTTGCGGGCCAACCGAGTGCAGGTTTTTCAAGGAGATTTTGGGATTGGGCTGCGGCCGTTGCAGGAACAGTTTGGAGCCTCCGACTGCAATGAGTCTGCTGGCTGCCCCAAGGAGGTGGCCTCTACCTCGGTCAGGGCAGCTTTTTCCAAGAAGCAGAAAGCACGGTGACCTTCGAGAACTGCACGTCTAGAGCCTCGGTTGCATCCGGCAACGACGTGTGGGGGAGTTGAAGGTTTCGTTCCGCGCAATGGGCTCTTCGGAGCAGAGCTTCGAAGATGAGGGATGTCAGGCGGGTAAGACACAGAAAGACCATGCGCCTCCTTGTTGCCCACGGGTCTAGTCTAGTCTGCAGTTTCAGGAGGCGGCCATAAGGTGCTGTGGGCGTTTTATGCAAAAGGGCACCGAACTCAACGCCATGCGTCTGAGCCCGTGCTGTCTCCCAGGTGGCAACGGCGGAGGTGCTCACGTGCAAGAAAACTTCACGCAGGGACCCAACAGCTCCACCACCTTCCGCAGCTGCAGCGCAGGAACGGATGGAGCCTGGGCAGCAGCGTTGTTGTGACTGTCGCCAGTGGGAGTGCTGAGGTTTTTGAAGGAGATTTTGGGGTTGGGCTGCGGCCGTTGCAGGAACATTTTGGAGCCTCCGACTGCATTCTTGAGTCTGCTGGGTGCCCCAAGGAGGTGGCCTCGCCCTCAGTTGGGGCAGCTTTTTCCAAGAAGCAGAAAGCACGGTGACCTTCGAGAACTGCACGTCTAGAGCCTCGGTTGCATCCGGCAGCGACGTGTGGGGAGTTGAAGGCCTCGTTCCGCGCAATGGGCTCTTCGGAGCAGAGCTTCCAAGATAAGGGATTTCAGGCAGGTAAGACACAGAAAGACCATGCACTTCCTTGTTTCCCACGGGTCTAGTCTAGTCTTCAGTTTCAGGGGGTGGCCATAAGGTGCTTCGGGCGTTTTATGCAAAAGGGCACTGAACTCAACACCATGCGTCTGAGCCCGTGCTGGGTCCCAGGTGGCAACGGCGGAGGTGCTCACGTGCAAGAAAACTTCACGCAGGGACCCAACAGCTCCACCACCTTCCGCAGCTGCAGTGCGGCAGACGGTGGAGCCTGGGCAGCAGCGTTCTTGTGAGTGTCGCCAGTGGGAGTATGCTGAGAGCCCTCTATACCTGAGCCATGCAAGTTCCACTTGCTCAGCAGGAGAGAGTGTGCAAACAAACGCGTGTAGCAGAATTCAGGTTCTGGGATTGATAAGCTGAGGGTGTGGGGCTTGCGGGCTCCTCAGTTCAGGTTTTTCAAGGAGATTTTGGGGTTGGGCTGCGACCGTTGTAGGAACATTTTGGAGCCTCCGACTGCATTCTTGAGTCTGCTGGCTGCCCCGAGGAGGTGGCCTCTTCACTTACGGCATCTTCTCCCAAGAAGCAGAAAGCACGGTGACCTTCGAGAACTGCACATCTCGAGCCTCGGTTGCATCCGGCAACGAGGTGTGGGGGAGTTGCAGGCCTCGTTCCGCATAATGGGCTCTTCGGAGCAGAGCTTCGAAGATGAGGGATGTCAGGCAGGTAAGACACAGAAAGACCATGCGCCTCCTTGTTGCCCACGGTCTGGTCTGCAGTGTCAGGGGGCGGCCATAAAGTGCTTCGGGCGTTTTATGCAGAAGGCCATTGATCTCAACGCCATTTGTCTGAGCCCCTGTTGCCTCCCAGATGGCGTCGGCGGCGGTGCTCACGTGCAGAAAAGCTTCACACAGGGACCCAGCAGCTCCACAATCTTCCGCAGCTGCAGTGCGGCAGACGATGGAGCCTGTGCAGCAGTGTGCTTGTGACTGTCCCCAGTGGGAGCAGCGTGCTGGGAGCTTTCCATACTTGAGCCACGCAAGCCCCACTTGCTCAGTGGGACCAATCCAACGCATGTCAAATGTACGTTAGTAATTCAGGTGATGGGATTGAGGGTGTAGGGCTTGCGGGCCAGACAGAGTGCAGGTTTTTCAAGGAGATTTTGGGGTTGGGCTGCGGCCGTTGTAGGAACATTTTGGAGCCTCCGACTGCATTCTTGAGTCTGCTGGCTGCCCCAAGGAGGTGGCCTCTTCACTTACGACATCTTCTCCCAAGAAGCAGAAAGCACGGTGACCTTCGAGAACTGCACGGCCTCTCGAGCCTCGGTTGCATCCGGCAACGACGTGTGGGGGAGTTGAAGGTTTCGTTCCGCGCAATGGGCTCTTCGGAGCAGAGCTTCGAAGATGAGGGATGTCAGGCAGGTAAGACACAGAAAGACCATGCGCCTCCTTGTTGCCCACGGGTCTAGTCTAGTCTGCAGTTTCAGGGGGCGGCCGTAAGGTGCTGTGGGCGTTTTATGCAAAAGGGCACCGAACTCAACGCCATGCGTCTGAGCCCGTGCTGGGTCCCAGGTGGCAACGGCGGAGGTGCTCACGTGCAAGAAAACTTCACGCAGGGACCCAACAGCTCCACCACCTTCCGCAGCTGCAGCGCAGGAACGGATGGAGCCTGGGCAGCAGCGTTGTTGTGAGTGTCGCCAGTGGAAGCCTGCTAAGAGCCTTCTGCTTCAGCCATGCAAGCGCCACTTGCGCACGGGACCGACCCTGCAATCAAAGCGTGCAGCATGATAAATTGAGGGTGTGGGGCTTGCGTGCTCCTTAGAGTTCAGGTTTTTCAAGGAGATTTTGGGGTTGGGCTGCGGCCGTTGTAGGAACATTTTGGAGCCTCCGACTGCATTCTTGAGTCTGCTGGCTGCCCCAAGGAGGTGGCCTCTTCACTTACGGCATCTTCTCCCAAGAAGCAGAAAGCACGGTGACCTTCGAGAACTGCACGGCCTCTCGAGCCTCGGTTGCATCTGGGAGGCCTCTGGGCAACGACGTGTGGGGGAGTTGCAGGCCTCGTTCCGCATAATGGGCTCTTCGGAGCAGAGCTTCGAAGATGAGGGATGTCAGGCAGGTAAGACAAAGTGCTTCGGGCGTTTTATGCAGAAGGCCAATGATCTCAACGCCATGCGTCTGAGCCCGTGCTGCCTCCCAGGTGGCGTCGGCGGCTGTGCTCGCGTGCAGAAAAGCTTCGCACAGGGACCCAGCAGCTCCACCACCTTCCGCAGCTGCAGTGCGGCAGACGATGGAGCCTGGGCAGCAGTGTGCTTGTGACCGGCAGTGGGAGTATGCTAAGAGCCCTCTATACCTGAGCCATGCAAGCGCCACCTGCTCAGCAGGAGAGATTATGCAAACAAACGCGTGTAGCAGAATTCAGGTTCTGGGATTGATAAGCTGAGGGTGTGGGGCTTGCGGGCTCCTCAGTTCAGGTTTTTCAAGGAGATTTTGGGGTTGGGCTGCGGCCGTTGCAGGAACATTTTGGAGCCTCTGACTGCATTCTTGAGTCTGCTGGGTGGCCCAAGGAGGTGGCCTCTACCTCTATGAGGGCAGCTTCTCCCAAAAAACCGAAAGCATGGTGACTGTCGAGAACTGCACGTCTGGAGCCTCAGTTGCATCTGGGAGGCCTCTGGGAACGACGTGTGGGGGAGTTGAAGGCCTCGTTCCGTGCAATGGGCTCTTCGGAGCAGAGCTTCGAAGATGAGGGATGTCAGGCAGGTAAGACACAGAAAGACCATGCGCTTCCTTGTTGCCTACGGGTCTAGTCTGCAGTTTCAGGGGGCGGTCATAAATTGCTTCGGGCATTTTATCCAGAAGGCCATTGATCTCAACGCCATGCGTCTGAGCCAGCGCTGTCTCCCAGGTGGCAACGGCGGAGGTGCTCGCGTGAAAGAAAACTTCACGCAGGGACCCAGCAGCTCCGCCATCTTCCGCAGCTGCAGAGCGAAATACGGCGGAGCCTGGGCAGCAGTGTTTTGTGACTGTCGCCAGCGGGAGCATGCTGGGAACCTTGCGACGCCCACTCCGTTGGGCATGCAAGGGCAGGAACAGCCCGTTCAAGCAAATGTGTAGAACAGAAAAGTCCAGCCCCGGGGGTTGGTGGTAAGTATCGGGTTGTGGGCTCTTCAGATTTCAGCTTTTTGGAGGGATTTTAGGGGTTGTTGCCAGGGCGCGCTGGCCACACAGACACATCGCAGCCTCTGACTTCAGTTTCAGAGCATGCTGGCAAACCAAGGAGGCGGCCTCTATGCCTCAGGCAGCTACCGGCAGGAAGCCGGCAGTTCGGTGCTCTTCGAGCACTGCTCGGCAGGTGGCACCTTGGCAGTCGAGGCTGTAGATTGGGGATGTCGCAGATCGGAACAAGGTGGCGGCACGGTCATCAGTGACCATAAGCGTATGTGTGTCAGAAGCCTTGGTTGTGTTTGGCACTAGGCAGTTGGTTAAGGACATGGCGTCAACGCACTCATTGAAGATTGCGCTGTATCTCTGACTGCTGAGGGGACGGAGGCGGTGTTGTCACCGATAACCTCGACGGCAATGGCTCCATGCACTTCAAGACATGCCGGGCACGTGCAGGCTGGGAACTCTGGACCTCCCTACCTGTCCCAGGCCCTGGCTCATGTTGGAACTGCCTTGGGCCGATCGTGGTGGCGTGATGGAGCATACTAGCAGCTAGCTGTGGGGTGGACTTTGCATATCGGGCTTTACGTTGTCTGCAGAAGGGATTGGTGCCAACAAACCCTAAACCTACTACTGGGACATTTTGGCCTTGGCACAGGCGGCGGCCTGAGCATCACCCACGGCGGCAAAGTACATCACGGCGGTTCCCTCGCTTTCAAGGCCGGTGGTTGAGGGTGCTCGACACTTTGGTGCTCAGGGGTTCAGGGTAAGGGGTCATTTTTTTCGGATGCAGGGTTAGAGGTTCAGGATGTAGGAGTTTCGGTTTTCAAGGTTCAGGATTTACTCCTCTGCTTCGATTTTTGGTCGGGCCAGAATGAGCTTAGCCGGAGATTCCTCGAGTTCTTGGAGCCTGAGAGGAAATATGACAGGTGGCGGAAGTTGCTGGAGGTTTGGGGTAGTGAGCAGAGAAAGCGGAAACTGGAAGGCGTGCAATGCCAGCAGCATCGGCGGTGGGATTTACATGGATGCCGGCAAAGGACGACAGACTTGAAACCCGCATGTTCGCTATACTATCTTCGTTTCCTTTCCTTTGGAGACTCGGGTGGCTTGCAAGCATCGGTTGTCCAACATGCCACTTCTTCTGAGCCCGTCTTTTGGGTTCGGGGTGTCGGGTTTCTGACTCGCAGCGCCCTGCAAAGTTTAGTCGGCTGTGACTCACTCATGTGCCGGGAGCAGTTGCATAGCACCCGTGCTGGCACCACAGGCACTGACTTCAGACCGAATCTCCAAAGTAAAGCGCGGAGAGCAAGCCCCGCGGGGACCCGGCCAACACCGAAGCTCAAGCCCTTTTTGTTTTAATATTTTCAATCGTTGTTGCTTTTATCAGTTCATGACTCATGACTATTGTTGTTACTGTAGTAGTGTTTTAAAGGCACTCATGTCGAACTCTCACTCCCAAACGGGTGCGCCAGCCGGAGACGGTGCTGGTGGGCAAGCCTTCCAAGAGCCTCTTTTGCTGGGGATCATTGTGATCAGCAAGTAGTAAACAAACGAAGGAACAGCAGTGCTTCCATCCTACCGCTTCGCACTAGGATGCCTGAACCGTTCTCCATGCTGATTGAAGCCCTCTCAGTGAATCAGTGAACGTTGATGATTCAGGACAATTTCGCAAGCTGCTTCTTGATCGTTGCGATGCTGACATGACTGCAGCCGCCTTGGCTGCAATTGCAGCCAATGGCGCAGAAGCGGAAGTGCGAATCGAGGACGGGATTCAGAATGTGTAGGCACATCAAAAGTAGATAGTGATAGTGTTTACTTATAGCAGAAGAATAAGCGGCACAATAAATATTACATACAATATGTTGTATATCATCTACCACATGGGAGCGAGTGAGTTTGAAAGGACCTCTAGCCAGACCACATGCCTTTCAGCAAGCGCTATCATGGCAGTTGACCTCAGGAGCTCTCACTGTCGAGGGGCAGCGAAGGGAATGTCAACGACATCGCAGTCGCAGGCCAAAGTATCTCATTCAATGCAGTTTTCAGACACAGCTGTGTCTCCTAAACCCTACATCCGAAAACCCTAAAACCCTAAACCCTCTAATCCTAGAGTCCTAGAGGCACCGTTGCTTCTTGCTGTGGTTTGTTAGCGTTTTGGGTTGGTCTGCTCCCCGGAGGGGTGTAGGGTCTAGGGGTTTAGGGGTCTAGGTTTTAGCGGTTTAGGGGTTTGGGGGGGCAGGGCAGAAGGTTGGCTACCTAGCGGCCCATCCACTGCTGTTGCCGGTTTCTTGCAACTGTGGCAACGTTCTGAGTTGCGCTCGCACGAGCATTTTCGTCGTGCTGTGGGTTTGCGAGGGCTAGCTGCTACTTGCGGCAGCGATCCTCTCTGTGTGCTTTAACGTCATACGTCATGATGGTATCTTGAACAGAGCAGTTGGATCTCGTACATGATGCTCCCGTCGATTAAGATGTGTTGAATACGCGGAGATTGCATAGAAAAGAATAATGTTGAATTTTGCAGTTACTCATGCACTTCTTACTTTGATTGCGCTTGTTCTGAATTTGATTGTTCGTTCTTGCGGTGTTACTGTAAGACCATCACACTTGTGTAATCCTCCCTCTGATAAGTCAGAGGTGAAGGAGTTCAGCCACACAAGCAGTACGTTGCGGATAGACTGCCGAAACAAGGGCGTTTACATAGAGGCATAGAGGCACTTGTTGGACGGCATGGCAAGTACACAGACTGTCTGTTTCAACAAATCTTGACGAGCTTCTTTGCTAGGTTGTCCATGTTTCAGGTGTAGGGCAACCCTGGTTGATTACTGACAAGACTTTCAACAACTGCCGATGAAATCTGATAGAAACAGGGTTGCACACAGGCACAGTCAACTATGCACAATCATGCACACTCGTCTTCTCATCAAGCGCGCTGCATGAAATGCAAAAAGTTTGACATGTGGGGTTATCGGATCCAAAAGTTAAGAATAAGGGCAGTGCAGGAGCGCAGTGAATTACACAAGAACATGGAAGCAAGCATTAACTACAGGAAGAAATTCATGAGGTGATTTAAGTTGATATCAATCATCCAGGGAACCATAGGAAACATGTCATCTTAACCTGTTGTTTATAAAGCAAAGCAGAAGACCAATACGAATCGCACCCCCGCGGCATTTACACACGTGGTGATGTATCTGCTGGTGAGAATAGTCATAATAGATTCATAGATGGTGAGGAGTTTGCTGTGCCTCCAACTTGCGACAGGCAGCGTTTTCTCTTGGCCACATGCTCGGTCATATCCGATCCATAGCGGCAGCTCAAATGTTCCTGCCGTTCTCACTGCAGCACTCTGCGTCTGTCTCTCTTTCTCTTCCACTTTCCCCTCACCTACCACTCGCGTTCCAAGACTCCTTGCTGGACTTGAGATCCTTAGCTTGGCCGAGTTTTTGCCTTCAGTGTCGAGAGCCTGAGAGTCGTTTCCAGGATCAGGTTCAGGAGTTGCAAGCATCCTGCCGCGGCAGGCCTCTTGAAGCTCGACTCGGCTAACCTGAGTACCGAGTCGAGCTCCGGCATCTACATCTCAGCACATAACCTGTCTTTAGAAGCTCGGAGGCATTTGGATGTCATGCAAGAGGCGGGATTTGGCGGGGCGACCAAAACTCCTTCGTTCTCATGCAGCAAGGAGGACGTGATGAATTGCACGAGCACCTCTACTTGCAACTGGACTGCATTGCGAGCTTTGCCTGCAGGTTTCCGCCTTGAGTTGACCAGACGAAAAGCATTCCCATCCAGGCACGTTCTTTGCGAACGCCGCCAGAAGTTCCACCTTCCTTTGCCCTTTGGGCACGGGGTCGGTGGATTTCGAAGAGTTGCGTGATTTCGGCTGCCTGGTATCGCTGGCCTGCGTTGCCCTTGAAGTGTAGAGCCTGGTGTTCGGAGCCCTGTGGAGCTCCCACTTCGTAGGCGCGCAGGAGAAATCTCCTAGGGCATCTTGTGACTTGTGACGCCGCCCGTGTCTCTTCGCGACTGAGGTCGGCGAAAGCCGACCTCGACAATGCTTTCGTAGCCAGATACAGGACATAGAACCGAACCGTACCGCGAATTTCCTGTAGAAGTCAAAGACGGGATCGTACAAGACCCGCCAGGCATGCCGGCCAGGGGACGCGCAGGTTCTGAACATGACGAAAAGGCCTGCCGTGTTAAGATCGAATGGGGACATTCATCAGGTTGGAAGGAGGCTGTTGTGATCCTGGGTTTGCTGTTCAATCGTTTGTGGTCCAAGCCCCTAAGCCTAAACTAAAACACCTGCAGCTTCGCCGCGACTCACAGCCCACAATGTCAGTCCAGAACGAACCATATAGTTCTCGCCAGCCGTGGAGAGCATACCATCTCCGAAGTGGCTTTCCACTTCCAGCAGTATTTGTGAGCGGTTTTGTGCCGGATGTTTCAGATATCGAGTGCGTCTCCAGGCCGTGCAGTCAGTGCCCCGAAGGGGCTTCTAAGTGCTTGGCCAGCGAGCTGAAGATGGAGTTCCATGTCCTATACATTGACCAGCTAGAAGCTTTTGGGTTTGGGTTTTGGCTTTTGGGTGTTGGGTCCAAACCTGGCCGATTGGCGATACAAGGGCAGACCCACGAAAGAGAACAGTCAATTAAGTGGGAAGCTCTACTTCATTTAAACCATTTCTTTTCGAAGCAGTCTTTCGAACGGAGGCAGCAGCATCTTCCGAGCATGCATTTGACAAATTTCGTTTTCTGAGCAGTATTTCTTCAATCCACGCAAAAGGAGGAGGCAGGCCAGGAATGTACCCCAACTAACCTTGCACAAAAGCCCAGTACACCGCCGACCCCTAAACCAAAACCCCAAACCCCTCTAACCCCAAACCCTCAACCCTCCTGAAGCCCTCAACCCTGGAAACCCCTGAAGACTGAGGCCCGGGCTCATGGTGGAATTGGAGAACGTCAACGGCAGCTTCCACTGTCCTAACGAGGCTGGGAAGATTAGGGATCCCTTTAAGGATTTTATGACTCTATGAGGCTTCTATAAGGGGTCCCTTCAAGGGATTCTATAATATGGGGTCTGTAGAAATCTTCTATAAGGCATCTGTAAGGGTTCTATAGTTTTTCTTTGGGGTTTAAGGTTTTGAGAGACGCCAAACCCTTGCAGTCTCTTACTAGATGCTGTTGATTTTTCGGCCTTCCACCACGAGACTGTGCTACATGCATGGGAGAATGAAGTGCCCATCAACCATCAACAAAGTAGAGCACCTACACCACAACCTATGGTGCTGAGATTGGCCCAACACCCAAGAAGTCAGGGAGTCCATCCCTCAGGCTGCCTGCCCTGGGGGCGACGTATCCCAGGGAAGGGTGCACCTGGCAATGTGTGCAGAGGGCTGCCTGAGCTCCAAGGGGTCTAGGTTCGGCTGTGGCTTTGGGTTCCGGTTTATAGTTTATAGAGGAAATGTAGAAGCCTGAAGAGAGTGTTCCTTATGATGTGTAGATTACGATCATAGTAGACCCCAAAGCGAAAGATACTCTAGCAAAAAGCCACGATATTTCTGTCATTAGAGTCTTCTGACTCGCGCGTTTTGTGAGCCTTGCCATGTCACCTTTGACCCCGAATTTGAAGAAGCAGAGATTGAAACTGACGAAGCCAAGGCTATCGGAGCCAAGGCTGCACGAGCTGCAGCGATGAGTATGCCATGGCGGACAGCAGTGTGTTCTCGTGCTCCTTGCCCCACCTGGACTTTCAAGCTTTGGGCTCTGTTTAATTGTCTGTGGTTTGCAGACCTTCCGAACCTTTGGCATCAACATGTTATTTCTGGCCGGGCTGGACACTGCTCATTTTTTGCAGCTAAAGCAGTTAACATTCGTGCTTCGAAGCATGCAGCCGCAGCTCAGAATTCCCGACTTCCAGTGTTGGGAAATGATGTTGGCCGTCAGAATTGCGGCCTGGGGTTCCAGATTCTAGACATCTGGCTTCTCGGACATGCCGGTGCAATCACGTTGGTGACCTGGTGCGATGCTCCTTCCATTGACATATCACGTCGCAGACCAAGTAGGCACAGCCCCCAGTAAGAAAGCTGCAGGGCCCAGCTTTGTCCAGCCTTGCGTGCCGCTCCTCGCAGCGGCTGTCACCTCGGCCCCTACGACTGTCCGCGAGCGCCGAGCGCCTTCGAACTTCCAACCTAACCGACACTTCTCGCTCCAACAGCTGTATTCTGAACAACTGCATCAGTATAGGAAGACCAAAGAATCCGGTTGTTCTTCGTGGCAAGACGGCTTGTAGTCCGGCAGCATGTTGCCGAGGCACTGCCTGCAGCAAAGACCGTCGTGTGCAGGCAGGACATTCTTATCACGCAACCAGAAAGATGCCGCATGTGGTTCTCGCGACCATTGGCTGGAGCACGTTCAGAAGCCTTCTTCTATGCAAATGCTGGTTTATGTGGAAGGCCAGTTCAGTTTGTCACATAAAGACTATCCCTTCATTACGACAGAGACCCTTGACAAGAGAATAGCAAACCTTGTAAATTCCGACACAACCCCTTCACTCAGGGGACCCATGGTCAAGGGATGTAGGAGTCCCTTTGTTCAAAGCCGATGCAGGCGGTGCAGTGGATCACGTTCCTGTCTCAGCGCACCTTCCTCTTCGCACTCGGAGCTCTCAGCGCCCTTGGAGCCAAGAAGGACGCTTGGCATGACCCAAGCCCTAAAGCCATCTAGCTCGAAGCCATCCAACGCACTAACATCACTGGAGCCCATGACGGAGAGCTCTGAAGCCCGAACCCACCCTTACCTGCGCTACGGACTTCAGGCTGGGGACCTGAAGCAAAGCAGCATCTACCTGAACCAGCTGATGGCCTTTGCCACCATCTCCAACACGACGCTTGCCGGCATATCAGGGGCTTTATGGGCTTTGGTTTTCCCTAGACGTCCCGTGACAACCCAAAACCCTTAGCCCCAAATCCTACGCCCTAAACCCCAAAGTTTTCCAGAATCCAGAATTCTTGTGGCGAGTGGCCAGGATCCTGGCTGCCGTGCTGCAGACCCAGACGGCGAAGGACATCAAAAGCGATGCTGCCGCCCGGCCGGCTTTGGCATTTCGGTGCTTTCTCCCTGCAGATAACATCATGTAATATCATACAATATCATATAATATCAGCTAGTATCATATAACATCATATCATATCGTATCATCTTATCTCTCCATGGGCTCCGAGCCAAGGCGAACTTCTTCTTCAACGCTGCCGTGCACACGGCCGAGGCAGCTTCCGGACAAGGACATGCCCTTTGGGCGCAGGGCTGAGGTTCGGAGAACTATACTCGAAGCCGCAAACTGCAAGACTGGAGCCTCCGAGGAGCCTGCACCTTAAACTCCGAGGCTAACTGAAGGTCCGCTTTTCGCGTCCGCTGGAACCCGACCTATGCTTTGCCCAAGATGCATCGCACTGCCCAGCGCAAGATGCCGGCTTAGCCCGCCTTCAGCTGGTTCCCGCCTTATCGGAAACGCAGGCAATCTCCTTGAAACCCGAAACCCTGCACCCATAACCCGAAACTCGCAACCTGAAATCCTGAACCCTAGACCCTCGGTAGAAGTGACCCAGCAGCTCCCGCCAGGATCTTTACTCAGCGCCTCCTCGCAGTGTCTCTTGTCCTACGTCGGCTACGAGAAGACCTTGTGGCTTGGTGTACGGTTTCAGCTGCACAGAAGTGATGACTCCGCAGTTATTGTAGCTGTTGTTGTTGTTGTTGTGCGGACTGTGGCTCAGATGGGGCACTCACCTGCTGGATGTCGTTGCTGGGCCGCACAGACCTGCACAGGAACCAGAACCCGTGGATCGACCAGCTTCGTTGCGGGTCCTTGTAGAAGGCAGTAAGGCTCTGTCTATTGCTAGTATTACTGCGCGCTCCTTCATGGGGTCCTCCTACTTCTGATCAGGATCCGACTATACTACTCCGGTGGCTCCTTTGTCGGTCCTACGACGAAGACCCCTACAATTACTATCCTTCGTAGGGTTCTTTAAACAGGGATCCCACTGCTATCAGTATGGCCACTATTGCTACGGTTAATGTTTCAGGGTTGCAGATGTGCGTGGTCCTGGAGTCTTCAAGCAGCAATTGAGAGTATAATGAATATGGCTGGCCTTCTAGGCTTCCAACCCTATTGTTGAGTTGCTGACTCTGTAGGAGCCTTACTTTGGGCTCGAAGGCGTCAATCTGCGACAACCCTGAAGGTTGTGGCAGCCGGGCTCATTTCATCGCTGTCCTTGATCAAGGATTTTCGTGTTGCACTCGTCGCAGGCCCGGGCGTCTAAGTAGCTCGAAATACTCTGGACGCAGAGCAATCCTCATTGCGTGGTGCAATTGACTTTCAGTCAAAGTATCAAATTCGAAGAGCTGCTTCATTGATCCGACTAATTCTTGTGCTTTGTGCATCTATCCGCTAATTCAACCATGAAGCCATCGTCTAGAACCTAAGCCCTGCAGTCTGCATGTATTCGTGCATGTACCTGTTAATATGCATATGTTTGCGCATGTGTGCACGTATGTGTATGTGCATATGCGTATGGAGATATTTGTGTGTTTCCATGTACTTGCATACCTAATCTACCTATCTGCCAATCTTCCTAGTCGTCTATCTACTTATCTGCAGATCTACTTATCTGACGGCTGCCCAGCTCTGCAGATCTACTTATCTGCCGGCTGCCCAGCTAGCTAACAGTTTTGGCTAACTAGCAGGCTCTATCTCTCTCTCTCTCTCTGTCTGTGCGTCTGCCTTTCTGTCTGCCTCCAGTATACATGTGTATATTTGTCTTTTTTTTTCCGCGTGCCCACTCCTCTGCTAAGATCCCTGGCTGTGCTTTGCGAGACTCAGCCCACAAGCAGCGTTCAGCCATGATGGAGGCATGAACTGCTTCCTACCCACAATAGCTGCCGACTTCGGAAAGTATCTGGTGTGCCCGGTGCCCAGGTTTCTCTAGGCTTTGGGCTTGAGGGGTTTAGGAGTATAGGAGTTTAGGGTTGAGGTTGTATCCCCAAATGCAAATCGAACCAGCAAGACCAAGAATGGCCAACATTGCATCGAGAACCGAAGCTCGATCCTCGAAGAGCCAACACACATTGAAAGCACCCTATGCCTCAGATCCTACCACGACGTGCATGCACAAACCGGATCCTAAATCCAACACCCACGATCAACATCTCGAGCTCCGTCGATGTGTGTCCAAGCCACGAATCTGCAAGCTTCCTGGTTTCCCAGTCTGGTTTCGAATGTAGACAAGTCCTACTCTCAGGCTTGGATTCGTTGTTCTGAAAGGTGAGATGTGTTGTGGGGTTGAGGGATGTAAGGTGTCGTGGTTCATGTAGACCCTAGGACCCCAAGAGCGAAAACCCTACGGAAGTCTCAGGCTACCGCCTGCGGCGAGACGAGGGCCTCCAGTGCCCTTTCCTCCCTGGAAGTGCCGGGCTCGCCGTGGCGACGCAGGCGTCCCCCGGGGCAGAGTTGCAGATTTTAGGGTTTAGGGTTTAGGGTTTAGGGATAGAGGGTTCAGGCATGGCTAGGTTTTGAGATGTAGATGCAGAAATTGAGAGCCGGGAGGCTTCTTAAAGGCTGCTTCAAATCCTGCAGTTTAGATTTCGCGGGGCCGGGACCCTGGCGCTTCCGGAGCCCTTGTCTACATCAGCATCTAGCAGAATCTAGCAAAGTTGGAAGCATCCCAAGTTCACAGGCCTGCCGCGACTTTGTGTTTTGCATCCCGCCTTGCTTTGTGGGATGTCCTGAGATCAAGGCAGGCTTTTTGTACGTAGGACGAGCTGAGATGCCTGGCAATCTATCAAACTCCCTGTCTGTCTGTCTACCTATCTCTATCTCTCTCTCTCCACCCATCTGTCCATCTTTTTTCGGGAGTCTACCACGCATCTATGTACCTGTGACACAGACAAGTCTAGAGTCTAGAAATCGAGATTGAGACAGCAAGCTAGCCGCATCGATGGATATATGCATACCCAGACAGTGAAGTCAACAGCCACATACCCAAGTTGTAGAGTTACGGCAAGACGACGCGACGACGATGACTTGCACGGACATCAGACGGCCTTCGGGCCGTAGCGAGCAGAGAGAGAGGGACCGAGAGATAGAGAGAGACGACGACTAGGACAGTGACGACAGCGACTATGATTAAGAAAATCTCATCATGAGTGCGTTGCTTATGGCCATTCAAGTTCTACTTCAAACATGGGTCGTAAGACTGAGAACAGCACGAGGTGAATGGTGGTGGCTGTCGTAATTGTTGCTTCCGTAGCCCCATTTCTTGTGGAAAACTGGCTGCAAGCAATCCTGCTCCTGCACGACTGACGTCTCACCCTTTTGTGGCTGTTGCAGATCAGCATCAATATCACTATTACCGGGAAAACATCATCACAACTAAATCATCTTTGCGACTGTAAGCTGTTCTGCCAGGATCGTTGTCATGACTTGCTGGGAACATCGTTCGACTTGTGATGGTCATTATACCATTGTTATCCAGCTCCATTGCTGTTCCCAACACCGTCAACCCCGCGATGAAGCGCGAGGTGGCGGGAGCCCTCATTCTGTTCATGGTCGCCGCTCTTTGGACATGGCCCCTTGGCTGGCGGTGTACGGCCAAAGGCTGCAGTGTTTCGGGTTCAGTCCTTGGACACCAGTCGCTTTCGCGGCATCTCATGGTTTTCAAGGGGGTTGGATCCTAAACTCCGCTTACTATGATCATAATGAAAATACGTGATATGATATAGGGACCTGAATAATTATTAATGTTGCTAATATGATTTCCTTGTCGATTTTGAACATGGTTATCGTATGATCAAACCTCCAAGCCACTGAAGACCTATCAAGCCTCGCACTTCCTCCCTCACGCACTTTTCTGGCCTTCAACAGACTTGAGTAGCCTGGCTGCCCAGAGACTCCTGAACCCTTGGGTTTAGGAATGTCTCGAGGGAGGTGTGGTGTAGGATTTAGTGTATAGGCCAGCAGCACATGGCCCAGTCCGTGACCTGAATCACGCGCCTTCCAAGGGTCGGGAGTGTACAGACCACCTCATCCCTAAATGATCATATGATTTTATGCTTATATCACATTTCGTCATTACATTATGATCCATGACCATAGTAAGAACCCCTAAATGACCATTTAGTACTTATGCAGGTCCTTAAAATCCAAAACGAATCTCTCCGGCTTCCACGAGGCTCAGCCTCTCCAGATCCGACGAGGCGGGCGAAGGGCAGGGATGCCCGACCGAACACGCGGGGCGGCTAAACCGTAAAGGGGGTTTAGAGTTTGGGTTTCTTTGGGGTTTAGGGTTTGGAGTGTAGGGTTCCGGGTTTAGAGTTCAGGGTTTAGAGTTTAGGACTTGAACTCTAAGTCGTCAGGGCTTAGGGTGGAGGCGAATGTGTACATGATGACCGCGCAACACGAACCCTCGACCGCAAGTTGACTCCAAGCCACCCTGTTTAGGGTTTAGGGTTTAGGTATTGAGTCAAGGGTTTAGGGTATTGGGGTCGGAGTAATGAGTAGTAGATTCTCCCGTAGTTCCACTTCATCTGACACTACAACATACTCCAAAACCCTATGCTACTTGTTGAGGCCGCCCCTTTTTTTACGCGAGCTGGAAGTCCTAGGTTCGAAATCCACATCCACCAGCCTCCCCCCCTCAACCCTAAACCCCTAAAAGATATCCCATGCGGATAAAGAGGCTACTGCACATCAAAATCAAAGATCTCCCAGAAGCAGCCATCCGAAGGCTGATGCTGCGAAGCCAAAGATTGAATTCCCAGCCTCGAGCTCCAAACTTTCCAAACCCTAAAACCCGAAGCCTCAACCTTTTTGATGGTTTAGGGTTTAGAGTTTAGGGTTTAGGGTTTAGAGTTTAGGGTTTAGGGTTAGAGTTTAGGCTTTAGGGTTTCAGGGTTCCCTTCAAGGCCTTAGGTTCTCCAAAGTCTCAGCCGCGAGCCGTAACAACTCGGCTGGGAGGAGCCCAAACCCAGCCACGTGGTCTTCCTGACCAGCAAGTACCAGCGCAGATACTCGCTCTTCGAGACGGAGCGCTTGATCAGGAGCCGCGCTGTCCTTGTGGTAGGGTATGGTTTGGACTTCACGATTTTGTCACCATCTCAGCACTAGCTCGTGTCGAAGATCACAGTGTTTCCACTCTCATGATGGAGAGAGTGCCTTTCTCCCAAAACGCCGTCTCTGTGCACTCAAGGGGGGTTTGGCCCCGACAAAGCCTAGAACAGGAAAGGCATTGTGTGTGAACAGTTCTAATATGCTTTTGCCCACCAGTGTTCAGCGTGCGTCGCGTTAATCTCGTCTGTTCCGGAACAGCATCGGGCCCGATGCCTTTCAGCCTGGTGGAAGGAAGACGCTCTTCACGTTCATCGGCGCCTTGCTGCCCATCGCCTCCTCGCCAGCGTTGCAGATGGGCTGCCTAGGCGAGCGTGTGTAGCAGAACATCGGGTCGAGCCCTCGGGGATCACATGGTAATTCAGGGTTGGCTAATATTGGGAACGGGGCTCCGTGAGCCGAGAAGGCCCCAAGTCTGGAGATTCTTCGTTGAATCGGTCTTGCGACTTTTGAGACTCTGAATGCCAGCCCTAGACTGGAGACTCTCTTGAGGCGATTTTCCATCCCAAGCCCGAGACGCTTGAAACTGTTTCGGAAGCTTCTGGGATCGGCGGGTGCAGTCGCATAATCAAGAATACAGCCTGTGTTGTTGTCCAAAATCTAAACCCGGAGCACCCTAAACCTCAGAACAGTCATCCACCCGAACCCTGAACCCTAGGAACCTTGAGATTCTGAATGATCCCATCAATGCAGCGACGACTTTGCCAGGCATTGTGGTTTTGGTGTCGCTGTTTCTGTACTGCCGCTACAAGCCTTACCACTCGCCGGAGTGGAACTGGAGCGCTGGGTTCTGGTGTAGAATACTGGTCGGACTAATCCTCTTAGACAAGACTCCAAACCCTTGTTCTACTCATGAAAGCGTCTACCGCAGCTTCTTCATATTTGGCTACATTCCTAGCAAACTAGGATAGAATGAGGGCTCATGTTAAGTATCCTACCCCTAGGTTTTGTCTTGACAGTCCTAAACCTCACCATTCTCGACATGTTCAGACCCCAGACTATGCCCTATAAAAAGTCGAAAACCTTATGAACTATGAAGCCTCGACAACAACCCTATTACTCAAAAAACTAAGCTCGCTGTGGTCCCCTCGCAGACTCACTGGAGAACTGGCCCGAAAGCCGTCTAGAAACTTCGGGGACTTCGTTTCGTTTGGAGTTTTGCGCTTGACTTTGAGGGTTTATGATTGAGGGCTGTTTTGGTTTCATGGTTTCGGGCTTCCTCCCCGCAACCGCCTGCAGGATCGAAATCTGGTTGCTCTTCGCCGCGATGGTGATGATCACAAGCGTGTCCACTTTGCCGCGTGGCTGAGGGTTTGAGTTTACGGGTCGCAGTTGAACGTCCCGGGTGCAAGTTTAGGGTTGAGGGTTTAGGCTGTAAGCTTGAAGGTGTAGGATTCCGGGTTTAGAGTGCTTTGCCACTCAGCCCGAATCACGGTGTTTCGGGGGATTTCGGCATGTGGGCCTTCCGGGTTTGCGCCAAACCTTAAACCTTAACCCCGAAACGGGACGGTGAGTTCTAAAACCGGAGCTCCTCCGTCTGAGGTCTCTGGATTAAACCCGGATTTAAGGAACATTGTTATCAGTTATGCAGGTTCCGCATGCATTACCGATCAAGAAGCAGCATCACGGTCATTGCATCCAAGACTGCTGAGGCTTGCAAATGAGTTCCACTGGGGGCACTCGGTACCCACTCAGCAGTCGATCATCTTCGCGACTGCAGGCATTGCGGCGGTGGCAAGCTGCTTGGTGAAGCAGCGAAGGTAAGGTTGATGCCTGCTTCTTTGCCATAAAGGCCCCTTTTGTTGAGATCCCGAAACTGCAAGGCCTGAATGCTTGAACGCCCCCAAAGCCGTAGTAATTTGTGGCATCGTACCTCGAGCAAGAAAGGGGGGCTTTACCAGTTCTATTGTTATCTCTGCTGCTGTTACAATTACTGTCGATGGTGTTGATTTGCTGCTGCTGCTGCTGCTGCTGCTGCGTCATTGCTTCGATCCAAGGAACTGTCATGTTGGTGACGGCGACAAGGGTGATGTCGGTTTTGATGTTTGATGATGAGTTTTATGTTGATGAAGAAGAAGATGTTGATGAGATGAGAATGAGAAGAACTATGAACAACAGCAGCAGCAAGAGCTCCAAAAAACCCGCTCTGCTCACAAGCCCATGCCGATAGCCACCCAACAACAAAGAACACCAGCAACAGCAACAGGACAGCGGACAGCGGACAGCTGACAGAGACAGCAACAGCAACGCGCCAGCAAAAGCACCAGTAACAACAACCACGACGACCACGATGACGCAAAGAAGACCACATAAACATAAGGGCCCCAGGTGCCATCATGGCTTTTCGAGTGATCCAAGAGCTGGCCCGGGAACAGAGGCAGGAAGAACCCTGGGTTGAGTGCTTTAGGGATTTAGGGGTTTAGGGTTCAGGGTTTAGGGTTGAGGGGTTTGGGGTTTAGGGCACATCAGCTTGGAGAGAAAAAGGCTCCGCCTGGCAATCTGCTACGGCCTGGTTCGTGCTTGAGTTTGGAGTTTCGGAATTCGAGTTTTTGCAAGTTTCGGGCAGTTCAGGATCAGGCATCGCAATTTGTGTGCGGTGCTTTTTGTGCACTAGACTCCACATTCCCGTGTTACTGTTCGCCCAATGCCTCTGCACCAAGGAACACTAATCACTAATACTGGGCCTGGCTAGTAGCGTTCTTACTGTACAAACCCCAAGCCCTAAACACTCCCTAAACCGAAGATGCTTACAATCAGGATCCATAAAGAACCGAAATTGAGTTTGTCGGTGGCGTTCGGAATTTTCTCAGAGGTCCAGACAGTACAATAAGGGCCTCACTATGTCGGGGTCTACCTGAGGGTAAAGTTGTGTCTGAAACTCCCGAGCGAACTTCGGGCTTCAGGGATTTTGTCTTGTTTGGACTTCTTGTTGCGAGCACCCGTATTGACTGCACGTAGGATTTTTCTTTCTGTCGTAACTCCTGGCCCGTGAAGCCCTCAACTCCGAGCATCCTTAAAGCCCTACAGAAGCCCTACTCAGCTTTCATAGGCATTCATATGGAGCCTTAACATGTTCCCTAAACCCGATATAGAAGCTGGAACAGTTACCACTACTAGTCTTTGATCTCATTGTACTTATAGAAAATATTACACCCCAAAACCCTACCTAATTATTAAGGCTCATAGGCCGCCAAGCCTCTCATCGAGCCCGTATAGAACTGTAAAGGAACCCATTTTTATGGAAGCCACTTCTATTTCTTAAGGCTAAACCGTAAAGCCTTGAACCTTAAATCCTACACAACCCCTACACCGCAGTCCCTTAAACCCCCTAAACCCGAAACCCTAAGCTGCAGGCAAGCAGCGAAGTGAGATTAGAGGGCTCCAGCTTCGACCTTTGCCACGGCGGTGAAATGAAACCAACGGTGCCTTAAGCGTTTGAAGTTTTTGCTTTTCAAGTACGGGTTGCAAAGATCTTTATAGCCGTACTTACTAGAACAGGACTCTAGGGGCAGATCTAGATACACTTGGAAACGGATAAGAGATTGCCTGCAAGAGGCATGCGAAAGTCCCAATGCCTTAAAGCCTTAGTCCCTAAAGGCTGATTCCTTACAACCCTAAACCCTAAACCCCTAAACCCTAAACCTAAAGCCTAAAACCTAAGCCCCTAAACCCCTAAACCCTACAGTAAACCCCTAAATCCTAAACCCTAAACCCCTGAACCCCTAAACCCTAAACCCGAACCTCCAACACCAAACCCGGATTGGGGGTACCTTGTCTAGGGGTTCCTCATACATAGTCAGGAACTTGGAATTTGAGTCTATGGCAGGGACTTCTTTTGGTGAGACACCTGCATGTTCATCAGTGTTCCGAACCAGAACCGCTGCAGCCTTTGTCTGAGAATTGAACTATGGCTTCTTGGGTCCTCACGCTTTTTGCAGCTTCTCCGCCTCAGCCCACATACCTTGACCACTGAATCGTAGCACCCCACACCATAAACTCTAAACCCCAATCCTTAAACCCCAAACCCCGAACCTGAAAATTAACCCTGCTGGAGCCTCCGTGGCTGACAATGTCTTCCCAAAATACATCTTAGCCCACCCCCGACCAAACACCACACGACCCTAACCCACCCAAACCAATCCCAGACCAGTGGAAGACCAGCTGACGACCCCTAAACCCTAAACCCTAAGCCCTAAACCCTACACCCTAAACCCTAAATTGTTGGTGGAGTGAAAGGTCCAAAAAATTGTTGACCCCGGGCATGATTGAGCCCGAGTCCGAGGGACAAGTTTTGACTCCCAACAGCGACCCTCTTCAAGGCTCCACATGGGTGGTTGCCAAGATTATGGTGCCTTTTGGGGTTCCTTTTGTAGTACGGCACCTATTATTTAGGGTACCCACGAAGGGACCTCAATTTTGACAACTACCCACATGGAAGAACACAACTTAAAAGGAATTGCTACAGCTGGCATTGCTTCATGGCCTACAATAGCTTCATGATGGCTGGTGACCACAGTGTCGCAGTGGTCGTCAGCTTTTCTACCAGTTGTCTTCTTGTGCTGGCTGCAGAAGCCAGGCGAGATTTGCTGTGATGGCGAACCCAATTGGCATAGGGTTTTAGGTATATTGTACCATCATCATATAGGAGGGGTAAGGGTGCACTGCTGCGAACTGTTTCGGTCGACAAAGGAAAGAGCAAAGTGCCAACTGTCGTGAGCTTTGCACCGCAGCTTTTTGGGTTTAAGCCTTTCTTGGAAGCCGAATGTCAAATTGCACCCCACCCAGAGTTGCCGGCCACCGGTACTTTTAACGACCATGCTTGGTTGGAGAATGTGGTGATTGCATTATTTTGCAAGGTGCGTATACAAGAAAGACTTGCAACTTGTCTTTCCGAGCGACTGCATCAAACGAAACCCAACCTACTTAACCCTAGGCACTGAACCCTGCTGAATGTCGTTTGGTATCCTGGCCTGTGCTGGAGGCTTGCGCAGCGGTGACTTGGGGGATGTTTGAGTTGGCAGCCGAGAAACATGTCCGGAGCCGCTAGCAGCGCATAAGGTAAGATCAGCACAGTAACAAGCTAGTCTGTGTTCAGGTCATGCAAACGCATATACTATGTATTTACATATATATATATATATATATATATATATATATATGTATATCTCCACACGTCCTTTTCTTGGCTGGGAAACCTACAGATGTGTCTCTTTCGTTTTATCTGCCCTTTTGTCTGTAGCTGTTTGTATGCCTCCGCAACTGCATGTCTGTTTTTCTGCACGTACGTATGTTTCCATCGACCTATCCTTGCACACGGTTCCATCGTTTCCGGTCTGATGCCTCCATGGCTCCCTCCCTCCCTCTCTCCCTCTCCCTGTCCCTCTCCCTCTCCCTCTCTCTCTCTCGCTCACAGTCTCTCTCTCTCTCTCTCTCTCTCTCTCTCTCTCCCTGTCTTTCTCTCACTCTCCCTCCTATGCGTGTATGTGCGAATGTGGCATGTATAAATTTGCTATACGTGTACGTAAACATCTTATGCATGCGCACATCTGTGTGTTCGAGAATCTTTTTCTATAGCACATTCATCTTTATCTGTATGTACATGTATTTGCATGCAGTAAGATGTGTTTAAAGCTGAATAGCGAGGCATGAGTTTTTGGTTTAGGTATCTTAGAATCTTTGTCTGCATCGATCTGACTTTCTTCCCGGTTGTGCATGTGCCGACAGCTACGCTTTCATTGCCAGATAGCTGTATGTGCGCAGACGATACAATCCTGGAGGTATTGTCCTCACCCTGATGGCTTGCACGTGAATAGCCTAAACCCTATACTGAGCCCTGAACCGGAAAGCTGTGCACGGCCAGGATGAGCCCGGCGCTGGTCTCTCCAAGCCAGCCGACCACTCTTGCCCTTACCTCGAGCCTCCGATGATGAACGAGGTGCCACGGCTTTACAAGATTCAATGACCCATAAACCCTAAACTCAAAAGCTCAAGTACAAGGTTTGTGGTGGTTCAGGGTTTAGGGGTTGAGTGCGAGGCCTACGGCGGAGAGTGATAAAGTCAAGATTTTCAGAATATCTGCAATGAGCATGTTTGCCATTGTTCTTGCTTTCTCCGAAAGAACTAAGCATAGTGATATTACTTCCGACATCGTTCTCATCCCTAAACCCTCAGACCCTAATCCCTTAAACCCGACAGATGTCCGTTTCGAAGGCCTCTCATTGCGGTTTCCCAATGCCGAGATGCTGAAACCCCGGGTCAACCATTAAGTGAAGTTTCCCGATATAGAAGATGACGATTTGGGGTTTAGGGCTTGCCATCATGGTAAAGATTTACTGACAATGAAGCATGGCATCACCAGACGGTAAAGTTGAAATCACAGTAGCAGAGGCTCTGTCAGAAATGCCGTGCATGGTATGCTGTTGTAATCTGTTGTTAATGTTGTTCATACCAACAGTTCTTCTCATCTTTCGCACTACTACTACTACTACTACCACTACTACCACTACTACTACTACTACTACTACTACTACTACTACTACTACTACTACTACTACTACTACTACTACTACTACTACTACTACGATAATCTCTCCAACCACAACCGCCGCGGCCGAACTGGAGGGATGCGCGACCCGGAGCCCCAAACCCTAATCTGATCCCAAGATTTCGAAACCGTGAACGCTCAACAGGGTTTAGGGTTTAGGGTTTAGGGTTTAGGGTTTAGGGTTTAGGGTTTAGGGTTTAAGCACTAAGCCCAAATATTTAAGTTCACGTTCCGGGTGTTCAGGTTTTGCAGCTGCTTCAACCGAAAGAGCTTCGTCATCCTTCGCCCTTGAGACAGCTCAGCCTCTAAATGCCAAGCCCGCAATCCTTAACACTCAAGCTTGGACACCACCAGACCCGAAATGCTCAGAAAGGGAATGCAAGAGATGGTATTGGTAGTTCTCTGAAATTGGGTCCTTTTTTTGGTCCCCAATACAGTACGGCCCCCTTATCGAAAGGACCCCAAGAGGGACCTTAATTTAGAGAACTATCCCTGTGTCGGTTTCCGAGATCGGAGCTTCGGCTTGTGGCGCTTTGGGGTTTAGGGATGGGTTAAAGTGTTTAGGGTTTAGGGGTTTAGGGTTCAGGGTTTAGGGTTTAGGGGTTTAGGGGTTTAGGGTTTAGGGTCTAGGGTTTAGGGGTTTAGGGTTTAGGGTTTAGGGGTTTCGGGATGGGTGTTTGGTCTGCTGCAAAGCTTTAGATGTTTAGGGTTTTCTTGGGTTCAGGGTTTAGGGTGTCTTCTGAAGTTCTGAACCTCTGACAGTGAACTAAACCCTAAACCCTACACCCTAAACCCTAAACACGAAACCCCGAAACTCCGAAACCCTAAAGCCCAAACGAGGTCCCAGTGGCACAAGTGAAGACGAGCCGAAATGCTTCGGCCACGATGGCCTTCCAGAAGTACCGCGCGAGCCCTGGTCCCCACCCCACCTTAAACCTTCCAGGCCCTACCTGGACCCGGAAGAACCTACCGTTTTAGAGGTCCTTATTGTGATTTCCTTATGAAAGTTCTTCAAAAGGGAGGCCATGCAGGGTCCAGGTAGGGTTGGGGGTTTGAGGGTTGCAGGGTTTACGGTTCAGAGGGAAAGGCCTAAACCCTGCACCGTAAACCCTAAACCTCACTCCCTCAAAACCTAAACCCTGAAAACCTCGAACTACGGAGTGCACCGTAAAGTAGCGAGAGAAGGGGTCTTGGACTTTATACAAGCCCTTTCCGTCATGCTCCAGCACTCGTCAAGGAAACCCCTCCATAACCCCATAGTTTGAGAGAGTTCCGTACTCTTTCGGACAAGCAAGCCCGGAGAGCTACCTATAAATGTACCGTCAAAGGTACCCTAAACCCTAAACCCTTCAAGAGACGAAGAGAAGGAGCCCTGAAGGGGAGCCGCATGGGTCCTCCCCCAGCTTTGATTTTCTAGATTCTGATACGATCGCTTCGGCAGAAACCTCGGATCCTCTGAAGAGAGTATCGGGTTCAGGATTCAAGGCTTTAGGGTTTAGGGTTTAGGGTGTACGGTTGATGATATAAATCCTGCATTACTTCAAGGACCCTAAACTATGGGAAGTATGGTATATTCCTTATTCTGGGTAAATGCAGGATTTATATCATCAACCGTAGGACTGAGGATTTGAGGGCTTAGGGCTTGCTTCATAGTAGTACGTGCTGCTACTATACTAAGGCTGAGGGTCTCATAAGATTTAGCACTTGCTAGGGCTTCAGGGGATGAGCTTCTCACCTTCTGGGTTCAGGGTTCAAGGCTTTCGGAATTCGACTGCAGGTTTTAGGATGTTTGGTTTTGTGTTCATTGCTTTGGGGTGTACTGTGAAAAACCTTTGGGTTCACGACCGTGCTTAGCCACTCCAGCAATTGCCTTTAACATCGCCCAGGAGTTCTGGGTTTCCAGAGCAACGGAGAATGTTTGATATTTTGTGTACGTCTGATGTTGGATTGGTTCAGATCTTCGTGGATATTCAGGTATCTCGCGATACCAGGAAACTTCGGAGGAAAGTGAATCATACGGAACTTGCAAATCCCTTTTTGCAGGCCGAGCAGTCATGCATGCATGTACATGCATGTACATGCATGTACAGTTGCACTGCATGTATGCATACCTACATATGTATATATATATATACATATATCTATATGTATAACCATACATGTTCGCATGTCCGTATACATAACAGAGATGTTGCTCTGATTCGACGTCATGTTCTTGCAGCGCACGAAAGTTTTTAATCGCATGTCTCAGCCTGCGTGAGGTCAGGAGGCAGAGCAGAACGACGAAGATGCCTGGAACTCAATCAGTATCATGGTGGTCGTGGTGATGAGGGTAATGAGGGTAATGGTGATTGCTTCGATGCTTGTTGGCATGTTTGTTGTGTTCATTTTGCTCGGCGACGGCCACGCTTCGCAGTTTCGTGTGTTCAACGAAAACGATCTTTTTTACAGCATTGGATCCCGAGCGACGACAAAGCATGCTTGACTAAAGCAGACAGGCAAGTGCGAGGCCTGCTTTACAGATGGCTACTGGGCATAGGATTGGATGTGGACATCGCGAACCCCGGCTCGTGTCTAACACGTTTGTCACCGTTGCTCGCCTGGCGTCTTTGAAGCAAGGTGCAGACAACTGCTCTGACGACGATGTTCTCGATGTTGATGAAGATGAAGACAATAGCGATGCTAACGACGATGCTGCTGACCGAGTCTGGTCGTGAAGATGCGAATGGTCTTGGTTGTGGTGGTGGTGTTGGTGCATTGGTAGTTCTGCAGGTGTTGCTGCCGTTGCTGAGACGCTTTTGTTTTGTTCTTGCCGTCCCCACTGCTGTCATTATTTCCACTGCTGAAGCCGCTTCTGCTGCTCTTGTTGTTGCTGCTTCTGCTGGTTGGTGCGGGTGCGGCTCCCCTCTCCCTCTCTCTCTCTTTCTCTGTCTCTCTCTCTCTCTCTCTTTCTCTGTCTCTCTCTCTCTCTCTTTCTCTGTCTCTCTCTCTCTCTCTCTTTCTCTGTCTCTCTCTCTCTCTCTCTCTTTCTCTGTCTCTCTCTCTCTCTCTCTCTTTCTCTGTCTCTCTCTCTCTCTCTCTCTTTCTCTGTCTCTCTCTCTCTCTCTCTCTTTCTCTGTCTCTCTCTCTCTCTCTCGCTCTCTCGGCTGCTATGCGCTGCGGTAGTGTTAGCGTATAAGCTTCAAGATTCCGTTGAATATCCTCTGTTGGCCTAGCTTCTTTGATCCTGGGATTGATTGGCTTCGAGGGCAGATGACGGATTTCAATTTGTCCATGCTCTCCATCCATGAGCGTTTGCTGGTTGCTTCCCAAGACCCGCTCCAAACTCAAAAAAGTTCGAGCGCATTTGAAGGCCGACTCGCGCGCAAACTACGTGAAGATCAACGTCGAGATTGTGGAGAGCAGGTCCCTAGGGTTTTGGGCTTTCCGTCCGGGGTTTCAAAGTTTCGGGCCTAAACCCTAAACCCTAAGTCCTAAGCCCTAAGGGCCGTGGGATCTGGTCTTGGGTGCTTTTGTGAGAAGCTGTAACTCCGAATCGCATACCCTGGTGAAGAGTTGCCCGGGCTCTCGTTCGGGGGCTTGTGGGTTTGCCAGTCCACGGTTTATACTGGGGTTTCATGCGCTTAGAGTGTGTTTTTCAGCTGTGGGCGACGAGGGTGCGCTTCTTTAGGAAGGAGGAGGGGGCAGTTATCGACCCCAAAACCCTAAACCCCGAACCCCAAACCCTAAACCTTAAACCCTAAACCCCAAACCCTAAAACCCTAAAGCCCTAAACCCTGATCTCTAAACCCGCGGGTTGGTGAGGGTTTAGGGTCGACAGTCCATATGCCACAGACATGAAGTTCCGAAGGGCTGGTTCTGATGACCCCATCAGAGCAAGTTCTCAGGGCTGACACTGAATTCGAAACATAGTCAGACGAACCGCAAGGGTGGGGAAGCAGCACCATGTTATCCGCGTGATGCTTACGACTTACGAACAAGAATAGCCATTCAATTCAACGGTCGTTTCAGTCACATGCCCCACAATTCCAAAATCCCAGACTTCAAGAAAGCTTAAAACCTAAACCATAGCACCCTTACAGTAACCCTTACGGTATAAATCGCTCAAAGGAGCCCTATAGACTCACTAAAGACCCGAAGCGAGCCACAGTCGCTTGGGTTCGCACAGGTTCCGTGCCAAGCTGCACTTGGAGGTGGCCAAGAGCTTCGGAGTGCCAGGGACTCGGTGAGGACTTTTGTTCAATTGTACAAAACAACAGTCTTAGCAGCAGGTGGTAATAAGTAGTAGTAGGTCATACGAATACTACTAGTAATGGCCATATCGTTTAGGCTTCGGCGAGGATCTTTGTTGAATTGTAGTTCTCCCAAGTCATTCGGGCTCTGCAGTGGAGGATCTGTTCAGGATTGCACCGGGGATCGCAGTTGTTCCATGATCTTGCTGCGTGTGAGATGGTCAACCCTATCTTCTCAACCCCGAAACCTTTGGACCAAAGTTTCGGTGGGCTCCGGAGTAGACCCTAAACCCTAAACCCCATAGATCCCTTTAAAGAACCCTATAGATCCCTTTAAAAAGAGCCCTTTAAGTACAATCACCCAGCAGGCGCTGGCCTGCCAAATCCCAAAGGCCCCCGACCGTGTAACCCTCGCCTCCCAATGCCTCCCTAAACCCTACTTTGAAGGGCAGGGGACTTAGTAACTAGGGTTCTTAAAGGGATCCTTAAAGGGATCTAGGGATGTATGGGGTTTAGGGTTTAGGGTCTACTTGGAAGGGCAGGGGACTTTAAAAGTAGGTTATAAGTAGAGTTATAAGTACCCTAAATGGAGGTACCCCAATTATAACCCTACTTCTGAACGACTTACTAAGCCCCCCGCCCCTCCAAGTAAACCCTGAACTACAAACTAAGCCTAAACCCCAGACCCTAAACCCTGAACCCTAAACCCCCAAACCCTAAACCCCAGACCCTAAACCCTCAACCCTATACCTAAACCCGGCCCTGAGTCATGAATCAATAAACTCGAAACCCGATATCCCTAGAGCCCCTAAACGCAAAACTATGCCTGAACGCCGCAGTGGAAGATACCCGTGCCCGGTGGGCATAGCCTGGTGGGGATCACTCTTGCCTTCATTGCTGAAATTTGCTGTTTCGTCGCATCTTCATGTAAAAGATTACATCATGGTATAGACATTTTATGGTTGTACCGACATGTAACTTATGGTAGGCTGGGGCACTTCATGCGGGGTTTTGAGGCTGCATAGAGAGGTTTGCGGCAACAAGTTCCCCAAAGACTTTAAACTACCCCTGAACCACAAACCCTCCTTAATCCCCGAACCCTGGCCCCTGAACCTTAAACCCCAAATCCCCAAAGACTCAAGCGCGCCTAGGTTTGGTCCGGCGCGTGAGAGCAGACCTGAAGCCATCAATGACGGGGCCGGACAAGAGGGTTGCTACAAGGGCTCGTTTTTGGGTTTAGGGTTTAGGTTTTAGAGTTTAGGTTTTAGGGTTCGGGGTTTAGGATGGAGGGCTATTGGGGTTGTGAGGTTTCGAGGGGTTTTCCGTTAACTTAGGGGTTTCCGAGGGGTTCTATTTCTTCTCAGGTTTCAGCGTTCGCGTTCGGAGGGTTTGGCTTTGAAGAGTTTGGGGCTTGGGGGTTTTTGAGGGTTCAGGGTGTGCTTGCGGTTGAGTTGTGACTCTAACGGTTAGGGGCCCTTCCAAACTTGGGTTTTTGTGAGGCGTTTCCAGGACACCCCCTTCCGGTTGAGTTGTGACTAACGAAGATTTACAGGTTAATTAGGGGCCCTTCAAAACTTTGTTGGGTTTTTGTGAGGCGTTTGATGGGTTTCTTAGGGTGTTAAGGGTTTAACAGGGCTTCCACTAAAAAGCGATTGGACATCGGGGTTTTCGGGTTCTCAGGTGAAGAGCTTGCATGGGTTCGGGCCCTAAATGAACCCTGCAGGCGATTCAGGGTTTACTTAAAGGATCATGGGACGTAGTAACTAGAGTCATGATTAGGGTAACTCTACTTATAGCTACTTATAACCCTAGTTAAGGTACTTGTAACCTTACTTACTAAGTCCTATGAGTCCTATGATCCTCCAAGTAGGGTATGGATTAAGGTTTAGGAGCTTCGGGTTCAGGGTTGTAGGGTTTCGCAAGCCCAATATTTCTTCACTGCGCAAGACTAAATCGGTGAAGCTTGACCTAAACCGAAAGATTGAATTGCGAACCGATGATTTGAATCCTACACGAAAAGTCATACAATGCCAACGCCGCAAAAAGTACTGCAATCTCCGAGTTTTCCATGCAGGAACCCTCAAAGCACCCTATCCAAACCCTGAGCACTGGCAACGACATCACCTTACCATTTTTATTTATATATCTACACTGAAAGGTCGAGCTGGGGCGCGCCTTCGTCGCAGATGGTGCCGCGGGCGCCCGACGCGTGGCCGTGGCTTTGCAGGAAACTATGGTAAAATTCCTACAGGAGCAGTATAGAACCCTCCCCAAACCCTTGGAATGTTTGCTTGTGTAGGTCTGCGGGTCGAATTTTAAGTTTAAGGAGGGTTTGAGGGTTTCGGGGCTGTAGGGACTTTCGGTTTACGGCGTTGGTGTGTAGGGTAGGATCAGAGGTTTGTGGGCCGTCGTGTTGAGGGTTGTGGCTGTAGAGGTCCAGCAGTCGAGGGTTTTACATTGGGTTAGGCTCCCACAAACTCTGAACCCTACACCCTCAACCCTGAACGCAATGTAGAGGGGGCTAAGCTCTCAGGTCTCAGGGTTTCAGAAACTCCACCCTCGACCATTCCCCTCCATTCAGTTTTTGCTAGCCTGAAGAGGTCACCATACACAGGTGACGAATCCCTTTCAAAAATAGGCCCTTGTGGAACTTATGGGACCCTTACAATACTCTTAGAAGCCCAGTGAAAGCACGAAAAGGGTGCAGAGGCTGCTTTTGGACATCCCAGGCCAGCCTCACCAGTCGGAAGTGGACGCTGAAGGACGTTTTGGGTATTAATATAGGGCCTTAGTACTATGTTGGGGGGTTCCTTATTCAAGTAATAGTAGAATGGGCCTCAAATCCCTATTCTAATCATTAAGGCCCCTATATTACGTTTTGTTTGCAGGTTTCAGAGACTTTTGGCTTGACGTTTCGGGGAGAGTTGTGCCGATGAACTTAAATGCACGAGGCTGCGAACTGTAAGCCCTTCACCTTGAACGCCGAAGCCCGATATTGGCACTCAAGCTGAAAATAGCAGGACCCGTATCCCTAAACCCCAAACCACGGGTTCTTGTTTATTATACGTATTAACAATCCTATGGGCCCTGCGCCGTAGAGCTTAGATGTCTAAACGTTGAAGCCTTGATTCCAAATCCTCAACTTGGAACACCCCATCCTCGCTTCTGCACATCCGTCCTCCCAAAGCCCGAAGTCTTGGATTTTCGCTCTTGCCATACATCCACAAGCCCAGAACCTCTTTGGGACTCAGTAGGTTCCCGGCCCACTGTTGATTTTTTTACGCATCAGTCACCCACCAACAAGCACGAATCCGAACGTGCCAACATTATTTCGCAGGAAATCCAGGAAGCCGATGAGACCATGCTGGAGGAGAGCGGGTCAGTGCATGGTTTTCCTTGCGGTTTAGGTTTGAGGGTTTTGGTTTTGGGCTTTAGGAGGATTTAAGGTTCGGTTTTGGTGTTATGGCTTTGTTCTCGTCATTGCAAGCAGGCGATGGCGGCAGGACTAGCCTGTTTTTGGTTTCATAGCTGTGCCACGTACGGAGACAGCACAGGGACTCTCGATGTCTTACCCTGCAGTGCGCCCAGCTTGCAACAAGGAATACTTGTGCCGGATTGAGAGTATCCGTGAGTAACCTCGGTGCGGCACTCTTATAAGAAGGACCCTAAAAGGGACCATAATCTATATATCTACCCTAATCCCGAACTTCTAAACCCTGTGGCCAGAACCAACCCCAAAGCAGATCGCAACTCTAAGCCCTAAACCCCTAAACCCCTAAACCCCTAAACCCCTAAACCCCTAACCCCTAAACCCTAAACCCCTAAACCCTAAACCCTAAACCCCTAAACCCTAAACCCTAAAGCCCTAAACCCCTAACCCCTAAACCCTAAACCCTAAACCCCTAAACCCCAAACAACCCTAAAGCAGATTGGCCCCCCCCCACCCCTCCAGGGCTTCGTCCTGAACAGCGGGCATGGGCACGGAGCCCCAGGCCTACAAGAGGCGATGATACGGGGTTTAGGGTTTAGGGTTTAGGCTTTGATAAATTAGTAAGGCTTTGAAAAATTAGGGCTTCTATAAGGGTTGCAGAGTTTTGTGGTAGGGCTTCTGAGGGGTTGCATAGTTTTTGTGGTAAGGCTTCTGAGGGTTGCATAGTTTTTTTGCATGAGGAGCAAAGAACTTGTTGTGTGCACGCCCGAATCAGCCCAAGAGCAACAGCTGTCGCGACACTAAGACGAACGCCACTCTCCTCTCCTTTTGCTCCTCCTTCGCCACCGCCTGTTGCTATCTTGTCGTTCCTGCTTCTGTTGTTGCTTCGGCTTCCGAATTTGTAGCAATTCCGTGATCACAAGTAGCTCCAAGCAGCCGCAAGCACGCAGCCAGAAGGGAACACAAGATCCCCCCCAATACCCTCTACCAGACTCCTGAACCCTAAACCCTATAAACCCTATAAACCCCATAAGCCCTTTCAGCCCTATAAGACCTATAAGCCCTATAAGCATCGTAAACCCTAAACCTCTGAACCCCTAAACCCTAAACCTCTTACCCCTGAACCCTAAATCGCTAAAGCCTAAACCCTGGGTGTCTCAGGTCGAGCAGCGACCCAAAGCGCAGACTGCTCCCTCGAGGATTGGAGAGTCGCAGCTTTTTTGGGACGGTTTGGGGTTTCTAGGGTTTAGGGGTTAGGGGTTTAGAGGTTCAGGGGTTTAGGGTTTTTTTAGGGCTCATTTGGTTTACATCGGGTTTAGGGGTTTTAAGGGTTTAGGGGTTTAAGGGTTTAGGGGTTTAAGGGTTTAGGGTTCTAGGGTCTGAAACCCTACGCTCCAAATACCAACGAAGGTGGCAGGTGCAGCACTTGTTTGAGTCTTCCACCCGAGGTGTGTCAGCTCTCAAGTCGGGTCCAGAATCCCAGACCGTTTTTCCACATGTGTTCTAAGATTTTTGCAAGAAGAAGGCCGCAGCCAATATTTATTTCGGGTATTCAAGAGCCCGATGAAATCTACATCCCAGCTGTTCCTCGGCTTTTCAGGAGTCCAGGACCCGGCTTCCACAATCCCCACACTTCATTTGGGCAAGCATTTCTAGACCAAAGGTCTTGGCTTGTACCTACAGTAGAAGCCAGAAAGTTGGAACATCACTAGCCTCATGCTCTTAAAGCAAAGTATAGGGAATCCTAGCACGGATCCTCCTAAATCCATGTTCCAACTTTCTGGGGTTCACTATAATCATCTAGACCCAGACCTCACCAGATGCTGTCAAGCCTGGTCTGTTGCTTTTCCTCTGCTGTCGAGACTTGTGTTCTTAGGAACCCAGGGTTCCATTTAATGAGCTAATGTAGGGGCCTTAATAATCAGAACTGGTGCGGGGCGTACTATGCCGCAAGTATAAGAAAGCATCCCAAAATAGTATTGGTAATGATTTGGGCCCCATGGTATCTAGGTTGATGTACCCGTGACCCTGAACCCTGCAGCCCAAATCCTAAACCCTAGATACTCAATCCCGCTGTCCCAAGTCTTTATCCTGAAGCCCGAGACAACAGCATGAACCCACCTTTGCCAGGAGAGGGCTGGGTCCTTGCCTGAGATTTCATTACAGGTTCGTGCGTGTGGTGGGTTGGGGGGTATACTATACCATGCCGTGCTATACCATGTTATACTACACTATACCACGATACTATACGATATGATACGTTGGGAAATTGTGCTTAAAGTTCGAGGCTTAGGATGTGGGGTTTGCCGGCGGGTCTTTGAAAGTCATCGAGGGTTGGGTTCAGGGCTTTTGGGGCTCAGGGTTTGCGCATACTGGGGCCAAGCAGTTTTTCAGCCGTAGGTTCATTAGGGATTGCGGCAGCCATTGTTCCAGCTCCTTTGGGATTGTAAGATGGTGGCTAATCGAAGAAATCATGAGCCCAGATCGTCGTGACGGCCGGGATGCAGAGGATCATGCGCGACAGAGCGACGTCCGTGTCGTGTCGTTTTCAGTGGCTGATGTCTAATGACATGGCACTGAAGGCTTTCCTGGAAGAGTGTAGTGATGTTCATGCCACTCTTGTTTGGATAGATCCTGAAAATGCTGAGCCTGTTGGCAAAGGCACCCAGTTGAGAGCTGACAAGCGGGTAAGACGGTGACTGCTACTAATACTACTCCTGCTCCTGCTGCTGCTGCTGCGACTACGACTACGTACTACTACTGCGACTGCGACTGCCAGTAAGAGTACGAGTACGACGACGGCGACGACTACGACATACTACGGCTACTATTACTACTCCAACTATTACATAGGTCCTAGGTTTACGGTGTTGTGTTTGAGGTTACGGTGTAGGGTCATGAAGCTCTCTCTGCCTAGAGCTCCATCCTTTTCAGCCCAGATCGTTGTCAGCCTTGCGAATCATCCCGAGCACCTTGGCGTTTCCACCCCTTTAAATCAAGTGGTAGGTCTAGCAGCAAGAAGCCGACAGCGGAGGGACCGTGCAACTATGATGCGTGGTTAGCATTGGTTAGCCAGAAGAGTTACTATTGATATTGATACGAGTAGAACACAAAAGCCAACCCTAAATCAGCAGCTTCTTAAAGTTCGAAACCTGAAAGACACTAGCAATCTTCGCTCAAAGTTTCGAACCCTAAAGTCTTTAGCTTACAGTAGTCTCTTTTAACCTCAAAACCTCGCACCTAAACCGGCCCCAAAGCCATCTTAATCGAAAAGACCTCAACGCCTAAGCAGCCTTCTCCGACCTAGTCTGGCAATAGCAGTAAGGACGCCAAGCTTAAAGCCTACCCGGTCTAAACCCTGACCCCTGAGCCCTAAACCTGAACACCCTAAACTCTAAACCCTAAACCATATACCCTTGACTAACCTTAAACCCTAAACCCCTAAACCCCTAAACCCTAAACCCTTAAACCCTTAAACCCTTAAACCCTTAAACCCTTAAACCCTTAAACCCTAAAACCCTAAACCCTAAACCCTAAACCCTTAAACTCTAAACCCTTAAACCCCTAACCCCCCCAAACCCTAAGCCCCGGAACCCTCAAAGCCCCAAAAGGTCCGACACGATGATGTTACGTTGGTCAACCCGCAGAGCCAGGTCGGCCGCCCGGGGGGTTCCCCAGAGCCTCCAAAAACCCTTAATTAAGGAATATACCTGAAACCTAGGGTTCCTTAAAGGGTTCCTTAAAGGGATCTCTAAAGGGATCTATAAGGAATATACCTTAAACCATATAAGGGATCCTATTATAATTTAAGGTATATTCCTTAATTAAGGGGTTTTGGAGGCTCTGGGTCGTGATGTGTGAAATAAGGCATTGGGCTTAGGTTTTGGGGCTTGGGGTTTGAGGTTTAGGGGTTTAGGGGTTTAGGGATTAGAGTTTAGTGTTTAGGGGTTTGCGGTTTAGAGTTTAGGGGTTTGGGGTTTGGGGTTTAGGACTTGGGGTGGGGTTTGGGGTGTAGGGTCTGGGGTTTAGGGTTAGGGTCACGAAAGTGGGCTTAGGACATGGAACTTAGGATTTGGCGGCTATGGTTTAGGTTCTCGGCCAAGAACAGGATTCACGGAGCTAGCTGAGGGTTTTTTCGGTTTGAGGTTCGGATCTGCATCGATAGGGATTGTGGACAGTGCAAACGGATGAAACCATAAGTCCTATGATTTCAGACAATTAGGGCTTAAGGAAGGTTGCATGCCAATCGCTTGTGGGATTAAACTCGGATTTCTGGGTCTATATCCCTGCTAGACCCTGGACCCTAAATAACGTACAGAATCCTGAAAGGAACCCTCAAAGGAACAGTAAACGCTAAACCTCAGAGGAAACTTTCACAGAAACCCTCAAGGAACCCTAAGCCCAGGTCTATTTCGTGCAGGAAGGCAGCAAAGTCCGGGCCTCGTGTGCCTAGCTGCGTCGGGCCGGGGTCTGTTCCTTGAAGAGGTTCCTTCGGGGGTCCCGTTACGGCATCTTTAAAGGGACGATCGGTAGGGAATCAATTAAAGGGATCTATAGATGGGTTCCTAGACAGGTCCCGGATTTGGGTGTAGGCGTCGGGTTTGGGATTGCTTAGGGCTTGGGTCCCTACAAGGGTTCCCATAAACACGAAGATGACCTGGCTTTTTCAGAGTCTTGCGCAATCTTCAGGAGTTGTGTCAGCACAGAACAAGCCGCAGTGAATCCCATGCGCTGGCAAAACTGGGCGGCCCCTCATGAACCCACGAACCCCAAACCCCCAAACGTTCAGGGTTTACGGTTTAGGGGCAAAGCCGATCTTGCTGGGAGGTCTCTACTTCACAGCGTCACTGCTGCGCAAGAACCTGCCTCGTGCACCCTACGCCCTACGCCCCAAGCCATACACCCTGCACCTGCAAGGTTCAGCCCAGCGGCCTGCACTCTATTAGACTCTAAACCCTAAACCCCTAAACCCTAAACCCCCTGGACCCTAAACCCTAAACCCCCTAAGCCCTGAACCCCTGGACCCTAAACCCCCTAAACCCTAAACCCTAAACCCTAAACCACAAACCCTAGAGAACATGCTGCGGACCCAGGCGGGGACCTTCTTGCGAATGGACCCTTCAACGAAGAAGATGGTCGAAGCCGGGGAGCCCCATGCGCCAACCCCAGCGGCGACTGGTTTTTTATTTTAACGGGGTTTATGGTTTAGGGTTTAGGGTTCAGGGTCCAGGGTTTAGGATTTAGGGTTTGTGGTTGCTATGTTCCTTGTGTGATTTGTGTTTCAATCGCAACAGAAGTTTTAAGATCTCAGTGGGGTGGTCGGAAGCAATGCTACTATTGTCATAATCATCGCACGAAGGAGACCTACGTCGGAGATTTGAGGCATGCTTGCAACACTCGAAGTTCTTGATTTGTTCATTGGTTTTGTTGGTCGGAACATTAACGATTCTTGGTTAGGGTTTGTCGTTCCTCCCCAGGCCCTGAATCCCTACAACCTTCACACCTAAATCTTTGCCCTAGACCTTAGACGTGGCTCCGTGAGGCCAGCTGCACGACCCAACATCCTCGAGCAACTCTTCTAGAAACCCTTCTACAGCAGGGGCCTTCTGAATTTCCCATACTATTTTTGGGGTTCCTTATTATTCTGAAAGTAGAATGGGCCCCCCAAGCCCTATGCTAATTGCTAAGGCTCCCATATTAGGTCCTGGAGACAACCTTAACCCTAAACCCTTGAAGGCTTCACCGCCCAGGTTCCACAGGATTTCAAGGCCGTCATCCGTGGTGCCACGGCATCCTGCGTGCGCACGATGCTGAGAAGAGGGGGAGGGCTAGAGTGTTTAAGGTTTAGTTTGGGTTTAGGGCTTTAGTTTGCTTTTTGGTTTTCGCATTTTGTTGGATTCTGGGGTTTGCGGGGGTGAGCGTGTCTCGGGCTTCGGGTTTCGGGCTCTTGCAGCAGGACCCCAAACAAGCTATTGTCCCATGGCAGTCTATGGCAAGGTGAGGAAGAGAGACTGTTGTAGTCGTGCACTGTCACAAAGGACCAAGAAGAGTTTGTGGGGTTTGACATGTGTAACAAGCATTCCCCGAGGCGAGGTGGAATCGCTACTGAAAGGAGACCATAAGAGAGAGACATGGGGGGCCAATGGCAAGCCCAAATCCGAAGCCCTAAACTCTGTGTTGCCTCCATAGTCCTAGCTGAACGGTTTGAGGGCTTTGGCCCATTGAATACATTCATTGCAAGGCTGAGGGTAGACTTTACGCTCAGGATGAACAAGACACCCTTCATCTGAGGCGCCTGATTCTTAAGCCCTCCTCCCCCAAAGGATTTTGGTTGGCATCGTAGTATCAATGCTCTGACAGAAGGGGCGCTGCCAGCCTCAGCCTCCAAATGAGAAAAGGGCCCGAAAAAGCTCTTCAAAGCCAGACTTTGAAAGCGAGATAAGAAGGCTTCACTTGCCACAAGGTCGCGGTGCCAAGACCGAGCGTGCAGTGCTTCTTAACAACATTAACAAGATCGCACGCGGGGCTCCCCAGTTCAGGGTTTCTGTCCTAATACTTACCTGTACGATTTTTTTTGGTGGGTTCCTTATTATGATTGTTGTATAACATACCCCCCAAACCCTAGCATTTAGGCTTCAGCAGTTTGGGGTTTAGGAGTCAGGCTACTGCGGCGACCCTGCAGGGTCCTGAACATGAGCCTTTTGCATGGTTTCCTACGAAGTACCCGTTCGCAGCATAAGGTATCGTTTTTTGGGGGTGGTCTTCGATCTAGACCTTCCCAGTCCAGCAGCACCCGAAACCCGAAGCGAAACCCTCAGGACTGCTATACTATTCCCGCATGGTCGCCTCGCAAGCCCAACGAGTTTCATCTTTCATGCCCGAACAGGTCGAACCTCGAACCCCCAAGTCGGATCAACAATTTGGACTACTTCTCATCTCATCGACTATGTTTATCCAGGGAGAGTTTATCGCAAGAGGGACCCTAAACAGGCTCAGAATGTAGAACTGCCTCCAGATCTTGAAGAATCTGGGCACTTGGCAAGTGGATGATAAGGAGGGTTATGTTTATTAGAGCCTCAATCACGGTAGGTGAGACCTTGCCTATGATCTATTTGCTCACTTTCGCTACCCTTCAGCGGCGTGTATACTGCTCACGACAGTCGCAAGCCTCAGGCGTGGTCATGGTCCGTACTTAACAACGGAGAACAACCCGACAGAATGCTATAGACGTAAAGACCCATTAAGCTTGGGCCTCAGCAGGTGGGATGAAGGCAGGCAAGATTCCGGACTCTTATATCGGGAAACTTATCTGAAGTACAGCATCGACCTGTCATCCCACCTCTGGAGCCCAGTTAGGATCACAAAACCCTAAACCCCAAACCCCGAACCCGGAACCATAAACCCTGAACCCTAAACCCTAAAGCCCTAAAGCCCTGAACCCTACACCCTGAACCCTACACCCTGAACCCTAAACCCTGAACCCAAAATCTCTAAACTCTAAAACTTTTTTCCACGAATTCGAGGCCTGGCCTTGAAGTTCCCACTGAGCTTCGTGGACTCTCCCGGCTGCGTTCGGGCCTCGGCTGTGGATTCCAGCACGCTTCGGGGTTTAGGGTTTAAGGTTTCGGTTTAAGGGCTGAAGGATCAGGGTTTAGGGGTTTAGGGGTTTAGGGGTTTAGGTTTAAGGATTAGGTTTTTAGGGTTTAGTTTTTTTTGGGGTTTAGGGGTTTTAGGGTTTAGGGGCTTAGGGGTTTAGGTTTAAAGATTAGGGTTCAGCAGTTTAGGGGTTTAGCGGTTTAGGGGTTTAGAGGTTTAGGGGTTTAGGTTTAAGGATAAGTTAGGGTTTCGGGTTTAGGGGTTTGGGGTTTGGGTTTAAGGATTAGGGTTTCGGGTTTAGGGGGTTAGGGTTTAGGGTGGCGGTGAGGAATTGGAGGTCTGCAGGCACTTGTAAGGCTTTGTAGGGTCTCTTGGGGGTCTTGTACGGTATATCAGACAGATGTTGGGTTTGGCGGCTTGGGTTTAGGGCTTAGAAATTGTTGATAGTTTGCACTACATCACTTCTGCCCTTGGCACGTGGTAGGCCTTTTCAAGTTTCCATGGTGGTTGAGGAAGTGGAGGACCCCATGCAAGGTGCTGAGGACCGTGGGATGCCTTCGGGAACCAGTTCAGTGGACAAGGGTGGAGAAGGAAACCCAGGGGAGCTGACTGGCCCGCGTGCCCTTTACAGTTTATTCAATGCACGTGACTTGCTGGACACAAAAGCTAATCAAATAAGGCGGCACGCGCAAGTTAAACTCAAAACATAAATCAATTCCCAGCCTAGACGCTTCACATCAAACGCCTGACTGTCATGTGTGTGTGTGTGTGCTCTTTCAAGGATTTGCTCTCGCTTTTCTCAGTTGGAAGTTGGCCATACGCCCAGCGGAACCCCTCTTTCTGGACCTCGGCGAACGTTAAACCCTACACCCTAGACCCTAAATCTACCCTAAACCTTATATCCCCTAAACCATACAGTATATCCCCTACAACCATACAGTAAATCCCGCCACCCTAAACCCTATGTCCCCCAAATCTACTCTAAACCCTATAGCCCCCAAATCTACCCTAAACCCTATATCCCCCAAATCTACTTTAAACCCTACCAAAAACCCTATATCTTAAATCCTGAGCCCCAAGGCCTACGCGCTGTTCCAGGGTCTTCGAACCGCGGAGTCGGCGCAGCCGGGGGCTCAGGGAGGATTCCTCGGGTTTAAAGTTTCGGGGGCTTAAGGGTTTAGTGTGGTTTAGGGGTCAGGGAGTTTAGGGTTTTAGGGGGGTTTAGGGTTTATGGTTTAGGGTTTAGGAGTTCGGGTTTCGGGATTAGGGTCTAGGGCTTATACAATCCCAGTGGCTTCGATTACTTGTGATTCAGGGGCGTAATATAACTAGGTTACCATCGGTTCAGGGTTTCGGGCTTGTGCACGTGAGGCTTTCACGCTGCGTGAAAGATGGCTGGGTGGGGGTTGCGGACGTGGGAGCTTTAGGTTTTGAGGAGATAGTCCATGGCTTTACCAGATGTAGTCTGGCCTTGTGGCACATAGGCGTCTCCTGGCTTCTACTCCCTTTAACCGTCTTTTTCGATGATTTGTGGGGTTGATACATCACGCGATCTTGGATCAGAATCTCGAGGGGTTTCGGAGTTGAAAGACAAAGGGCCGGTAAGCCCCAACTCCCACATACTTTAGGGCTTGATTTGGGTTCATGATCAGCGCTGCCGCTGTTGCAATGACCTTCGAACAGGAAGCTTGACAAGGACGCACAACAGAGATCCTACCGACAGCCAAAGGCTACACCCTCAACCCTAAACCCCTGAACCCTAAC
The DNA here is from genome assembly GCA_905221615.1 of Symbiodinium sp. CCMP2592. NCBI lineage: Eukaryota > Dinophyceae > Suessiales > Symbiodiniaceae > Symbiodinium > Symbiodinium sp. CCMP2592. The sequence goes on from CAJNDT010000591.1 coordinate 103,921, forward strand.
CCAAAGCTTGGATCATTAATTTTGATTCCATTGGGGTATTCGGGGCCGTCGTTCAGAGTTAACAGTGTGGAAGCTTGGAGATCGGTGGCTTTGTGCTTGAAGGATTCGTCTCGGGTCTGCAGTTTTGTCTTTTGGACTTTAAGGGTTCCAGCTAAGAAGCCAACAAAACCATCCAACCGCACCAAGACTAAACTCCCAGCACCTAAACCCTATATCCCAAACCCTCTACCCTGTACTGTAACCCTTAACTCTACAGTATACCCCCGACCTTAAAGCCGTAAAACCTACTAAACCCTGAACCCTAAACCCGGTGGGGCTCTTGGGATTTGGGGTCAGATCTATCTGGCTCAATGCCTTGCTGAGCCCTCAAGTTCCTAACCGAATAAGCTCTGGGATTTAGGGTTTTAGGGTTTTTAGAGTTTTAGGGTTTCAGGGTTTAGGCTTTTAGGGTTTGGGGTTTAGGGTTTTAGGGTTTCAGGGTTGGGGGTCATAACCTTAAACCTCAAACCAGACAAGCCCCACGCCCGAAAGCTACACGTTGCACCTTCGAAGCAGAGTCGAAGCACGGCTGTAATGAACCCTGGACGGATGCTTAGGTGGTGTGCCGAGAACTTTCACAAAAAGCTCCTCCCTTTCTTGGCCGAGAGGAAGTCACATCAGTCTGGTGTAGGGCTGACGGGCAGGGGACTGGGCTCTCACGCTCTAACCAGGGTTAAGGTATTGCTGTTGACCTCAGCAGCCACCTTGTTGCGCCTGTTGTAGCTTGGAGGATTGCGTTTAGGGTGTCATGGTCCAGTGTCTCTAGGGGCTTTCGTCATTGGACGAGGTCTGAGGTATACTACAGTATATCATACTGTATAGCCACGTAGAGACTTTGAAGGTGCAATGCGTAATTATTAATCTTTCCGTCTACTCTACGGTATGCTGGGTAGTCTTTTGGTTCCTCTTGTCCATAGATATTGATTTGGTATAATTCTCCTCGAAATCGATTTCGACACCCTGAACCCCCTAAACCCTAAACCCTACACCCTAAACCCTACACCGTAAACTCTACACCCCAAATCCCTAAATAGAGGGTTTGGGGCTTGGGTCTCTGCCTGCCGGGACATCGAGGGAGGGGGCCCGGGGAGCAGTATCCAAGTTGAGGGGTGCCCCGCGGCCCAGGGCGAAGGGTTTGAGGCTTCAAGATTTCGGGTGTAAGGTTTAGGGTGTACGGTTTTGGGTGTTAGGGTTTACGGTTTTGGGTATACGGTTATGAGTTTAAGTTTCAGGGTTTAGAGTTTGGCGGTTTGGGGTGGACGGTCTTGGCAGCAGCTCGGACCTCCGCAGCCCGAAGCCCCAACGAGCCCCCCACGAACCGAACTCCAAATTCCGAGCCATCCCGGTTTAGGGTTTAGGGTTTAGGGTTTAGGGTTTAGGGGACCCCGAGCCTAAACTCATCAACACACAGATATTCTCAGTCAAACAACTCGGCATACAGCCTCAAAGCCTCCTCGCAAGCTTGTTAAACACTGCAAGCCCTAAACCTTAGGGGTACTTAGAAATAATTTTTAATTTTTGGTTATTATAATCCCTACGACACAGCTAAAATTTTAATGTTTGCTAGGGTTCTAAGTTCAGTATAGAAACTAACATCAATAAACCCTATACCCGAAAGCCGTAGCACTGAACAGAAAGCCAGGATTCATAGCTACGAGACCTCGGAGCTACAGAGGTTGCTTGAAAGGACCCTGGAGGCTTCCACAGAGCTGGGGAAGCTTTTAAGCAAAGCGGAAACAATAGCTCTTGACCCCTTTTGACTCCTGAAATCGTAAGTTGCTGAACTGAAAATTTTTGAAAGAATGGGCCCTGAATAACCTACTTTCTTAAGGACTTATGTAAGGAAATCATAAGAAGGAACCGTAAAAAGGTAGGTTCTTTCTGGTTCTTAGCGATCTTCCGGGGAGTCCGGTTTCCCTGTCTCCAGGGAGTTCGAAAGCTGGGCAGTGCTTTCAAGTCCTCTAGGGGACTGCGAAATGGGGGTTTCCGAAAATAGGGGACCCTAATATAGTACCCTAAATAGTAGGATCCTTATTACAAGGACTCCAAAATAAGGTACCCCTAACTTTGGGAAATCTTTGAGCAATACTGCTGTTGGACGAAATCCAGCAAGAGACTGTCCGCGAATCCTCAAACCCTGAAGCCCAAAGCCCTAAACCCAAAACCCTAAACCCTAAACCCTGAAGCCCAAAGCCCTCAACGTCTTAAGCCCTGGGAGACCACAACTCCCGAGGTTTCCGAAAATGGGGGACCCTAATATAGTACCCTAAATAGTAGGACCCTAATTATAAGGACTCCAAAAGAGGGTAACCCTAATTTTGGGAATGATCAAAGAACCCTCAGCTGGTTTCCTGTGTTTCGGGGTGTTGGAGTCTCTGGGTAACAAAGTGACGGTTTAGGGTTTAGGGTTAAGGGTTTAGGGTTTAGGGGGGTTTAGGGTTTAGGGGCAATGATACTTTCGATATGCCCAATCGTCGTTATGACTGGGCCCACATACCCCCCCAAAACGTCCTATAACGAGTCATAGACCACCTTTATGACCCAATAGACACTCGTATACCTCGACACACTCACAGAGAAACCCACAAGCCCTTATAAGATCCAATCTTAACCCCCAGACCTCGCATCGTGGCAAGGCTTTGGATGCGGAGATTCTAAAGAGTGCTGGCCCTGGCCAGCGAGGGGAAAAGGTTCAGGGTTTCGGGGTCCAAGGTATTGGGTTTTGGAGGAAACCCTAAACCCCTAAACCCTAAACCCTAAACCCTAAACCCTAAAGGTCACGACGTTGTCAAGGCTTTTGCTGGGGTTTCTAGGGTTTCGGGGTTTCATGGCCTGGGGGGGTTCCGCGCGGCGGGTTTTGGCCAGCGCAGTGCAGGAGTTGAGGGGACTTGGGCTTCGTTCAGGGTTCAGGGACCTTAGACCCGAGACTTTATATCTTTCGTATTCTTTGTATTCACATTTTTCCTTTTCTCATATTTAAACAAACTTTAACTTTTGTGTATTCTCACTTTTCCTTCTTTCATAATTAAACAAACTTGACCTTAGACCCGAAACTTTACTTTTTGTATTCTCATTTTTCCTTTTCTCTTCTTTAAACAACCTTTACCTTTCGTATTCTCATTTTTCCTTGTCTCTTCTTTAAACAACCTTTACCTTTCGTATTCTCATTTTTCCTTGTCTCTTCTTTAAACAACCTTTACCTTTCGTATTCTCATTTTTCCTTGTCTCTTCTTTAAACAACCTTTACCTTTTGTATTCACATTTTTCCTTGTCTCTTCTTTAAACAACCTTTACCTTTTGTATTCACATTTTTCCTTTTCTCATATTTAAACAAACTTTACCTTTTGTATTCTCATTTTTCCTTTTCTCATATTTCAACAAACTTTACCCTTCAGAACATCCGGAGCGTGGCTTTCAGAAACAGAGGACTTTGGCTCTTAGTAGCTTGTTCTGCCCTAAACCCTAAACCCTAAACCCTAAACCCTAAACCCTAAACCCTAAACCCTAAAGCCTAAACCCAATGTTTGGGGCTCTGTCTTCGCACTTTCCTTAAGGGAGGGGGGTCCAAGGGGGGTATATAGCCTAGTGATCCCTAATTCTCCCTAGTACTCCCTAAGGTTCCCTTACAGTCCCCTAAGGATCACTCGCACCTTCTACTTCTCGTTTTGAGTGTTCAAGAATGCTTAGCAGCGCTCTTGCACGACCCTTATAAGCCCGTCACGGAGCCTTCTAAGACCCTGATAGGCTTCCCTTATACTTGGTGGCGCGAAGACGCCCTAATCGTTCGTGAACCGATCTTCAAAAGTTTCAGCCGAGAACAAGATCCCAAAACCGACCCGATGTATAGGGCTCATGAAGTTGTAAGGATGGGGCAGTGGAAAGTAGAGGAGCATGTTGGGGTGTATTATACTGCAACTCTTCTCTCGCTCTGTTTGGTGCTTGGATATGGGGCTTCGGGCTGTAGGGGTTAAGGGTACAGTATATCCCATCTCGTGATTTCTACCTATCTCGGTGCATCTTGGTGGTTGCCACCTGGGGTCCTTGCGAGGCATGAGGGTAAGCTCTAAACCCTGCCGCCTATAAGACTGAAGCCTTACAGAGTCCAAGCCCACTTAATTGCCGACTAGGCTTTGAACCTTTAAACAGGAGACTTCGTATGATTTGAAGCACCTGCAAAAATGGCATCTCTCAATAAGCCGCAAGCGGGAATTTGAAGGCTACACGCCTCTGAACTCCAAATCAATTTCCGGGTTTACATAAGGAAGTAACAAGGGGCAGTTCCCACCCATAACGATGCCCGGCAGCCTTTGCACCCGCACCGGGCAGCCAGATCTGGGGTGTGGAGGGCTCCGCCTGCAGCCAGCAAGCAAAACCGCCCTAAAACCCATGGCTGCTCGCCCTGCTTTCCTTATCGAACCCTCCTGAAAGTGGTATGACATGGGGTGGGAATTAACCCTGACAGGAAATGGATTGGGTGGTTGCCCGGGGTATCACCACAGCTGGCGGGTACAAGAACTTCCGGTTTCTCCGAGTTCTATAACAGGAGACACAAGAGGTCGCTTGACGCCGAATATGCCGCCACCGACAAACCGGCGCCATCTTAGCATGGACTATCGGCCACTGAGCAAAAAGACGCCCCAATCCCGAAACCCGAAACCCTAAGCTGTGAGGCTCGAGGTTCCTGTCCTGTAGCCCTTTTGAGTTCCGGCGGGTCGGAGGTCGCCGGTTGTTGTCGAATTCGGAATCGAGGGTTCTGTAGGGTTCCATAAAGGTTCGATATGGTTTCTTTAGGGGTTTGGAAGGGTTCTACGAGGTTTCTAAGGGTTCTTCAAAGATTTTATTCAGGGTATGTGGGGACCCACCCTGAGCTGTGGCTCAGGGTGCAGGTTCCGGGATGTTAGTTGGCACAGGCTTTTGAGGCTCCATGAGGCCGAACGCTTGTTTTGACGTAAAAAGCTAGTGGAAGGAAGAACCCTTAAAGAAACCCTACGAACCCTTAAAGAAACCCTACAAGAATATTATAGCCGCCTTAAAGGCATCGTAAATCCTGGTACAATCCAGGTGCCCATGCTTTCTGCGGCTGCTCTGCACTCCTCGCACCTCGTCTGTTATGGGGAAGAGTGCTTCAAACATGTCAAGGGTCCGTTTTAGGGGTTCTTCGATTCAGGATCTTACTATACTGCATGCATATCAGGCTCTCCTAGATTCCGGGACTCCCACAGCAGGAACACGTAGCGCACACACGCACACACACACAAACACCCTTACAACCCCTGAACCCCCTAAGCCCACCCAAAATCAAAGTAAACACACCCCAAACACCCAAAGAACCCGATACCTCAGCTCGCTGATCCCCAAACACCCGATTCAACTCCGGTGTGCTCAGGTTCTCGTCCTGGGTGAGCGCATCGTCGCTGCAGGGGCCAGGGGCCGACTTTGCAGGGCTTTTGGTACAGGGTTTAAGGGTTAAGGGTTTAGGGTTAAGGGTTAAGGGTTTAGGGTTTCAGGGTTAAGGGTTTAGGGTTTCAGGTTAAGGGTTTAGGGTTTAGGGTTTAGTGTTTAAGGGTTAAGGGTTAAGCGTTTAGGCGTTTAAGGGTTTAGGGGTTTAAGGGTTTAGGGGTTTAAGGGTGTAGGGGTTTAAGGGTTAAGGGTTTAGGGTTTAGGGGTTTAAGGGTTTAGGTTTAAGGGTTTAGGGTTTAAGGGTTCAGGGCTTGGGGTTTTGTCTGGGGTCTAGGGCTTAGGGTTTCTGCTCCGAGATGTTGAGAACACGACAAGTTTTTTGTTTTTTTCAAGCAAGGGTTTGGCAGGCATTCGGAGTGTTTCACAGGGTTTTCTGCTGGCTGTTGTGAAGTGGGTTTAGGCTTTGAGAGGGCCAGGGTCTAGAGTTTCCAACTCAGGGTTTAGCTTCTGAGGGTCCTCATTCCATGCGTTTCTGCTTGTAGCTGGAAGGAAGCTTCAAACCCCAAACCCTAAATGCTGGACCGTAAAGCCGAAACCCTAAACCCTAAAACCCAAAAGAAAGCCAAACACCAACATCATAAACCCTAAACCATCACAGCCCTGAGCCATGATATCCTGCGCCTTGAGACCTGCATCCTGGGTTTCAGGGTTTAGGGTTTAGGGGTTTAGGGTTTAGGGCCTTCATCCATCAAGCTCCGGGCTAGGGGTTTCGCCTTCCGAAACCCGAAGCCCTGAACCTTTCATCCCATCACCTTGCACCCTAGTATCTCTTTCTTGATAAATCTTGAGCCGGAAGTAGAAAAGCAAAGAAGCTCTTCTCTGTAGCCTTGCACCCTGAAGTGTAGGGTTTGCAATCTGGGGTTTCCGGCTCAGGCTTGGAGTTTAGGCTTGAGAGTTTGGGATTGAAGGAGTCGGGGTAAGGAAGATGTGGAGTGTGGGGTTTCTTAGCCCTCCCTGCACTTGTTCTTATGAATCAAACGGCGAGGCGAACACAACACCTATGGAATCCGAATTCTTGAGCTTGCCTTCTGAGTTAAACAGCGCAGCGAAGAGGTGCAGGGTTTCGCCTGGATTTAGGCTTTAGGGCCCGGTCTGAGTCCTTTGTGCTGATGTAGCAATACTTCTCCGAAACTAGTTTCGGGTTTCAAGCTTCACCACGACTGTGGACGTTTATGTAGAGTACAGCGGGAGCCATGATGATACGACCAAGTATAGAGCAGCAGCAACAACCACGACGACAGCAACAGCAACGACAACAACAACACTAACGGTTCGACAGCCCTGCAGACCAAAGATGCCACCGATCCCGGGTGGTCGAGGCATCTTTGACCCCAGAGGTACCCTTACATGCACAAACGAACATGTACTAGTGATCATCTACACATGTCGTTTAGAGTTTCCCCTACTAAAGTTGAACAGCATACTCTAGCCTCTTGTACCCCTGGATCTTTCAAGAAGCAAGGTCGGCGACGTGCGCGCTGTGCTTTTGCCGGAAAAGGACCGACCCTCTGAGGGATCTAAACTAGGGTGCCATTGAAGTCATAGGGACCCTTAGGGGGGTTGGGGGTAGGAGACTATACCTCCTGTAATAGGCCGTGTTAAGTCCTTATTATAGCCCCCTACCCCCCTAAGCGTCGTCATGATGAAGGGTTCCTGCTTAGTCCTCTATCATCCTGGATGCCCGGCGAGCTAGCCCCAGCGGAGTACTGTTTAGGTTGGGGTTGTTCAGGGTTAAGGCTTCCCGAAGTGCGATCACACGGCGGAACTGAATGTAGCAGTGCCAGGCTACTTCATGTTTCGATGGTGGGTTGCATGTGATGTTTTCAGAGTGCCTGGCACAAGAACCCGTATTGGCCGAGACCAATTAGTAGCGGCTCCGACTTTCTTCTGCATCCTTTTTGTGACAAGCTCTTGACCGCGACGGCCCGACATCCTGCAAAGTAGCCTCTGCTGCCATCTTGTTAACCTCGCCAATCCTCACCACATCTGCGCTTCGGAATGGCAAGGGTCTACGTCGTCGTCGCTGTCGTCGTCCGTGTTGTCGGCATCGTCGATGCGTCGTCAGTGCATCGTCAGCGTTGTGTGTGTGTGTCACGTTCGTGTGCGCCATTGTTACCATCATTTTGCCTAGCATTACAACTTTTCGCTTGCCGAGGGCCAGCCGCAAGAAGTGCTCGTGGCAGCCTCGGTTGTCTTTGTATTCCAGTCTTGGTCTTGGTAACGGTTCCGAGGTTTATGGCTTAGTGTTTAGACTTTTTAAAGGCAGACTTTAAGGTTCAGGGTCTGAGGCTTGATTTGGCGAGTGCATGGTTGAGCTTGTTTTGTTTCGGGAAAGGAAGCTTCTGAAACCCTGAGCCCGAAGCCCTGAATCCTTAACCCCAAAACACCAAACCCTAAACCCTTAACCCCGAAACCCCAATCCCGAAGCTCCAAACCCTGAAACCACTGGGTTTGGATTTGGATCTGTCGGTATCCTTAGTGGAACCTGTGGGCAGTGTAGGATCCCGATTGAATTACGCGTTTGAGTTTAAGAAATCGGGTTCTGAGATTCGGGGGTTGCCAACAAGAAATAGTGTTATGAAGAGATATCCATAACGGACCTGCAATCTAGATATTGTGGTGCAGGCCGTGTGGTCTTCAAGGCCTGAAAGGTTCACCCCTAAACCCTCAAAGTCCCAAAACCCCTCAACCCTAAAAACCGAAAACCTCAAACTCTAAACCCTAAGCTCTAGAAAGGGGCGTCATTGCACTTTGAAACAAACCCACAGTAAACAAGAAACTCCCACAGTCCCAAGAGCCGTTAAACCCGAGCTCTCTCCAGTGCTGGTCGAGGTTTTGGTTGGGAACTCCCCATGCCTCAAGCAACGCGCAAGGTAGCCGTAGGAGGTCATAGGGGCTTAAAGCGCTGAACTTTCGTTCCTAAAGTACATCCTAGGATAGTAATAGCATCATAGCATCATTCCGGTGAGACGTCAGCCTGCACAAGGCGAATGCGCGACTTTCACTTGTGTTGTTTAGCCACAACACTGTGTCTTTAGATGCATGTGTGAATGCATGCCTGGATGGATGTATGGATGGATGTATGTATGGACGGATGGATGGATCTAACTAGACTCCTAAGCCCTAAATCCAAAACCCCCAACCCTAGGCCCGAGACCTTACGTATCCAAGTGTATGTAACCGTAACCACTAAATCCGAGTTTAGGCATGCACTGGCTCGCTCACGTCGGCTGCAGAGCTGGAGTGGGCAGCCCAGAATGTTTGGGAATTTAGAGTGCCTTGCCAAGCCTTAAAGCCCCTAAACGCTACCGGGTTTCAGCCGGTTTTCGAGTGTTCCTGATAGCTTTTGGGTTAGAGTTTGGAGAGTTTTAGGGTCAGCAGGGTTTGGGATTTCGATGTTTGTTTTCGATGTTTAAGGTGAAGGTTTGGAGTCTTCAGGTCAATCCAGCAGCAGCAGTTTACAGTATCAGGCGCTGTACCCGTGGCAGTAGCAGTACTGGAAGCAGGTAGTATTGGTAGTAGCAGTTGTGGTTGTGGTGATGGCGGGGCCGGGGTAGTGGTGTTGGTGTTGGTCGTTGTCGTCGTCGCAGCGACAGTAGCAGTTGCAGTAGCAGTAGCAGTAGCGGTAGCAGTAGCAGTAGCAGTAGCAGTAGCAGTGGGAGGAGAAGGAGGAGGAGGAGGAGCAGTCGTCGTGGTCGCAGGTTTGGCTCGCGCTCGTAGCAGCAGCAGCAGGATGTGCCTGCCGAGTAGCAGTCGAAGTAGAAGATAGTTGAAGTAGTAGTAGTAGTAGTAGTAGTAGTAGTAGTAGTAGTAGTAGTAGTAGTAGTAGTAGTAGTAGTAGTAGTGGTAGTAGTAGTTGTTGTTGTTGGCTGTGGTAGTGGTAACCATGGTGATAGTGGAGAATAACATCAGATAATGACGGTGACGACTCAAGTTGTTGGATTGAAACAGGTTTGTTTCCGTGGTGCAGATCAACGCTGTGCGTTCTGAGTCTACAGCGACAGTTTGGGTACGGCCCCCACTCAGTAATGGTTGAATAATATTCATAATGCAGATACATTAGGACCCTAATAGTAGCCCTATTATAGACTCTTACTGTATGGGGGCCGTACCTAAGCGACAGTGTTCGTGAACTCAGCCGTTCGTTCCCAACTGGCCGAGGCGCGTCCGGGAGGCGAGTGGCATCGTGCAAGATGGGCCCAGAGCTTGGTGAGCCGTCTACCGGTTCTGGGTTTGGGGTTTCGGGGGGCCGGGGGGGGGGGGTTGGGCACGAAATGATGGGTTAAGCTTTTTGGGGTGCAATACGGGGGTATATTTGGTAAGGGATAACCCCCTGGCAGTCCCTATATAGTCATGACAAAGCACCACCCCAAAACTGTATTCTAAGTCCTAGGCCCTGATATTCGCACTTGTCCTACTGGAGGGGCTTGGAAGCCGGTTCTGGTTGCACTGCCGAAAGCCGTAAGAGAAGGGCCGAAATGGTCCGGACTGTAGTTGTGTCAAGGCCCTGAGACATTCTGTTGGTAGCAATTCAGGGCCTTCTACTACTCGAACCCTCAAACACCATTCTAGGTCTCTGGATTTTACCAGCAGGGTTCTAGCTGGGGTTCGACCGTTATTCAGATCCGCTACAAACCATTCAACCTAAACCCCTCAATAAATGAACTAAACTCCAAACCATACCTTCTGCGACCCTTATAGAATCCCTGTAAATGCCTAGGGCAGCCTGTATAACCCTAAACCCTAAACCCTATTCCTTTTGAGGGTTCTGTCAGGGTTCTGTAAGAGATTAGGGCTCAGAGTCTAAGGCTTATCCAGAGTTATGAATAACCTCAAACCGATGCTACAAACATCTACTTAAACGGTGGTCATTGCATATTTCGCTGTTCTCGCACTCCTCCTCTGGTACGCTTGTTTTCCCTGTTCAGGGGCTTACGGTTTATGGCTACGGGTTCAGACTTCAGGGTGAGCTTACAGCTTGTATCTTGAATCTTTTGGGTTGGTGATCCTTCATCGCCTTCGTCCTTCACGGTTTAGGGTTCAGGGTTTAGGGTTTAGGGTTTAGGACGCTTTTGCCGGGGTAGTTCACGCATGCTTGTGTCAGCCCTGAGCTTGCCACTACACCATGCAATCGAAACCCTAAACCTCAAACCCTAGACTCTAAACCCTAAACCATACAACCTTACTTAAAGGATCATGGGACTTAGTAACTAGGGTTATAACTAGGGTAACTCTACTTATAACTACTTATAACCCCAAGTAAGGTACTTATAACCTTAGTTACTAAGTCCCATGATCCTCCAACTATAACCACCCTTAACCCTAAACCCTAACCTTAAACCCTAAACCCTAAACCCTAGTGCACTTTAAAAAAAAAAACCCTAAACCCTACAACCCTAAGCACTAAACCGTAGAGGACCCGTAGCCAACGGGGAGCCGAGGTTGGTGTACGGCTGCATGGATGGTCTGGATGAGGCTCGTGGCCGAGATTCGGGGGCGCGGGTTTCATAAGCCTTGGAATTTTGGGTTTTGAGAGGCGTCGTGGGTTTAGGGTGTCGGGGTTTCGGACTTTAAGGATTTGGGGCTATAATTTTTGAAATTTTAGGGGGTTTTGGTGATTGATTTTTTTTTGTGGTATTTTTAGGGTTTTGGGGTAGTAGTTTTTTATGGGGCAGGGTTTAGGGTTTAGGAGTTCTGCTGTAGTTTCTGGGTGTATTGCTCAGGGTTCAGGCGTCATGATGGTGAGCATACCTGCTTACCTTGTGTTCTGTAGGACATGACTACGACCCTGGTGATGGGAATTCTTGGTAGCAAAACCAATGTGCGTCTTGTTCGTACGTTCGGCAACATTGCCGTGCTCGTGATCATGTTCGTTTTCGTTTTGGACTCGGCACTCAGGGTCTTGGCGGTTAGGGTGAGGACCGTTTTGGGGTTTACGGTTCAGGGTGCTCTTCATTCATGTAGTGGAAAGTTTGAAGAAATCCGCACACCCTCAACCCAAACCTGTATCGTCAAGGGCCCTGAACAGCAAACTCTTAAAGCGCCTTAAGAAACCCTGCCCCTTTGAGTAACCCTGAGCCCTTAACGAATCCGAGAACCTTAAGCCCTTAAAGAATCCCCAAAAAACGCCCTGCACCTTTAGAGGAATCCTGAACCCCAAAACTCGACGTTCTTTAACCCCTACACAATGGGGACCCCTTTACCAAGCTTTCCAAGTTCTCTCAGACAAGGCCGGGCGAATCCTCGCAGCACGATCCAGCTTCGAGGCCTGCAGTGGTGTTGGGGTTTGGGATGTAGACTTGCGGATTTAGGGCTCAGGAATTAGGGTATAGGAGTCTTGGCTAGGGTGCGGGTACGGGGCTTAATGCATTGGGTTTGTCATGAAACCCTGAACCGTATGATGCCGCGATCGGGGTTGTGACATGTGAGGTGATTATGCGCGCCATTTCTCGGGCAGCCAGCCCCAAACGTTGGCCATACCGTCAATCTTTCGGAGCTCGGGCAGCAAACCCTGCTTGTCGGCTAGCGATTTTGCATGTCGGCCGAAAGCATCGCTCGGTAAATCTAGTCTAGTCCGGCTACTCGTCCCGGGATCTCCACAGCATACACATTACTTTGGCTCGAGAGCCTTCGCAGCCGGCGCAGATTTTTCGCGTGCTCTCCGCAGAACCTTCTTGACTGCCATGGCGTCCCCAACTTCGCGCGATGCCGCCGTGGACTACAAGGGCCTGGGCCACAAGCAGGCCAAGGCTGAGGGCCGCACCTCCCGCAAGTGGTACCTCGTCGGCGCTGGCCTGGCGCTGCTCGGCGTCGCTGGAGTGGCCGCCAAGGCAGCTCACTCCGGTGGTGCAGTGTTTTCCTCGAGTGCCACTTCGGGAGGTACGATACAGGAGGCGCAGACATGGGAGGAGCTGCCGGGAATTGATAAGGTGATCCGCAAGGCCCAGAGCTTGAAGCAGGACAAGCCCCTTCGCAATCTTCAAGATCTCTTCTATGATTCCCAGCCAGAGGAGCAGTTGAGGGAGTTGGGCGAGTGATGAGGGGACTGCGTAAGAGTGGGAACAGCACCGGTCTTTCTAGATAAATGTAGAGTTGAATAGGTCTTCTAGAGAAATACAGAGTTGGATAGGTTTTCCAGAGACCCAGCCCCAGCCGCAGACCCAGAGCAACCCCCAACCCCAACACCCCCATCCAACCCCAACCCGACCCCAACCCCAACACCACCCATGCCAACATCGACACCGAAAACGACACTGACACCAGCAGCACCAGCCAGAGCAAGAGCAAGATCAAGAGTAAAGGCTATCAGCGTACGGTTGAAAAGTGACCGGCGCCGACCACAAACTGGCATGTCATGCTATGCTGTTGAACTTGAACTTGTGCTTTGGCCCTCCAATGATATCCGGGTCCGGGCCCACATGCATAGTACGGATTGAGGAGGCTACGCATGGAGCACATGTATCGGGACCTTGAGGCCTCCAACATATATGCCGTAGCGGATGTCAGAGCCTTGCGGCTCCACACACAAAGCGCTTCAGACGGGCTTTGAAGCATCCATCTCTTCATTCAGAGAACCAGCAACAGCAACAGCAACAGGAAGCGACTTGTGTAGCTTGGCATGGTGAAACGGCCCTGTAGCTTGGCAGAACACCCTGCGAGGAGTTGCCCTGGATCAGGACGGGGGGCGAGGGCAGGTTTTCACACGTATTTCGGGGGCGGAGTCTAGTGAGGGTTTCGAAGGTCATAGTTCCGGAGTTTTCCGGCCACAGGGAAAGAAACTTGTTTGAGTAAAGCTTTGAGGTCTAGTCATCGCTTCGGCTAGTTACCTGTATCACCGATTGGTAAAACACTTGAACAGCCTCGTGATCTACAACCTGAGGACGGAATGCGTCATTGACACCGTTCAGGCCGCCGCCTACCTTGGACAGGCTGTTGTGTTCCTTTACAAGGCCATTGACTACGATGGCCTTGAGTGCCCGAACAACTCGCCTGTCGGATGTGCCGCTAGCGTCGCAGGCTTCATCACCTCCATTAGCTGGATCGCCTCGTACCTGTCCTTTGCGGCAAACGCTTGCGGCCAGGCTGTGAACAACGGCGCGCTCTGTGCTGGTGATTTCACCGCACTTATGGCCAACTTCGGCGAGATCGCCACTGTGGGCGCCGCTGCCAGGGCGGACTGCAACTTCGGCAAGAATGCTCTCCAGATCCTGACTCGCACGGAGACGATCTCCCCTCCCTGGAAGGAGTTCGTCCCGGCAGGCGCCTCACCGGCGGTCGACAAGGCCTTGAAGATCAAGGGCCATAAGGACCAGCAGCGCAACCGTGATTACGACATCGTGCAGTGCGCCGTGGACGTCACCAACTCCGCTTCCTACATCGTCCGAGTCATCCTGCAGATTCGTGCCGCGGGCAGCGCCTGCGCAGACCCGAAATCCTGCGCTGTTGGCATCATGAACATCATCTCCTCCTTTGCGTGGATCTCCCAGTTCACGGCCCTCGCCGTCTCGGATTGCCAAGTGGGTGCCGACCAGAAGGTGGGTTTAGGGGGCTTAGGGTGTGTGACTGTGTGTGTGTGTGTGTGCAGGCTGCGTGGGGGTGTTTCTTCGGATTACGGCATCTTCGTCGAGTCTTGGTAGTTTTTCTCTTATGAGCCCAAAATCCTAAACCCTAACCCCTAAACCCCAAACCTCAGGCCCTGTGCACGGCCGACATCTCCGACATGGTGGCCGCTCTCACCAACGGCCCGGCTGCTGGCATCGCCTCCACCTCGGATTGTGCTGATCTCTAAGCAGCGACTTTGCGAGGGAGGGGCTGTGAGATTTTCATACCGTCGCTAGGGCGGCGACCGCCCGCTGCCGAAGAAGGCAGTTGGCAACAGCATCAAAGGATGTATGTCGGGCCCGTGCACTAGAAGCACCGGGTCGCTGACGCCCTCTCCCAGGTGAACCTGTAGCGAGGGTCTCTCGAGGTTTCGGGGCCAGCAGAGTGGTCTTACTCGTGTTGCCTGCCTTCTTGTCGTTTTGTACTTCACCCAACCTATGCATAATGATTAACTGTTGGCCCTGCCTTTCGGAATGGCTCTGCAGCCCCGCAGCATTGCACTGTCAGACCAGATCAAATACATTCGCCTGCCGTCCTTCCCAACCAGCCCGAGATCACACTAAACATGTCGGCTGTGGGCACCCTGCAGAGCGTTCTTCTTCTTCTTCTGCCCACGATGACTTCTGTTGTCTCGTGCGAGTGCGCTCACCAAAAAATTCTCAAGATCTGCCAGCCTCCAGCTGGGCTAGAGTGTCCAAGTTGAGGGTTTCGCGTTCCGGGTAGGCTCAAGAAGCTGAAGGGATATCTTTGCGCTGGATGGGACCGTACAGGTACTACGTGCCTAGGTTCGTCACACGGATGACATGAACCCTAGAAGCTCTGAATCCTGCATGTTGTGATAGCGAATCTACAACACAACAAGTGAGGCTCTGATGGTTTCGGCTTAGCGGCTTCGGCGTTTCGGATCTCCGAGTTTTGGGCTTTGGGGTTTCCGGGTGGTTTGGGGGCCCAGTGTGTCGTGGTTTCTGATTATTGAGGCCCCGGTGTGAAAGCCCTAGTGAGGCTAATGACGGCTGGCATGAGACACTCACCGACACCTGTTCTCCGATTCTTCAGCCTACACCCTTAGCCTAAGACGCTAGAATTCGAGACTGAGGGTTTTAGGAGGAGCCTTCGTGCAGGGTTTAGGGTGTGTAGGGTTTCGGAGCTAGGATTCAGGCTCTTCGGTTTCTGCATTAAGCTTTGAGGGGCTTGAATACTTGGAGTCTGCATTCTAGACGCGACTGCTTCGGAGGTACTGCAGATCGAGCCGCCTCTGGATGAGAAGCAGGTTCGTGGCCACAAGAGCAGCGGTTGCAAAGGTACTATAGGGGCCTCAATGATTACCAATAGGGGGTTCCTTTTTGTTACTTGCGTTCACGGGACCCAAAACTCCATTCTAAGTTTTAAGGCCCGCCCCTATTTTATGACACGAGCTAACTTGCGAGCGCCAGGCTTAGTAGTGGCAAAAAGTACTGCCGGTGGCACAAGGGGTTGCTACCATTTTTACTCGAAGCAGTGCGAGCACTAGTGGGCGACTACAGCTACTTTAGCCGCTGCCACGACTGCAACAATCATCAACAACAGCCTCCTGGGTCCTAACTCCTACCTCTCAACTCTGGCCTCCTACTTTTCACCCCACCCCAACCCCTACCCCCACCCCGACCCCTACCCCGCGCCTGCCCCTGCCGCGGCTCCTCCGACTCCGACCGGCCCCTACCCCCTATACCCCCCCAGCCCCACCCCTAGCCCTCCTCCTTCTCCTGCTCCTACTCCGACTCCGACTCCCACTCCGACTTCCTCCTCCTCCTCCTCCCACTCCTCCTCCTACTCCCACTCCTAATCCTACTTCTGCTCCCTACTCGGACTCCTACTCCTACTCCTACTTCTACCCCTACGCCGACGCCTACTCCTACTCCTACCCTGATACCCGCCTGCTGCCCCTGCCCCTGCCCCTGCTCCTCCTGCTGCTGCTGCTGCTACTACTACTACTACCACTACTACTACTACTACTACTACTACTACTACTACTACTACTACTACTACTACTACTACTACTACTACTACTACTACTACTACTACTACTACTACTACTACTACTACTACTACTACTACTACTACTACTACTACTCCCTCTGCTGCTGCTACTACTAGTGTTGCTACTGCTACAGCTACGACTACTGCTTGTGATGCTCATCTTCGGCCGTATTGAAAAACTATTACAGCATACATGTTGCGCACACCTGTGCGAGTTGTTTTTGAGACCTCGGGTTGACCCCGCAGATGTCCCGAAGCTCCAGTCTCGACACCTGCGGACTAGTTTACGATCATCTTAAGAAACAGGGCCAAATCATCAAGCCTCCAGAACCCGAGCCCCAGAACAGTGCGACCTGAACCCCCCATAAAAAACAAGACCACAAGCCCTGCGCCCTAAACCCTGAAGCTCCAAACGCAGATTGCAGAGCCCTCGTTGAACGCAATAATATGTCGAACCCAGGCGTGACAAATGCAGGGCGCAGCGAGCTCCAACTCGCACTCGCAGTCGGACTCGCGCTCGGACAATGACAATGCGAGTGGCGGCCATTCGGGAGGCAGCAGCTGGTTGGCCTGGGAGAACACCTCGCACTCGCGCTTAAAAGATTCGAGTGGCCGTTGGTCAGGCCAGAATCAGAGCAGTCTAATCGAAGCCTTATGGAATGGTCTCTTTTGGAGGACGGAGCCTACAGTCAACACGAAACTGTGTGTTTTCGAGTGTGGCGCGGTCTAGGGTTATAGGTATAGGGTTTAGGGTTTAGGGTTTCGAGTGAGGAAACCTGAAGCTAGCCGCCCTAAACATGCACTGGGACTGTGAGGACGTGATTGGGTTTAAGTTTTTGTGCCCCATACTTTACTTTTGAGGAGTATTTCTTAATTCAGTGGTTTGGGATTCTCCGCGCTGGGCTGATTGAAACCCTTCTCAAACCATGGCATAGCCTTGCACATAGACGTCGATCCTAGAGCACCGTCAAATCCTAAACGCTTGAACCCTAAAGCTTTCAACCCTTAAGCCCCAAACCCGAAACCTTGAAAGTTTCAATCCCTTACACTGAAAGCCTAAATCCTTGAACCCTCTGTAAGAAAGGCTCTAAACCCTCAACCCACCGAGATTCGCTCCGCCTATCGCAAGCTGGCTCTTCGCCCGCGCCCTGCAGATGCGCCGATGGGGCTTCAGAGGGTTTAGGGTTTAGGGTTTAGGGTTTAGGGTTTAGGGTTCATGGGTTTGAGGTTTGGGTTTCAGAAGGAGGAGGGGGTTCCTGGGTTTTAGAAGCTTGTCAGGAAGGTTCCATGGATGTCTTGGCGAAAGTATCCTCCTCCTCAGCGGCGCTAGTTTAGAACAGCTTGTGCAATGAGAGGCCTGCGGGATTCATGCTTCTGCCAGGTTTACGATAATTTTCGAGTAGTATGTAGACGTACTGCGGGACTTACTCGTTGTAGCTACTAGTCTTGTTTTGGTTGCTCGTGTGATGGTGATGATGATGAGGAGGAAGATGCTGATGGTCAGAGCAGGTTTGGTGATGGCACGGTGATGAGTGGCATATTCAGTGCTTTTGTTTCTTGCAGGCATCGGAGTCCTGGTTTCGGAGATGATGGTATGTGGCGATGAACATTGCAGGGTGCAGCAGAGATCTGGTCTTGGCTCGGGCGTGAAGGGGGTCAGAATTTTTTGGTGGTGATGATGCGTGATTGCAACGAGCATCCGTCCCTGGGTGGCTTAGTCAGGTCAGCAGACTTGAGTGGTACTGTAACTACATTGTGTACCTCCAGTTACGCAGGGTACGTACAACTTGCAAATGAACTCTAAACTTTAAACCTTGAAGCTGTCAAGGACTCGGTTTTGGATGTAATGTCACCGATACATGAATAAAAAAAGATGCAAGCATTGAGGCCCCTCGAAACCCTAAACCCTAAACCCGACACCTATTATGGCCCCAGGGTACGGTTCGAATCTTTTGGAGCTGCGGCTTGGTGCGTAGAGCTGACTGAGCTTGTGATGTTGTTTCTCGACTTAACACGATTCTGACGTTTCCTCAGGTCCTTCATGTTCAACCTTCAAAGCCCCATATATGCCCCATAAGAACAAAAGGCTTGCGTCGACCCCCACCAGCCCTACCTATGGCCAGAGTGTGAGATGTTGGTTCCTGGCTCCAGCAGAACGTTGCGCACAGCACAACCCACTGCAGCAAACATCGAGGACCCGGCATTCGCGATTTTATGAACGCAGATAGCGCCAATTCGTAAGGTTCCCTAGCGAAGTATGTTAGAATCCCAAGAAGCTGATCCACCGGTTTGGGCTGTGATGCTATCCAGGTATGGGGGTTTCGCTCGCCCATAGATTGTCACTTCGGGATGTGTCTTTGCTGCCAGCTTGGCAGGACCCTTAGCTGTAGGCCTCAACCCTAAACATACAGGGAACTCCAGAAAGTTGGAATATGGATTCATGGCCAGCCCTCAGCCTGAAAACCCTAAAGCCCTTAGCCCCAAAAGAACCCACCAAACCACCAGACCCTAAAACCCCAGAGCACAGCATCCTATATACCCCTATACCCTAAACCCTAAACCCTAAACCCTAAACCCCAAGTCCCTATACCCCTAAACCCTAAACCCTAAACCCTAAACCCTAAACCCTAAACCCTAACGTCAAAACAGGGCATAGGAATGCCTTACTTGGCCCATGACGACCTGACCTTGCCAGGTCTCAAGGCTGGCAGATTCGATTGCTTAGGCTTTAAGGTCCCTTAAGGGTTTCCCAAGCCCTAAACCAAAAAACCCTACACTCTATACCCGAGTAATGATTCGAATAAGGATCTGGCTGGGGTTTTCGGTTTGGGTGTCCTGCCTTGTTTTGATGCCTGCGGAATGGCCAAGAGACGAAGATCTTCCCTTCCTCAGTGGGCCGAGGTTAAGTGCTTCAGGTCATTTGACAAAGAATAGGCGGAGGCTCCTTTCTACTTGAAGACTCTTCCTTCATCAAAGTGCATTTGTGTTCTCTGCTTGCGAAAGTCAGCACCCAGAGACTCCAAAGAACTGTGCCCCAAACAATGTCAGGGATCCATTTATAATTTGAGGCATATTCCTCGCTCTAAAGGGTTTCAAAGTCTCTGGACTACCGCAGGGTTTGGAGGATATATTCTACGGTATTAGCTGCGGTATTCGTACTCAGGAATCCTAAGGAATGTACTCGCGTTTGACATTTGCAGGCCCCGTTAGTAGCGTTTCTTGTGGGTTTCAATAAGTTTTCAGGTTTCAATAGGCCCACGGGATTTTGTGACTTAGGACTTAGGGCTTCAAAAACGGGGTCCTGGATAGGAGACCATCGGCCATCGCCTTTGATTGCAAAATCTGCTTCTCAACCTGAAGAACAGGCAAAGCTTTCATTCGGGCCCTTCTAGATTTTCAGCTCTGCGCTTACACCCTTAAAGCCCCAACCCAATTTTCTGCGGAATCCGGAGCCTCCCGAAAAAGCACCGGTAAACAGCAGCGCCGAAAGCTACGGCCTGGGTGTGACTTGCATGGTCAGTGCTTCAGTGCTACGCTTGCTTACCTCTGAAGCCCTCTCTGAGCCTCTACCATTCACCCTAAACCTCAAACCCGAAACCCCAAACCCTAAACCTCGAACCCCAAACCCTCAGACGCCGCACTCCGAAGGTAGTGGACGAGGATGACGATGATTTGAGCTTCGGATCAACTTCATCCGCGCCTAAACCGTTGAGACCGGTGCTGGTGTCATGTTCGTTGTCGAGCTCTTTCCCAGACAGTGTTTCAGGGTTTGGCGTGTTTCGTGTTTTGCGATGGATCCTCTGACCTGGGGCATGACTTCAAGGGTTGCTACAAAGGTTGACTGTGACTAAGCAGGTCACTGCAAGGATGGTGCTCCTTCTCCTCGGAGGTTTTCGTGGGCAGTGGGAGTGCGGCGGAAATCCTTAACCCGAAGAGCTGGCTTGGGGGTCTAGAGTTTCGGATCCTCGAAACCTTAGGCTATAACCCGGCTTTAACTGTCGTGGTGGGTTAGGGCTTAGGCCCAGAGAGCCCAATACCCCTCAATTAGGGGATATGGCTTAAATGATATACGGTTCGTATTACGATTCAAGCTATATTCCTTAATTAAGGGTATTGACTCTCTGGGGGCTTTTTCGGAGAAGTGTTCCGGGCTTTGGCGGCTGTGCGTGGCTCTCTGTTGGAAGATTGCCAGGCAACACAAATTTTGGAGGCACATCCTAACCCCAAACCTGAAACCCTAAACCCCAAACCCTAAACCCTAAACCTTAAACCCTAGACCCTAAGCCCTAAGCCTTCAACCCTAAGCCCCATACCCTAGACCATCAACTTTATATACAAAAACACTTTACAAATCTCTTAAGACGAGGCCCTTCGCCTCCGTCCTGGTCCCCTCCGCGCCGCCCGCCCTGGGCAGCGACGGGGAATCCGAGACCGAGGCCGCGACGCCTCGCTTTGAAAGATTGGTGTTTAGGGTTTATGGTTTAGGAGATGTCTTTACTAAGACTGTTTCAAAAGATCAGGGTTTCGGGTTGAGGCTTTAGGACATTACTTTGCCAAGACTCATTTGTGCTTGTTGTTTTTTGTGTGTTTCTGTTTCTGGGCTGTTCGGTGTAGGGCGTTTAGGGTGCGTGGTTTGGTAGATGGCATGTTGGAATGCATTTCACAGTAAACTTGGCTTCTTACGATTTGCCCGTAAATGCTTTCAAGTATCCCTAAAAACACGCTTTGGGGGATTTCAGTTCAGGTTTCGACGCTGGGGAGAGTAGGGATTTCTGTTTGTGATTCGGGATTTCAAGGGTCTTGTGGATGAAGACGGCTTGTGTTTCGGGTCTAGCCTTAGTTTCGGGGGTTGCGGGTTCATCGGATTAGTGCTCCAGGTGGACCTCAGGAGGATGCAGGGTTCTACTGGGGTCTTTATAGGGTTGGATGGGGTTTCATGGTAGGGCTTAGTTTAGTTGCCAGCATTTAAGGTTAAGTGAATCGGGTCAATGGTCTGGTTTTGGTCTGGGTCTAGAGGTTGGATGGAGGTTCATAGGGTTCCATAGGCGTTTTCACAGGGTGTCCTGGGTTTGAGTTTTAAGTTTTATCCAGTGTCTTCATGTCGGGATGCCTTCTATTGTGGACCTTACCGTGCAGACAGGATCCTATCATTTTTGGCAGATTACCATGATGTCGACAGAGAGGCCACACTATAATGCTAGGATAGGAAAGGTGCCTGTTTGGACAGGACTGTACTGCAGACTGATACGAAAACGGACTTCTCTCAGCCAGAAGATAACCGCTAGGCTACACAAACACTGGAACTGCGAAGTACCCAGGCACCAGAAATCTATCGCTGTGCAGATGACCATAGAATTAGCCACATGGACGCAGCACAAGAGGACAAACATGACATTGTTTTACTTGCCTGAAGCCCCGATGCCCGAAAGCCCTAAGCCCTAAAACCGAAGTGTGACCATGAATCGATGTGCATAGCCATTGAACGCCTCGGAGTACACCGCCACTACAGTACGTAGATATTATTCGAGACCTATATTCAGGCCAATCTTTCAATACACTTGGCATGCAGGGTTCGCAGGAAACGGCTAAACCGCATACGGGCATCCGCCAAGGGTGCCCTCTGAGTCCATACTTATTCATCATGGTCATGACCGTATTGATGCACGATGTGGACGCTAGATTGCGCACGCACGGGGTATCTACTAATACTTGGTCTGTCGGTAAACCAGTTTATGATCTCGAGTACGCTGATGATACACTCTTGATCGCTGTGACCAAACCGCAAGCAGAAGAATTTCTTCGAGCTATTCAGGTAGAGTCTTCTTTATACGGCTTATCGCTTAACCTTACCAAAACCGAATTGCTCACCCATCCCCAGTCACTCCCAGGAAACATACACTATGTCAACGGAGATCCTGTAGTTAATGCAGAAGAGGCCAAATATCTCGGAACGCAAGTATCCTGGAGCCACCCCACTAAAACAGCCATAGAAGCGCGCAAGAACAAAAGCCATGTTGCGTATCTCAAACTCCAAAACTTGTGGCGCAGCAGAATCAACATCAAAACCAAAGTAAAGATCTTTATGGCTAGCATAGTTCCTGTTTTGTTGTATGGCCTAGAGGTCCTTTCCCTGGAAAACAGACACCTGAAAACCATAGACGACTGGTTTCATAGATACCTCCGAAGATGTATTGGGGTTAAAGCCTCGTTTTACTCACATGTTACCAAAGAACGGGTATGGAAGGTCGCTGGTAAACCGCCTCTTCCGTCCCAGACCCTGCTTGCTCGACAAATCCAACAACTTGTGGACATCCTGGCTAAACCGCCTAACAACCCACTACATCACGTCGTCTTTTCACCAGGCTACAAAGACAGAGTTAAATTTACTAAATCAAAGCATAGAGGACACCCCTGCCGCTACTGGTTCGAGCTAACGGTTGAGAGAGCCCTACCAATTTACCATCACTACCTGGACCACACCGCCCCGAACCAGTACAGGGACTTCAGAAGGGACTTCCTAGGGTTAAAACAGCTTCTTCAAGCCTACCCCGCCTTGACATCGCACCTGGTAGCTGCGCCGACGCGCCAGCCAGAATTACTCCGCTTTCTGCAATGTACAGTCGGGAGCGCATGGCAGCCTTAAAAAAACCGAAGTGTTTCAAACACCTCAATGTAGCGGCCTAATACTTACCTATATTATTCTGAGGGTTCCTTATTATAACCATAGTATTCTATGCCCCCAAACCCAATTCTAATTATTAAGGTCCCTATATTATAGAACCCTCAAAAAAAACTAAAGCAAAACCGCAGAGGCTCAGACGGATGCCCGGCAAAATCCCACTGTGCCTCTGGGGACGAGAAAGCTGGAGGAGGGATCGGGAAAGCCTTTAAAGGGTACTTGAAGGATCATAGACCTCAATTGGAGGTTTAAGTAGTTATTAGGAGAGTTACCATCATTATAACCCTAGTTACTAGGTCGCATGATCCTTTAAGTATTGCTTCGCGTTCGATCCAGGGGCTCTTGTGCTGTTCGGGTGATTTTAAAAGCAAGCCCTGAGCGCACAAGCGCTAAAGTTCAGGGAATGAGGTTTGTGGCCTTGTAAGGGTGGTAGATCGGTTACCGGAGGGGTACCGTCTCTGGACCCCAAGCCTGAGAAGCTGCGCCCTAAACTCTAGACCCCAAGCTCTAAACCCTAAACTCTAAGCCACGTTTACTGCAAGGGTACTACGGTTGATGATATAAATCCTGCATTACCCAGAATAAGAAATATACCATAGTTCCCATAGTTTCGTGTCTTCAGGGTAATGCACGATTTATATCATCAACAGTATGGGCAAACGGTTGGGGAAGCCTTGATTCGTTCCCGTCTCCCTGCAGGAGCCGGTGCTGGTAGACTTGCAGCTCGGCCCCACTTGGAGGTTCATGGGTAGTTATGAGTGGGCTTATAAGCCCCCTTAATAGGAGTTATAACTATGATTACCCTACCTATAACCCCACTTATAACTACCCATGAATCTCCAAGTAGACCTTTACCTAAAGTTTTCAGTTTTAGGGTTTAGGGGCGTAGTAAGGGGTTGAGAGGTTTTGGGGGTTGAGGGTTCAGGTTTAGGGTTTTGGGTTTAGGAAACCCAGATTCCCAAAACCTATGTCCCTAAGGTTTATAGCGCTGAAACCCTATAGTCCTATAACATGCTTTTAGCCCTATATCCGCAAACGAAACCCTGTAAGCCTATCGCCCTAAACCCGAGAATGCTAAAGCCCTATGACCCTACAACACGCCCACGACCCTCGACCCTAAACCCTAAGTGTCGGTTGCGGTTTAGCAGTCCCGGCTTGGCCGCCTTTGTCTTCTTAGGATCGCCTTTCGCTGCAGTCTTTGAGAGGTTCGATGGTCGTCAGGGTTGCTTTGCTGTCTGATATGGAGGCCTTAAATAACTACCTATACTGTTTTTGGCGGCTCCTTAGTATAACTATAGTATAATGGGCGCCAAAACCATATTCTAATCATTAAGGCACCTATAGTATGGCTTTGTCTTGGCCCTAGAACCTAAAGCCAGTGCTTGCATCTTCGACCCGCTCAATCGCGAGAAGCCTCAATCCGACGTCGCGATCGGAACAGTGGTAAATCCCCCATCCTGAATAAAAAATTCCACAATGAACACATCGGAAGACTGAGTAATAATTTGCCCTTCTTGTCTCTGTATATGGCCATGTTGTGATACCCCGGCATACGAAACTTTAGGCACTAAGTCTGACAACATCACTCCACACACTTGCACCCAACTTAGTGCCCCCTATGCGTTTGTGGTTCATGCTTCCCATGCACCTTGGACCGTGCTTGCGACAATCCCCGACCCCAAAAGCTCTCAATTCTTTCAGCCCCCAAGCCTTAGACGTCAATTCCGAAACGTAAACGACAAACCCTACACGCCTACGCTTACGCATTCTCTGAGCCCTCAGCCGTAAACCTACCTAACCGTGTAAAACCACGGAAGGATTCCAACCTCCTCAATCCTAAACTGTCAATCCCAAATCCTGTACTGAAAAACCCCAAATCCTAAACCGTAAACCCCAAAGTCCTAAACCCCAAACCCCACACCTTAAATCCTGAACCTCAAACCCTGTACCATCCCAAATCCTGAACCCGAAACCCCAATTAGGTCGGCAGTTTCCACGGCTTGCAGTGCGACGGAGTCCTTGTCTCCACGGTCACGTCTGCTGGAAGCGCTGAGGCCTTGGATCTTCGGTTTTTGAGGCTTGTAGGGTTTAGGATGTCTGAGTTTAGGGTTGAGGGTTGAGGATTTACGGGTTATAGGGTTTGGCATTTAGGGTTGAGGGTTTGAGGGTTGAGGGTTGAGGGTTCAGGGTTTCGAGCTTTAAAGGATGACAGCCGAGGATTTAGGGTATAGCGTTTCGGGTTGAGATATTTGGAGTGTAGGGTTGTGGGTTGAGGGTTTGGGTCTAGCCTAGGTTTCGGGTGCACGTTGATTTCATGTTGAACTCGAGCAAGTTTTCACCAACACCAAACCCTACATCCCTAGCCCTAAACCCAAATCGGCAGACGGGAACGACCTTTTCAAAAGACATCCCTGGCACCCCCAGCCCCGAGTTGTAAGCCCCAGACCCCAAACCTAAAACCGCGGGTTTAGGTTCTAGAAAAAGCAAGCCGATCTCTGAGCATCTCCGTTCCCAGCCCTAAACTCAGTAGTTGCGTGAGGACGCTCTACACCTTTCGGGATATCTGTTTCCCCTACAACAGTGAAAGTGTACACCCTTGTTGGCATGCGAACTCAGCAACTAAAAGAAGCCTGACACCGTAAACCCCTAGTCTGACTAGGATGCCCAGTAGTACCCTTATTCCCTTTTTGTAGTCCTAGGTTCCTTATAAAGTTACCCAATACCAAAAAGAGAGGCCTTTTTAATCCTAGGTTACTGGGTATCCTAGCTGACGGCTCTTATTCGGCACTATCAAAGAATAAAGGTCTCTGGATAGCTAGACGAATTTTGTATGTTGTTTTCTTTAGCCTTTTCTTGTTGAATATCGTCATTCTATAGGTTTGTGCAATAAAATACCCCGAGAGCTTGTTCAAATGATGAAGGGCCCTGTATTAAACTCACGAAGCCCTGGCACACCCCGAAAGAACCCCTTCTAAAAGCTTTAAAAGCATCCTAAAGCCGCAGCAACCACCGGTACAAGCGAGACAAATCACTTAAACACGCTTAACCTTAAACCCTAAACCCTAAGCCCGGACCCTTGGACGCAAGGAAAAGGGCATTGCATTTCAAAAAAAGACCCTAAGCCCTCAACCTTAAACCGACAAGTCCTTCGTCCCCAACTCCCTCAACCGGTACGGTAGTCTGGATGCCGCAAGGTGAAAAGACACGATGGTTCAAAAAAAAACCTAAAAAACCGACTTAAGCACCCTTTGTCAGGACCTCCAAAGAAGAGGAGCAGCGCTTGCGTAAAGCCTACGAGGCACTCTCGGCGCTTCATACGATTGATGATATAAATCCTAGGGCCTAGGGTTCCTTTAAAGGGAGCTATAAGGGTACCTTCAAGGGTCTCCTTTAAGGGATCTATAGGGTTTTAGGGTTTGGGTTGATGATACTTAAGGACCCTAAACTATGGGAATTATGGTATATTCCTTATTGTCAGTAATGCAGGATTTATATCATCAACCGTAGGGGTTCTTTGGGGTGCAAGGTTTCGAGCTTAGCAGTTTAGCTTCAGGGTTTTCTTTAGAGTTTTGGAGTTTAGTTTCAGGGTTTGATTAGTCCGGGGTTTAGGGCTTTGCGGTTGAAGACATAAACGTTTTGGGTTGATCTCTGGGGCCTCCTTCGCAGGGCTTGAGCAAGCTCTGCCGAAAATGGGGGTCCAACACTGAAACCAAAGCGTTTCAAAACCTCAAGCCCCAACCCAAGAACCTTCAGCATTTTCAGCCGCAAGCCACCTGAGCCCTAAAAGCTAGAGCCTAAATCCCAACGTGTACGGTTTGGGTTTTAGGGTTCAGGCACACCCAAAATCCCAAACGTCTACAATCCCCATGCCCTCAATACGTAAATCCCAGGCTCCCGAAGCAGTCGTAGCACCGGCTTCAAAAACGAAGCTGCCTTCACAGCTTTATGCCACCTCTGAACCTTGAACTTTAAACCCCACAGCCAAAGCTAAGACACCGACAAACCCCAACCCCGCAGCCCTAAACCACCAGGGGCCCGAAACCCCAAAACGCCCACACCCCAAACCCCAAAACCCTAAAACCCTAAACCCGGCAAAGGGCCCTTAAAACAAAAACAAGAAATAAACCCTAAACCTCGGACGGCCTTGAATCCCTGGGCCGTCAGGCAGAGGTGGCCCGGGGTGCAGACCTCCGTGCCGCTCTGGAAAGGAAGGCGTCAACGGGCTTTTGGAGGCTTATACAAGGTTAACATAAGACTTGATTAACGTATGTGGCTCAGGGTTAAGGGTTGAGGTTTATGGTGAGGCTTTGAGGTTCAGGGTTACCCTGAATCCTAAGTCATGAGTGCTTTGTGTATGGTCGCTTCATGGGGGTTGACAAGGTCTATTTCGGTTTCCGCAGGTTGAACTGGGTGTATCCAAGGGTAAAGGGAGGGACCCTTAATAAGGACCCCTAGGTATGTACCCTTAATATAGCTATTATATACCGTACCCATTATATAGCCCATTATAGGGGTAGGGGTCCCCATTAAGGGTCCCTCCTTTTCCCCTTGAGTGTAGAGGGTCCGGAGTTTAGGGTTCAGGGTTGAGGCCCAGGCCGCAGGCCCGGGTGCAATGATTCTGTTGATGGACAAAGTCCTGCATCTACCCTTTATAAGGAATATACCATAGTTCCCATAGTTTAGAGTCCTTAGGGTCATGCAGGATTTTGTCCATCAGCAGTTTCAGGGTGAGGTTGTGACTGGAAATCTCACACCAATTTCACTAGGCGAAGGGAGGGAGAGAGAGAGAGAGAGAGAGTGAGTGCTCCACGCACGCGCTGTTAAGCATTGAAATCCAGTCCCCTCCCTAATTCTGCACGGAGTCTCATCAACCCACATGCTCCTCAAACTCCTTGGCTTTTGCCGCCCTAAAGTGTTAACAAATCCGATACAACTCGACTGGAGTTGTCTATGGTTTAGGGTTTGTATTTCAGGGTTTAGGGTTCGCAGCCCTAATCCCCTACTGTTGATGGTATAAGTCCTGCATTACTTAAGGACCCTAAACTATGTGAATTATGGTATATTCCCTGTTATGGATAATGTGGGGTTTATATCCCTAAACCCTCAACCCTAAAACCCCTTTAGATCCCTTAGAGGTACCCTTATAGATCCCTTTAAAGGAACCCCAGGATTTATATCATCAACCGTAGTTTGCAGGAGGCACGGCAGCCCGAGCTACAGAGCTGGCGCCGGGAGCGGGAAAAGGCGCAGCAGGCGGGCTCAGGACAAACTACTCGAAGGCTCATGAGTACCTAAACCCCCAAAGTAGGTAAAATCATGGCCCAATACACACAAAAAGGCTATTTTTCTACATACTTTGGGGGTCCAGGTAGCTACAAGCAGAGATTTCCAGGTGATTAAACGTAAGGGTTCAGTGTTTTGGTTCATCAGCGGTTCTGAGTAGCGTTCCATAAGGTGTATTTTTTGGCGGGTGTGTTAGGTTTTTTGAAGTTACAACTTAGGAGAAGGTTGGGCTCTAGACCTACAGCCATAAATCCCAGGTCGTTACTGTAAAGCCGGGAACCCTGAAAAGGAGCTCCTGATTCTCGACAAGACAAAATCCGCCTTAAAGCCTTTTGGAACTTTTCGAAGCCCAGGCCACAACTCCCTGGACAAGCCTACTTGGAGGATCATGGGCCTTAGTAACTTGGGTTATGAGTGCCTTAATTGGGGTTATAAGTAGTCATAAGTAGAGTAGAGTTACCCTAATTATAGCCCTAGTTACTAAGTCCCATGATCCTTTAAGTAGACCCTAAGCCCTAAACCCCATAGATCCCTTTAAGAAACCCTATATATCCCTTCAAAGAGCCCTTTCAGAACCCTTACTAAGTCCCATGATCCTTTAAGTAGACCCCCCTACTCTTCGAAACCCTAAACCCTAGTCTTGTACAAGCTCCCATGTAGCCCGACTCCCAGGAGCTTGCAGAGAGCGAGCTGATGTGGAGCCGAAGGCAGATGTCTCTGGAAGATCCCTCCTCAGAGGGTTGAGGGTTTATATAGGGTTTAGGGTTTAGGGGTTTAGGGTTTAGGGTTTTGCCAGGGAAATGGCACTGCTACTACTACTACTACTACTACTACTACTACTACTACTACTACTACTACTACTACTACTACTGCTACTCCTGCTGCTACTACTACTACTACTACTACGTACTACTGCTACTACTGCTACTGCTACTACTACTACTACTACCACTACTACTACTACTACTACTACTACTACTACTACTACTACTACTACTACTATTACTACTACTACTACTACTACTACTACTACTACTACTACTACTACTACTACTACTACTACTACTACTACTACTACTACTACTACTACTACTTCTACCACTTCTACTACTATTACTACTGCTACCACTCATGCTCCTACTCCTACTGCTACTGCCACTGCCACTGCTTCGGCTGTTGCCACAACCCCGACAACAACAACAACAACAACAACAACTACTACTACTACTACTACTACTACTACTACTACTCCTAGTTCTACAACAACAAGTACTACTACTACTACTACTACTACTACTACTACTACTACTTCTACTTCTACTGCTGCTACTACTACTACTACTGCTACTGCTACCGCTACCACTACTACTACTACTACTACCACCACTACTACTACTACTACTACTACTACTACTACTACTACTGCTACTGCTACTGCTACTGCTACTGCTACTGCTACTGCTACTGCTACTGCTACTGCTACTGCTACTCTACTGCTACTGCTACTGCTACTGCTACTGCTACTGCTACTGCTACTGCTCTACCACTGCCACTACCACTGACTACTGCTACTACTACTACTACTGCTACTGCTACTGCTACTGCTACTGCTACTGCTACTGCTACTGCTACTGCTACTGCTACTGCTACTGCTACTGCTACTGCTACTGCTACTGCTACTGCTACTGCTACTGCTACTGCTACTGCTACTGCTACTGCTACTGCTACTGCTACTGCTACTGCTACTGCTACTGCTACTGCTACTGCTACTGCTACTGCTACTGCTACTGCTACTGCTACTGCTACTACTACTACTACTACTACTACTACTACTACTACTACTACTACTACTACTACTAGGGGGTAGTGAAGCCTCTTTGGTTTAGGGCTTGTTTGTAGGGTTTCGCAGTATTGTGTGGTGTTTCAGCAACCTCGTACCAGTGTCTCATCGCCGCTGTGTCTCGCTGCAGCTAGCGGCACAATCGATTGATTGTACAGGCATGCGGATGTTTCAGAAACAAGAGAGGACCCAAAATGGATCATACAGTTTCCGCAAAACCCTAAACTGCTGGATGAATGTTATGAAGGCACCTCAATCCTACGATACGCCCCCCTCCCCGCCCAAAAGCCGGAGCCACCCTATACAATGCCCAGGATTTAGATTATAGGGCTTCGGACCCAGAACCCTTAACCTCCAAACCCGTCACTTTGGAGTTCTAAACCTCTGCATTTCTGGGACCCCCCGGCCCGAAATCCTCAAGAACGCGCACGAGGGTTGGGGTTTAGGGTTTAGGGTTTAGGGTTTAGGGTTTAGGGTTTAGAGCTCAAGCCCCAAAGACTCCATCCGGGGCAGGAGGATTGACCTGGAAGCGTATACGGGAGTTTCCGAAAATAGGGGAACCTAATGTAGTACCCTAGGGAGTAGGATCCTTATTAGTGGGACCCCAAAATCAGGTACCCCTTATTTTCGGAAACTCCCGTATATGAACATATCGTATGCATAGGGCATTGGACCCTGAGAGCCTTGAGCGCCAGCGCCATGGCGACTTTGTCTGTAAGCTTCGATGCACAGCCACGGGGCATGGAGGCTTGGTTTAGGGTTTAGGGTCTAGGGTTTGGGGCGGAGGTTTACATGTGATACCGACCCTTTCTACATCGGGTCCGTCTTGAACTAAAACCCCCCAAAGCTGCACGCAAAGCCCTGAACCCGCCAAGCTAGAATCCAAGACCGAAGATAGGAAGGCCTCAATCCTGCGCCCAAGACTCAACAGGCCAAGTGCCTCTCCCCTCTTAGAGCCCGAAAACCCTAAAGAGAACCTAAAAAGGTTGCCTGCAGTTTTGCATGTAATACTCCTTTGGTAAGGAAGCGCTGTCTCATACGGTTGATGATATAAATCCTGCATTACCCCTCATAAGGAATGTACTATAATTCCCATTGTTGGTAAACCCTAAACCCTGAACCCTAAACCGTGAAAGGGTCGCTGCACTTAAAACAAACCCGGAAGCCCAAGCCCTAAACCCTCGGAACCCGGCCAGAATTCCCAAACCCGAACGGTGGGTTCAGGGTTTAGGGTTCAGGGTTCAGGGTTTAGGGTTTAGGCTTCAGGGTTCAGGATTTAGGGTTTAGGGTTTCGTTCCAGTACACCTTACGTATGGAGCCTTCTGGAAGCAGACCTACGTGAGGAGGAGCATCCCAGGCAAAGCATGTGAAGAATCCTATGACCCAAAAGCTCTCCCAAAGCCCTAAGCTCTAAACCCTAACTAAACCCTAACTGGGGCATTTGGAAGATCTGGGTGCCATGCACATCACTCTCCGATGGGGCAAAGAACCACAAGACGGGTTTAGGTTTCAGAAGTTTTGTGGTCAGGGAGTCGGTGGTGCAGGATTTACGGTTCAGGGTTCGAGAGGTTCAGGGGTATAAGTGTTCAGGGGATTGAGTGTTTAGGGGTTTGTGGGTCCAGGGTTTAGGGCGTAGGGGTCTGGGTGTTAAGGGATTATGAAAGATGTTGTTTGTATTGTGGTTCTGTGTGCTCTTAAGACGCGTTGGGGCTGGGGTTGGAAATTCACAGACTTACGGCACACAGCAGGGTGGAAGAACTCGACGAAAGCGGTGTCCAAGTACGACATCATCGTACACTCTCTCAAATCTCAGCCTACTCAAGTACGATCCTGAACCCTCCCAGTACCTAGTTGGGCCCTTTGGACCGTCAGGGTTAGTCTCTCACCACCTTGACAGCCATGTCAGAAAGCTCTGCTCCGGAGCGGGGAGGGCCAGGGGAGATTCTTCCAGCTTTGTCGCCGGCAGACGACCGCATTCCGTCCGAAGTTCCACAACCCTCGCAGAAAGATGCAGATGAAGACAATTTTGGCCCCACAGTGTTGGGCAAGCTCGAGCCCGGCGTTGAGGATTACAATACATCTGAGTTTTCCGAAGTTTCAGAGAAAGATGAAGATCAAGACAAGGTTGGCCAGCTGCTGCAAATGTACGTATCCTTTGTCAACGAGATGAAGGTGACGCGGCCAGAGATACTGCATGGTGTCCGTGTTTGGCGGCTGTTGCATCACTTGCCGTCGGCTTGGCTACGAGACAGCTTCGACCATCTATTTGCACTCAGTCAGCAGGCATCACACCTCGATCAGTTTTGGTCCCACAGCTGGCACGGGCAAGCTGGACCAAGTACATCAACATAGTCTACCTGCACAATGGCATGCCGGCAAGCATTGCAGGCTTGGGTTTCCGAAAAGAGGGGACCCTAACATAGTATCCTAAATAGTAGGATCCTTATTAGAAGGACCCCAAAATAAGGTACCCTAATTTATCTAGTGGCATGCCGTCAACTTAAAAAAATCATGGGACTTAGTAACCAGGGTTATAATTAGGGTAGCTCTACTTATAACTACTTATAACCCCGGTTAAGGTATTGATAACCTTACTTACTAAGTCCCATGATCCTCCAAGCAGTATTGCAGGCACATTGAGTGCAAGCTTCGGATTCGGCCTCGTTTCTGCGGGATTTTTGGGTACACAAGGGAGATGGTGCCAGCTGTTCGGCTTCGCTGCTTTTTCTATCACCCTGCTGCTGTGGCGTCCGCAAAAGCTGGTGTTTCTAGACATCGCATGCATTCATCAAACTGATGAAGGCAGGAAAGGAGAAGCACTCATGAGCATGGGTGCTTTTCTGAAGCAGTCGAGCTCCATGCTGGTGCTGTGGGATCCAACGTGGGTGGGAAGACTGCGACCTGGATTCTCCTAGTCTTGTCGACCACTTCCCACTAATCTTCCTGCAGCAAAGTTAGTGCAACACTTACCTTCAACAATGGCACGTACATACATATGTTCATGTGTATGTACGTCTGACTGAATTGGCGCCGGGTTTGGGTTGTCAGTTTTCGGGCTTGGCCCGTGCATGGGAGTATTTGCGGCTGCAAGTCGGGCTTGTAGCTTGGTGCCGGTTGCCGGGCTCATGTGGGTTTCCCAGAGAGCCCGATACCCCTTAATTAAGGAACATGGCTTAAATGATATAGGGTTCATATTATGATTAAAGCTATATTCCTTAATTAAGGGGTATTGGGCTCTCTGGGTTCTCTCTAGGAGACTCGAGGGGTGCATTGTCTCGGGCTTGCGGTTTGCAAGGGTCTTACGCTTTGGACTTTGGGATTTTGGGAGCCCTACTTAAAGGATCATAGGACTTAGTAACTAAGGTTATAATTAGGGTAACTCTACTTATAACTACTTATAACCCCAATTAAGGTACTTATAGCCTTACTTACTAAGTCCCATGATCCTCCAAGTAAACCCTAAACCCTAGACTGCATGGGGACTCCGGCTGAACCGATCTTCTATGTTTGGAAAGGCTCCCAACATTAGCCATCGTGAAGCGTAGGTGCACTTTACCCTAAACCCTAAACCCTAAATCCTAAACCCTAAACCCTCAATCCTAAACCCTAAACCCTAAACCCCAACAAAAAACCCTAGGCTCCAAAGAGCCGGCCCCTTGGAGAAGTAAGGTGGTGTATTTTTGAAATCGCTGCCTTCCTACACAGTCGTCCCAAAGGCAAGGCAAGCCTGCAGATGGTCCCTCCTTTATTGGGGCTTATGCTTTTGGGAGCTTTGATGCTCATCTGGGTAGCAGGCATGACGTATACCTTCATAGAGGCCGCCGTGACCTCCTCCTCGGAAGAGTCGATGCTTGTGGGAGTACTCCATTTGCCGGTGGGTGGCGGCCTAGCACTGCTATTCCTCAGCTTTGTGACGCATGCTCTTCGGGCATATGCCCGCAGCGTGGACATGTTAGAAGAGCAACTCCGTGAGTTCAAGGTTGAGCACACCAAAAGCGCTTGCTGCGAAGCTGGCCATGAAGACGACGGCTTGTGCGACCGCGCGATCATTTTTCAGAGCATCGCTGCATGGTATGGCTCACTCGACAGCTTTGAGCTGCAAGTGCAGTCCGATGTGCGGACGACCGTTGTGGAACAGCTTGCATATAGAGCCCTGTCGTATCAGCGCTGCCTTCTCGTTACGACTCCGTACATGTGGTTCGAACTTGAGTATGCCGCTCGCCAGGCAAGCGATCCAATCCTAGCTCTAGTCGAGATGGTTCAGGGGCTCACTTATGCACTGGCGATTTTCCCCATGATGGACAAACTGGTCTTCCGTTTGTGTTACCGCTGGAGAAAACGATGCTGCAGGCGGTGCTTGGACGTGCTGCTATCGGTGGTTATCGTGATCGTGGCTTTCTTGTTTTACCTTGCTTGCTACACCATCCAGTTGTACGTCTTCCGTCAAACGGAGCGGCCACTCGTCCTGAGTGTGATCTCTATGTTATCATGGTGGACGGTTACCACCATCCTGTGGCGAATCACTTGACCACAAGACCCTTACTAGCTCTGAGCCGGCTCAGCCAAAAGCCTCGAATCCGAACATGCAGCCTTCAGCATCAAACCCTGGATCCCCCTAAACCCTAAACCCTACACCCGCTTAACCCCAAACCCTAAGCATCGAGCCCTGAATCCCAGACCCTCAAACCCTAAACCTTTAAATCCGAAACCCTATACCCACGTTTGAACCATAAACCCTAAGCCCTAAACCCGTAAATCCCCTAAACCCTAAACCCGTAAAATGCTTAACCGCTAACCCTAAACCTGTAAAACCCTCAAACCCTAAACCCTAAACACCTAAACCCCTTTTTCGCCCAAAACCTTAAATCCGTAAAGCCCATAAACCCGAGACCTTAAGCGCGTAAAGCCGAAGCTAAGAGTTTCGGGCCCTTTGGGCTGTAGGGTTTCTGTGTGGCGGGGGTCTTGGCTAAATGGTGCAGCGTTCAAGGATTGAAAGTTTAGGGGATTGTAGGGGTTTCGCTTTTTTTCGAGATATTTTTTGTGTTGTTCCCCGTTTAGGTCTACTGCTACAGAGCCAGGTGGTTTTCGATGCAGCCAAGCAGCAGCAGATGCTGTCCTTCAACCTTTCTGTGCACCTCGGTCGGTTGTGAAGGATTCATGTTGTAGGGTGCAACGATTCGGGTACAGGGTCTTAAGATTCAAGGCGTAGGGTTCAGGAGTCTGGGGTTTCGAGTCTAGGGTTGCGATTCGTGGGTTCTCTGGCACGGAAAATGCCCTGCCTTGTCAAAGAGCCAGTAAAGTCAGTTGCTTCGTGCTCTGAGCTCTCTTTCTCTTTCTCTTTCTCGCTCTCTCTCTCTCTCTCTCTGTCACTTGTTTCACTATCTCTCTGGTACATGTGTGTATATATATATATGTATGTATATGTTTAATACACATACACCTCTACACATAGTTATGAATATAACTATATGCCCTACACCCCAAACCTTACGCCGTAGACAGCCGCCGCTAGTGAGTTTCATGTTCTCTGTTCGTTGTACCTCAAACCTGAAGATCCCACAACCCAAAACCCTAAACCCTAAACCCTAAACCCAAAACCCAAAACCCTAAACCCTAAACCCTAAACCCTAATCACCCTGAGGCTGGCCCTCTGAAGTTTCAGTGCTTTTGGGGCTTTTGGGGCTTTTTTGGGGGTTTTGGGGGTTTTGGGGCGGGGCCCTGGCGCGTTTGGAGCTTTTCGGGTTTAGGGTTTCGGGGTTTTAGGGTTCGGGACCTGGAGTTTTCGAGTATCCCCTCCGTCCCGAACCGTAACCTCGAAGCCTTCCAGTTCTGAACTTATACGGGAGTTTCCGAAAATTCACCGTATTTTGGGGTCCTTATATTAAGGATCCTAGTATTTGGGGTACTATATCAGGGTCCCCTGTTTGCGGAAACTCCCATAAGGATGCACGGTACCAGGTTGTATAGTGTTCAGGGTTAAGGGCTCATGGGTGAGTTTGAAGGGTAGGAGATGATCGGTGTAGGGTTCAGGGGTCTAGGATTAAGAAACAGGGGTTTAAGGTTTAGGCTATATGGGCTGTTGGTGGTTTAGGGTTTAGAGGGAACCACTGAGGCCTTCAACCCACGAACGACCCGAACCCAAAGGCCTGGACCCAAATAATGCTTAAACATGAATCGAGAACCCAACACTCAACACACTAAACTGAAAGTCTCAATCCGAGGCCTTGAACCCCCAACACTTAAGCCATAAAGCGTAAGCTTCCACACGTACGGAAACAAAAGGCATTTCGCCTCAAACCTGAACCCAGAAAGGCTGTGCAAACCCAACCGTAAACCCTCAACCCTAAATCATTGACCCCTAAACCCTAAACCCTTAAACCCTAGACCCTAAACCCTTAAACCCTAAACCCTGAACCTTCAGACCCTAAAACCCTAAAATCCCAAACCCTAAACCCTTAAACCCGAAACCCTGAACCCTTAAACCCTAAAGCCCCAAACCCCAAACCCTAAACCCTTAAACCCGAAACCCTGAACCCTAAACCCTTAAACCCTAAACCCTTAACCCTTAAACTCTTAACCCTCAAACCCTCAAACCCTAAAATCCCAAACCCTAAACCCTTAAACCCGAAACCCTTAAACCCTCAAACCCTAAAATCCTTAAACCCTAAAATCCCAAACCCTAAACCCTTAAACCCGAAACCCTTGAACCCTAAACCCTTAAACCCTTAAACCCTAAACCCTAAACCCTAAACCCCTAAACCCTAAAACCCTAAACCCTTAAACCCTCAAACCCTAAAATCCTTAAACCCTAAGCCCCTCCCCAGCACTGGAGAAAAGGAGCTCCAAAAAAAAAAAACCCTCCCCATGCTCTCAGGCAGATGCCCTTGATGGACCTCTACCAGGCGCCTCGAAGGGATCAGGGGCTCCCTGTCCCCTTAAAGGGTACTCTAGAGATCTCTACTTAAAGGATCTTAAAGGGCTCTTTAAAGGGATCTGTAGGGTTTCTTAAAGGGATCTATGGGGTTTAGGGTTTAGGGTCTACTTAAACGACCATGGGACTTAGTAACTAGGGTTATTATTAGGGTAACTCTGCTTATAGCTACTTATAACTTCAATTAAGGTACTTATAACCTTACGTACTAAGTCCCATGATCCTCCAAGTAGAGATCTATAGCGGGATCCCTTAAAGGCGTGCTATATAGGGTTCTTGTATAGGGTCCCTTGAAGGGTACCATAGGGTTTAAGAACAGCTTTAAGGTTTGGGGTTTGGGCTTCAGGGGTTCAGGGCTTCAGGGTTCAAGGTGCAGGACTAAGGGTTTGGGGCTCAGAGTTTTGGGCTCAGGGTCCAGAGTTCAGGGTCTAGTGCAGGGTTCCGGTTTCTATTACATAATCTCAACGATCACAATACAGTACAGTGTGAACATAATGCCGTACAATCTGGTAAAAGATAGCATAGCACAACGTAGCTGGCACAGTATACGATAGTATGATATACCATAAGATGTAATGGAACAACCGAGTAAAATGTAGCATGTTTTGGCTGTTCCTCGTTCGGGTAGCTCAAATTAAAGAAGTTTCTGAGTGAGAGCCGCACCCCTGCGGGTTTGTGAGGGTTTAGGATTCCCCAAAATACCTTATAGGCTTCTGTAAAGGTTTGGAAACCCTTGTTGTGGAACCCACACAAAATCCCTCAGAGAGCCTTGTAAAATCTTCACATGGCTTTGCGATCAGCCCTAGAAGAACCGCATAAAAGCAACCCAAAATAACTTAAACTTAGAAGCCGCTATGAAAGACCCTTATAACGCCCTGGCAAATCCAAGCCTCCGAGGCCTTGCGGGCAATGCCTCCTGAGGGTTTTGCACTCCCCGGGACAAGTGGGGCGCCGACACCAGGCTTTGGCGGGGCGGTCTAGCTTTCAGGGCTGGGGCTTGGTTTAGGGTTTAGGGGTTTAGGGTTTAGGGGGTCTAGTCTTCAAGGTTTTTGTTTGGTTTTAAGGCTTCTGGGTTTAGGGTTTTTAAACGATAGGGTTAAGGGTATTTGGGGGGTTCAGGCTTCAGATTCTTGTTTGGGGTGTTTAAGGGGTGTAGGGTCAAGGCAGATAGACTCCAAGGGGCTGGAGGTGTGCTAACTGGTACAATCTTTGATTAGACAGAGAATCTAAACAGAAACCTTGAGCCTAAACCCTAAACCCCAGACCCCAGCCCTTAAACCTCAAACCCTAACTATACCCCAAGCTCTACACCCTAAGCTCTACACGCTTAAATATGAGACCCTCAACTCTGGATCTAAATCCCCGAGTCCCGAAAAGGTTCTGCTTTTTGACTCAGATTTCACAGCCCTGTGCCGAATTGAAGGCGTTCAGGGTGGAATAACTTAAGCGTTCAGGTTTAAGGTGTAGGCTGGGCCTTTGAAGGGTTCCTTCAGAGGTTCTTGTAAGGTGTCCTTTCAGGGTTCTAAACCCTAAACCCTAAACCGTAAACCCTAAACCCAAAGCCCTATAAACCCTAGAGTTCGGGGGGTTTCGTGAAGAAGTCGAGAAGGTTTTTTGGGGGGGCACAGTTCAGGGGCCTCAGGGTTTCAGTTGGGGGCCCTGGGCCCCTAGCCACAAGGGTTCTATAAAGGGTTTAAGAAAGGGTTTAAGGTTTAGGGGGTACCTTTAAAGGGATCCTAAAACGGTTCCTTAAAGGGATCTATAAGGGTTCCATACAGGGTGTAGGGTTTAGAGTTTCCGAAAATTCGGGTACCTTATTTCAGGGTCCTTATAACAAGGATAGGGCACGATATTAGCGTCTATATATGAACCCTGAACCTCCCGGTGTTTCGGGTCTCGGGGTTTCGAGGTGTAGGGCTCAGGGTTGAG
Source organism: Symbiodinium sp. CCMP2592 (assembly GCA_905221615.1). NCBI lineage: Eukaryota > Dinophyceae > Suessiales > Symbiodiniaceae > Symbiodinium > Symbiodinium sp. CCMP2592. The sequence goes on from CAJNDT010000591.1 coordinate 142,699, forward strand.
GCCTGCCGCTTGGCCGATCAGCGTAATACCGAAGCCCAAAGAACTACCAACACATTCTAATAGGGTTTAGGGTTTAGGGTTTAGGTCATCTTACTTAATTGCTATACATCCCGATTATGGTAACTGAAACTAAAACGGTTGATGATATAAATCCTGCATTACCCATACTAAGGAATATACCATAAATCCGTTTAGGGTCCTTAAGGTAATGCATGATTTGTATCATCAACCGTACCAACACATTCCATCGGGTTCCTACTTGGAGGATCATGGGACTTAGTAAGTAAGGTTATAAGTACCTTAATTGGGGTTACAAGTAGTTATAAGTAGAGTAACCCTAGTTACTAAGTCCTATGATCCTTTAAATCTAAATTCTGTTTGCGATAATATAATCGATCCCAGCGAAACCTCAGGCCTGAGACCTGGCTTTAGATACAACGCGCGGAAGCGGAAATCTTAACGGTTTAGGGATACTATCGGATACTCGCATCCCCGAAGGGTTGAAACCCTCAAACTCTAAAACCCCTGAGCCTTGAACCAGTCTTGACCCTAAACACCACAAGCCCTTAACCCTAAAACCCTGAACCCCAAACCCTAAACCCTAAACCCTAAAGCCTAAAGCCTAAACCCTAAACCCTAAAACCCTAAAATCCTTAACCCCAGACCCCCTGAGCCCAACGTGCCCATTACATCTGCCTTAGCCAGGCTTGCCCTCTGAGTCGGCTGCCAGGCTCCTGCTCTCATAGAAATACTAGAACCAACAGCAAAACCGAAGTTAGAATAGAGATATTAAAACACGACGGTAGTACTCTGAGTAGCATAGTCTGAGTAGTAGTCATAATAACAACCATGACTGTACTAACCTACTGCTACTACGACGACTACTACCTCCTACTCCTGCTCAGACTCCTGCTCCTTCTCCTACTTCGCTACTTATTACAACTGCTACTTACGACTACTTACTACTTAATTAACTAGTTACTTGCACTGCTACTGCTGCTGCTACTGCTACTGCTACTGCTACTAGTGCTGCTAGTGCTGCTAGTGCTGCTACTACTACTACGACCACCACTTCTACTACTACTTCTTCTACTCCCACTACTGCCACTACTACTACTACTACTACTACTACTACCACTACTACCACGACTACTACTACTACTACTACTACTACTACTACTACTACTACTACTACTACTACTACTACTACTACTACTACTACTACTACTACTATTACTACGACTACGACTACGACTACGACTACGACTACGACTACGACTACGACTACGAGTACGACTACGACTACGACTACGACTACGACTACGACTACTACAACAACTACTACTACTACTACTGCTACTGCTACTGCTACTGCTACTGCTACTGCTACTGCTACTACTACTACTACTACCACCACCACCACCACCACTGCCATTAAAAATGAACTCAATAAGAACAACAGCGAGAAAAACAGCACCAATTACAATATTAGCAATAATCATATGAGGATTCTTTTGTGTTTTACAGGGTGCCGCAGAATGGTTGTGCAAGGACTTTGTCGGGGCTTGGGGCTTTCAGGTTTCGGGTTTACGGCTGCAGAGTTGAGGGTTTAGGTTGAGGCTTTTTGTATTTCAGGTGTTGGCGATGTTGCGTGGTTTGGGGTGCAAGGTTTTGGGGTTTTCGCATTCTGTGCTGCAGAGCCAGCAACATTTGGTTCGAAAGACGTTGGAGCATATCAAAAAGCTTCTCGGAAGATAAATCCAATACGTCCATGAAGAGCCTAAACTGGGATACAGCAGCCCGGCAACACACGAGCCAACAAAATTCGCCATGGCAGCCTCTGCAAGCCTTCAGAACACTGTCATCCCACAACCCAAAGCCTGCACCCTAAGCCCTAAACCCTAGCCCTGAAACCCTAAACCCTGAGCCCTAAAAAGGGCTTGGGGCTGAGGCTCCGCCTGTTGTGATAGCATGGCGTGATTGAAGAACATTTTTCGACACTAAAATACAACTTGTCAACATAGTACGATACATCCTAATGTACTGTAGCAGGTTAAGGTACGGGAGTTTCCGAAAGTAGGGGACCCTAATAATAGTAGGATCCTTGTAGGATCCTTATTATAAGGACCCCAAAGAATTTTCGACACTCCCATCTATATAGTATAGTATAGTATAGAAAAGTATATGAGCTTTCTGCACCAGGCCTGAGGCGGTCTCCACCTGGCTCGAGCCAAGGTCTCCAAGGGGTTCACTTGGGGACGAGGTTGAGGCTTTAGGGTTTAAGGTTGAGCGTCTAGGGTTTCAGGTTGAGGGTTTAGGGTTTGAGGTTGAGGGTTTAAGGTTGAGGGTTTCGGGTTTGGGGTTTGGGGTTTAGGGTTTAAGATGTCTTGGGGGGTTTCCAAACTGGTAACTATCAGGGCTTCTAAGTGGGTTCTTTCGATCGTGGAAGACCTTTCGGGAGTTTCGGGGTTTGGTTCGGGTTAGGGTTTAGGGTTTGGGGCTTGGGATGGAGGGTTTAGGATTTAGGTCTTTGCGATTTAGGGTTTAGGGTGGGTGGATATTGGAGGGCATTGGGGTTATATTCTTGGAGGATGCGTGTTCCTTGGCGAGAGTTCAACTACGGTGCGCGGAACTCCAGGTCTTCTTGTGCAACAGCAAAAGACGGACGAGCCCGCCAGACAACGCTGGGAAAGCCCCGCTGCAGTACCTGCAACACATGTATGCACCACATGCGAACCTAAACTGCCGATCGTCATTGTCGCACCAAAGGCTACACCCTCAAGACGTCATTCCTTCCACACCCGAGACCTCGCAGCAGACTTTCAATCCCGAATCCTACAATGGTCCCACAACATAAACCTGGCGAGACGCATAGCCAAAGTACTACATTCAGGGTTCAGCACTTGGATGTCAAGTTTGCTTGGAGGATCATGGGACTTAGTAAGTAGGGTTATAATCAAGGTAACTCTACTTATAATTACTTATAACCTCAATTAAGGTACTTATAACCTTACTTACTAAGTCCCATGATCCTCCAAGTGGCAGGTAAGAAACTGGAAGTTGCTCAGAAGCTCCAACATCTCTGTGGATGGCATGCAGTAGGGATCCTCCTAAAGCCCTCAAGCTTACGCCCTAAACCTGAAGCTTACTTGGAGGATCATGGGACTTAGTAAGTACGGTTATAAGTGCCTTAATTGGGGTGATAAGTAATTATAGGTAGAGTTACCTTAATTATAACCCTACTTACCAAGTCCCATGACCCTCCAAGTAACCCGATGCTGAGCAGGAAGGTGCCGATTTCTTCGAGCCAGGCACCTGCACTGCCGACTTCCCCCAAGGCACCCCTTCACTTCCACGTACATTTTTTTGAGCGGGGTGGTTCAGGGTTTCTGGTTTGGGGGGGTCGGGTTTGGCACAAGGCGAGCGTTGGGCTTGGGCTAGATCCATGCCCAAGCTTGCGTAAGGGTGCCGAGGCGCAGGATCAGGGATTTTGTAATAATCAGCAAAGTAGAAACTTAGAAACCCCAAAAGACCTTCTGTCACAAGCTCTGCTTCAGTGCCCGATCTAAAAGCCCCACGCCAATGGACCGAGCCTTTTAAGCCAGGACAAGCGCAGGCAAGTGTCAGGGTTCAGGCTAAACCCCTAAACCCTAGGCCCTAAACCCTAAATCCTAAACCCCTAGACCCCTAAACCCTAAACCCCTAAACCCTAAATTAGGGCGGAGGTAGGATCGCTCCATGTCCACATATCCCAAGGCCGACTAAACCGGAAATCCTGAACTTCAAACCCCCAAGGCTCAGGGCTTACTGGGCTCTTGTTAAGGTAACTTAGGCGACCATAATTCAGGGTTCCTTTACGGGTTCTATACGGGTTTAGCGTTTAAGTTACCAGAATCAGGAGACCATATTATTTACTATAGATCCCTTTGTGATGGTAACTTAAATGATAATGGTAACTTAAAATAATGGTAACTTAAATTAGTGGTAACTTAAACTCATGGTAACTAAAATTAAGTTCCTTAACAGGAACCCAGTTTGGGGGTCCCGGTCATAAGAGCTTGGAAACTGGGTGCAAACGCTTGAGGGTCAGAACTTTGGGTAGCAGAAGTTTTGGGGGATGACGGTTCATGCCGGGTAGTAGGGTTTAGGGTTTAGGGTTTAGGGTTTAGGGTTTTCGAGTTGCAACGCCTGCCAGTAGACCAACACTCATCCAAAGAGGCAGACCCCAAGATCTTGAACCCAAGGACGTTAAACTTAGAGCCCTAAAGTCCTAAACCGTAACAGAGAGCCTCTGTCTTGACTTTCTTGTGAAACCATAATCGCACCACGAGTCCCCAGTATAGAAGTAGGGTTGCGGGTTTAGCGTATTGGTTCCTGTGCTCCGGTGTTGCTTCATATGCTTCGACGATGGTTTGTTTCAGACTGACTCTATACAGCCTTCTTCGTCCCTCTTGCAACCCGCAAGCCTCCAGCCCTGACTCCGCAACCCTGAACCCCAAGCCGTAAGCCTCGAACCCACACAAACTGTTAAGCCCTACACCCCCTTCACCGGAAAACAAATGAAAAGCCCAATGTTGACCGCCAGTGCTATCGGGGTGACTGCTATAATCAACCATTCTTACTCGTAATGCTTTTCTTTCATTTTATCAAGTTGTGGTCCTTGCTAGCCAAAGCCGAACCCTTATAGGAACCTTAGGGGAACCATTAAGAGAACCTACAAAACCCTACCGCCCTATGCCTGGTTCTTCTTAAGGGGTTCAATTTAAGTTGCATTCGTAGGGGTACCATAACCTTTACTATAGACCCCTATTATGGTAACTTAAATTAAGTTCCTGAACCCTTAAAGAGACCCTTAAAGATCCCTTAAAGGAACCCTGATAGATCCCTATTAGTTTAACTTACATTAAATTCCTGAACCCTTAAAGCCTTACACCACGAAATCCTAAACCCCTAAACCCCTAAGCCCCTAAACCTGGGTTTGGAGTACCATACTTGAATACTTTTTTTGGTACCTGTTCCTTAAAGGAACCATGATGAACTAACAGTCTATACTTTTTCCTCCCTGCTTACTTAAGTCTCCCTAAACCCTAAACCCTAAACCCTCAACACTAAACCCTAAACACTAAACCCAGTTGTTAGGAGCCCATGCTGCGAGCCTTGCGCCACGGCGACGTGGCGGCGGTGCGAAAGATCTTGGAGAGCCGAAAGGCACAAAAAAGCCATGGGGCTCTCTTGTTCAGGGGATGAGGGTTTTAGGGTTTAGGGGTTTAGGGTTTAGGGGATGAGGGTTTTAGGGTTTAGGGGTTTAGGGTTTAGGGGATGAGGGTTTTAGGGTTAGGGGTTTAGGGTTTAGGGGATGAGGGTTTAGGGGTCAAGGGGTTTAGGGGGTTTAGGGGGTTAGGGGTTTAGGGGTTTGGGGGGTTTAGGGGTTTAGGGGTTTAGGGTTCAGGTTCAGGGGTTCTTGTTAAGGAAGCTAGTTTAAGTTACCATAAGGATCTATAAGGGTTCCTTTAAGGGATCTCGAAGAGCTCCTTTAAGGGATCTCGTAGGGTTCCTTTAAGGGATCTGTAGGGTTCCTTTAAGGGATTTTTTAGGGTTCCTTTAAGGGTTTGGGGTTTAAGGCACAAGTTACCATGATAGGCTCCTTGAGCTGCAAGGCGATCCGAGCCTCAATGAGGCTTCTTCTCCTTTTGGGGATTTACGGTTTCCCCCGGGTCAAGGTTTGGGGGGTTTGGGGTTTAGGGGTTTAGGGGTTTAGGGGTTTGGGGGTTTGGGGTTTAGGGGGGTTGGGGGTTTAGGGTTTAGGGTCTAGGGTGTGGGGTTCGGGGTTTAAGGCAGAGCACTGGGTTTGCACTGGCGAGAAGCCATCGAATCACACGCCAGACATGCAGACGAGACCTCTGAGAACTAAGCTATCCTCTTCCCAAAGTGCAAGAAAGCAAACTCGCCAATCGCACGGGACACCCTAGAGACTTTTTTGGTTTATTCCAACACCGTTAGCCTTGAATGCGTACTCCTTCAGCCTTGAAACCTGGTTCCAAAGCCCGGCACTACTTGGAGGATCATGGGACTTAGTAAGTAAGGTTATAGGTACCTTAATTGGGGTCATAAGTAGTTATAAGTAGAGTTACCAAAATTATAGCCCTAGTTACTAAGTCCCCAGGATCCTTTCCGTACTTTGGACTTGAACATTCATCCCCCCCTAAACAGATCTTGCAGACCAGAACACTCTAAGCCGTATTCCGCTACCACAGAAGCCAAAACGATAGACACAACATCTTTCAGAGCATCTTTGTGCTATGGTTGGCATGGTTGTTGTCAATACCAATGCAACTGGTATATAGCGTTATCAATATTCATGCCTGAATTGCTCTTATGGCTCTTTTTCCCTCTTACCCCCCTAGAAAACCGGGACCTAGACCCCACCCTCTAAGCCCTAGAGCCCGAACGCCTTACAGCCCTAAAGCCCTCAAACCCTACAGCCCTACAGCCGTGTAGCACCTTTATAGTACCGTATCCCCGCAGATCTCTCAAAGGACCCCTCCCTGAAAGATCCGAAACCCTCGGCCCCTTAAGCCCTAAAGCCCCAATAAACATTTCAATCCTTACAGCGACCCCTGTGCATCCCTCACGGGTTCCTTAAAGGAACCCACGAAGGTTCAAGGAACAAAAAAACCCTAAAGCCCCAAAGCCCCAAACCTAAACAGAACCCTTATAGCAACCCTTAACCTGACAACGAGCCCTTAAGGGAATCCTTATAGATCCCTTAAGGGAGCCCTTAAAAGAACCCCTTAAAGGAGCACGAAAAGGAACCCTAAAGCCATACTGTTGATGTTATAAATCCTGCATTGCCTTAAGGACTTTAACCTATGGGAATTATGGTGTATCCGTTATTATGGGTAATGCAGGATTTATATACCTAAACCCTAACCCCTAAAACCGGTTCTCCTGGAACAAGCAGGATGAGACCTTTTGCCCCTTGAGCTGTGCGTAAAGCCTTCGGTTCCTTCGAGAGGCGGCTGTTGCATCAGGTCTCACGAGTGGCACTTTGCAGGCTCAGGCCTTGACGTTAAATTCCATCAAAGTTTGCCTGCTTTCTGCTATGTTGGTGCTTAACCTTGCCAGGGCAGCACGTTGCTCTCAGGGGCACCACCGCGGCTCCTCTGCGGAGTTATATAGCAGGGACGACGTATGGGAGGCGCTGGAGGCCCAAACCTGCGTTCTCAACAGGATCCACTCAGGCTGGTTGCCTTCGACCCCCATTTCCAGGGGAGGCCAAAGCCCTATCCAATAACTCCCAGCCTGCAATGGCGGTGGAATCCTTCGAGTCCGACGTGGGCATGGAACTCGAGCCCACCGAGCAGAAAGACGACAAAAAACGAATGGGCCCGTGCTGGTGTTGGTGGGAACCCAGTCTTCGATGGCCGGTATATACCAAGTGGCAGGTCTCACAGTGGTGGGCCAAAAAGTACCGTCTCTGGGCTGAATATATACACATTTATACACATTTATATATATGCATATATATATATATATGTATATGTATATAGATCCTGTAAAGGAGCCCCTCAACGGTACCCTTATAGATCCCTGTAAACGAACCCCAGGATTTATTATCATCAACCATTTCCCTGACCTCAGGGGGAGCTACAAGACTTGGTGCCAAGGGGCGCCGGAAGCCCCGCTGCGGCTGAAGGGAAGTTAGGGGGCTGAGGGTTTAGGGTTATAGGGTTATAGGGTTTAGAGTTCAGGGTTTTTGGGAGCGTTTATGGGGTTCAAAGGGCTAGTAAGGTTTGGGATTATTGGGTTGATGATTCCATGTTTCTGTGCAAGCGTTGTTGTTGGGTTTAGTGAGGGCATCAAACGGTGCATAGGGTTTCTAGTGGGCTTTTGCATGTTATCTCGATTTTCTTTACATGTTTTCATGTTGGCGAGGAAATGTTTGCACCCTCAACCGTAAATCCTGCACCCTATACCCTAAGCCTCACGAGGTTTAGGGTTCAGGGTTTGCCGTAGAGTGGTGCACAGGCGGATTTATCTTGCGACAATGTAATTTCGAGTGCGTCGTGGTTTGACGATTGGTCGTTGGAGCCTGATTGTAAATTGCTCTTTCTTTTCACTCTCCCAGCCCACGCCGTCCAAGGCGGCCAAACCACCCAAACGTTTAGCACGTAGACTCATTCTATGGTTTTCTCTGCTGAATCTTGTTAACGCAGCAAGCGAGGCAGGGCAGGGCAGGGCAGGCGGCCTAAGCCTTGAGTTTTGCATTTTGCATGTTAGGCGTCGTTCAAACAAGGCTTCCACCATGCTGGGGTTTAGTAATTAGGGTTTAGGGTTTAGGCTTTAGGGTTTGGGCTTAAGCTGTAGCATTTCGGGGCCTGTGTGAAGCCTGCTCTTTTTTATTTTCTGACTCTTCCACGTTAGGGATGCCGATGGTTTTGGAGGCTGAGGGTTCACTTGGCTTCTTGGCATCTCAATGAGCGTATGGGTTGTTCGAGGAATCCTTCGGGTCAGCTTCAGCCATGCAAGCAGCACATCTTACGACGCCTAGGACCCAGGATCCAAGAAGTGTGTCGGAATATTGTTGTTATTCCCTTATGCTCCCCTTGTGACTATACTATACTGCACCCAAAACCACTCTTCAAATTCTTAATGCCCGTATGGGAGTTTCCGAAAATAGGGACCCTAATATAGTACCCTAAAGAGTAGGATCCTTATTATAAGGGCCCCGACATAAGGAGCCCCTAGTTTCAGAAACTCCAGTATACCATGAAGGTTTTGGAAAAGTTGGGCAGCTGTACTTGGAGGATCATGGGACTTAGTAAGTCAGGTTATAAGTACCTTTATTGGGGTTATAAGTAATTATAAGTGGAGTTACCCTAATTATAACCCTAGTTACTAAGTCCCATGATCCTTTAAGTAACGAGCCCACCCAATGCCTCGATGTCGGATCTCCCGGTAGACGCCCGAGGAACCGAGTCCCCGCATCACTCGCTGTTTAGGCTCCTCAGTAGTACCCTTTTGCCCGTTTTACTTTGGGGTCTCCTTCTCAAAACAGGATAGTAAGAAACAGGGTACCCTCAAAAACCTACCTGCAGAGCCCTGGTTTCAGGGTTTAGGGTGTATTCTAAAATCATTTTGTGGAAGTCTTACTTTACGGTTGCTGGTTTATTGTAGAGCCGTCAACAGAAACCCTGATAGAAAAGGATACCCTCTTCGAAATCCTTGTAGAAACTCAGTAACTCTCTTCGCCCAGGTTTACTCCATGTGGCTTTGGAGTCGTCGAGCGTGCGTCTCGACTTGGTCAAGACGCTGCTGGAAGGCCCCAAGCCGCATCAAACTGGGTTCAGGGTTTAGGGCTTTTTTTCGGCACCCTAAAAACCCCCAACCTGATAATCCCCAAGAATTGAAACTTAAATCCCTGTCGCCCCCAAATCCGGACCCTGACATATCCGCGACCTTCTTCAGGTTTCAGGGGCAACTCGAGATGACTGCACACATGAAGATTTTCATGTCAATAGGCGGTTGGCAGACGATGAGGGTTTAGCCCCCAAAATTTTGAACCATCTCAAACCCAAGACCTTGAACCGCTCCATCCGGAAACACGTTGCAGCTTTGCATCTGGCATTGTTCCATGGCCGCCGACGTGACGATAACCAGTCGTCCGTGGTCAAACAAGAGGACCCAGATGATTCAGCCGGTGTCCAGGATGCGGAGTGTATAGAAGTCGGGCTCAGCCCAAACAACTGGCCGCCTACGGCTGCAGCTTTGAGCTTGCACCGTCGACGGTCACCCGTCCGAAGAGCAACCATCCGTGCACCTGCACACTGGGCCGCAGCGCCTAATCCCTGCATCCAAAACCCAAAACCCTACAGTTCTAGTTTTGTAGCCTCTCGGAAGTTGCAATCTCAGGACTCTCGCATGACCCACGGGAAAGCTTATTGAAACACGATCCTCCGCTTTGGCCCGAATCGTTGGAAGTCGCCTCCTTGAGGGCTCAGAAGGTTTTAACTGTCGTCTTGTGGTGTATTTCAGGGGCTTTGGAGCGGATTCCCCTACAGTACCCTTTCTAGATCCCTTATCCCTAAACCCTAAACCCTAAACCCAGTGCACTTTAAAAAAAAAACCCTAAACCCTAAAAAAAAAAACCCTAAACCCTAAACCAAACCCTAAACCCTAATATAGATGCCTTAAAGGAGCCCCTAAAGGATCCCTTCTTAGCCCAAGGCCCAAGGCCCGAACTCGAAACCCCACGCCCCAAACCCCAAAGCTAAAGGCTGAAACCCGGCTTGCAGCCGTCACGCCCTTTAAGGGTATCATAAGGGCTCCTTTAAAGGGATCTATAAGGGATCTATAAGGGTTTAGGGTATGAGGGTAGTTGCAAGCAGGGTTTAGGGTTCAGATTTTAGTGCACTAAAAATCACTGCGACCTTAGTGTAACTATAGGCATGTTGCCTGGAAGCCAACGTAGAATTATACATGTTTTCCCTCTGCTGCGTTTGCAAATATCTCCAAACTAAAAATACCTTGAACCCTGAATCTAAAATCCTACACCCTCAGCCCTAACCTTGTGAGAAGACGAAAACACTTTGAGATATCCGCTAACCAGGAAGTCTGGATGTTCACGAATCTTGGATACCAATATAGGCTCTAATCTGCAAGATCCTTATTTTAATATTGAAGGATAACCAAGAGAAAGTGTCATTAACTTCTGAGGCCTGTGTAACACTGTGCAACACCCTACACAGCCCGAACAAGGCCTAATTTTCAATGAGGGAAGAAACCCTTAACGCAAAGCCCTAAACCCTGAACCGTAAACCCGCAGCCGTTTGCAACCCTTGTACAGCCTGTTTGAGTTCGTGGAAGTGCTTGGAGGTTCCTGTTGTTACAACTGGGGTTATAAATCCCCTAGTATAGGTTATAACCAGAGTTATCCTACTCTAAACCCTTAACCCTTTGAGTTCGTGGAAGCAGGAAGATGCAGCCCAAATGCCGTGAACGAGGAAGGGCGCACGCCTCTCCACTTGGCCGTCCTGCAGGTGTAACGTTGAGTTCCAGTTTAGGGGTTTAGGGTGCAGCCTGTTTTCCTGGGATTTCTCTGTGTGTGTTTGTAGGCTTCTCCAGGTGGAAGGTCGGAGCCCTTCATACTTAGAAGAGGCTTCTGGGATATGTTGTGGTAGAACCATGTAGAGGTTCTATGTCTCGAGGAGATCGTTGCTAGCGCTCCCAGGATAGCTTTGTTGGATGCTTATACCATGTTACATAGAATGATTTAGGGTCTTACGGTTTCGGGGCTTTTGGGGTTTAGGATTCCGGGTGCGGTTCAGGCTTTGTCGGGGTCTGTGGGTAGTGTTGCCTAAGTGCTTCACAGGTTTGCCAGGTTTCTTGGGTTCACGGATCCAAGCCCTAAAACCCACAACCTGAACATGAACCGCAAGGTACGCCTTTTTCGTGGTTCTTGTCAAACAGCCTAGCTTAATTAAATTGCGCTACCAGATAAGGAATGCAGTTAATTTGCTCCACAACCTCCTTATGGCAACTTACGTCGCGGCTCGTAGCTTGTGCTAAGTTAAGACAACCCACGGTTCGATTGGGGTGCATCCGGAAGTCTGACCACACGAATCACAAAGGTTGCATAGTTTCCCGCCGGAGACTTTAACGGATATAAGATATCGAGCCCGCGCTTCACCAAAATCTTAAACCTCAAACCCCAAAACCCAAAACCATAAACTCTACGCTTATATGGCAAGGTGTGGCCCGTTTGAAGGTATCCATCTTTGTGATCCTCTTGATCCAGCTAAGCCCGAAGTCCCAAAACCCCAAAATCTTTTTTGCCCCAAGCCCTACAGCCGGTGGAAACCTCCGCGCCAAGCATCGGACCCGATTGCCAGGTGGACTCCTTTTCACCGATCGTTGCAAGATTGCTGTGGCTCGACAGTTTAGGGTTTAGGGGTTTAGGGTTTACGGGTTTGAGTTTATGGATGAGTTTGGGCAGTTTGAGTGGAGGGCTTTGAAAGTTTAGGGTTCAGGGGCAAGACATGGCAGGAAAGCCCATAGCTCTGAGCCTGAAACTTTTTGCATGGAAAGTGATAAGCCCAAATCAAGAACCGCACACTTAAGGGCAAAGTCCAAAGCCTGGTTCTGATGCCGAACCCTGAAGCGTACGAATTTGATGTAAAGTCTTTTGCACGATCTATACAGTGCCCTCAGAACCCAAATTCGAGTTTTGCAACCTACTCAACATGGCGCAAAGTATAAACCCAGTTAAGCCAAGCCCGGACACCCAGGCTCCTAGCTCGCGCAGAGCCAGAGCAGCGAGATCGGAATGGGCTAATGCCCGTGGACTGTTTGAAGAATCCCGGCTGAAACTGCAAGGTGTCTTCATGAGTCCAAGCGGGTGTTATGTAATCTGCGGTAAGGTCTTAGGGGCGACAAGGGAAAAGTGTTTCTACTTCTAGTCGAGGTTAAGGATTTAAGCTTTGAGTTCTGGCTTGGTGTTGTTTGCGTTTTAGCCATGATTCAGCTGCAAGGTTTGATTTCTCTTGATTGCTCGCACACATACACACAAAGGTGCATGTTTGAGTCTATGTCTATTGCCACACCGGTATCTATACCAACATCCAACATAGTATATCTGTCTGCGTATGTCTTTCGTTATCTATGATATCCTTCTGTAGGTAAGCACACTCACACAAACATATATGTCAGCATTCGTGCATGCAAATCAACCAGTACATGTATGTCTGTGTTTAAACGTCTATGTATATATGCGTGTGTGTGTATATATATATATATATATGTATATATATATATATATATATATATACGTATATATATATATATATACACAGATTGCAAGTCTGTATGTATGTATGTATGCACGCATAGCTGGATGGGTGTATGTATGTATGATGTATGCGTGTGTATGCATGAATGTCTGTACACAAGGACGTGAAGGTGTATGCATGTGCACATGTAAGTAAGTACGTATGTAAGTATGTATATAACGTATGCAAGTAAGTATGTAGGTAGGTAAATATGTAAGTATGTCATGTATGTATGTACGTATGTAGGTATGTATGTTTTGTTTGTTTGTTTGTTTGTCATTGTTTGTTTGTTTTCATGTTTGTGTGCTTGTATGTTTGTATGTTTGTGTGTTTGTATGTTTGTATGTGTGTGTATGCCTGCATGCCTCCTGCATGTACGTATGTATGCATGTATGTATGCCTGCTTGTATGTTTGCCTGTATGTATGCCTGCTTGTGTGTACCTATGTATGTTTCTATGGATTTACGTACGTATGTATGTGCGCATACAAGAAAGAGTGAGTGAGTAAGCAGGGAGTGAGTGAGTGAGTGACTGAGCGAGTGGGTAAGTGTATGATTTGAGTGAACGAATGCGAGGAGCTGCGCGGGAAGTCATGCCGTTCCACGGCTGCAGAGAATGCCCGATGCTGGAAGTTCCACATCGGATTTCGGGTTTGATTTACTGTGTTTTCAGAACCTGATATAACACAGCATATCATATAGTATATGCATGATATTACCAACTATATGACCCGAAACCCTGAAGGCCCTAAACCCTAAAGGCCCTAAGCCCTAACGGCCCTAAACCCTAAAGACTCTAAACCCTAAAGGCCCTAAGTTATATGGGTGGTTGTCAAAATTATGGTCCCTGCTTGGGAACCCTACATATTAGGTGCCGTACTATATTAGGGACCCGAAAAGGGACCATAATTTTGACAACCACCCATATAGACCCTAATCTAGTACCCTATCCTTATTGTAAGGACCCTAAAAGAAGGTACCCTAATTTTCGGAAACTCTAAACCCCAAACCCTTTATAGAACCGAAGCATACTGCGAGTTTGCGGAACCACAAGGGGAAACCTCGAGACTTCGAGGGGGCTCCAGATCTCGGGTTTCTGAAAGGTTTTTTGCCGGTCTATCAGGGTTTAGGGTTTAGGGTTTAGGGTTTAGGATTTGGGGTTTAGGGTTTAGGGTTTAGGGTTTAGGGTTTAGGGTTTAGGGTTTAGAGTTTAGGGGTTCAGGGTTTAGGGGTTTGGGGTTTAGGGTTTAGGGTGTTGTAGGAACCTGATTAAGAAACCCTGGGCCTATAACCCCAAAATAGTAGGATTCATATATGGAGCCCTAATAAAGGGCCAAGGTTTCTTAATCAGGTTCCTATATTATGGAAGTTGTTGAGGGTTTCCTTAAACGTTGAAGGGTTTAGCGGTTTAGGGTTTCAGGGCTTTGGTTTTTATTTAGGGTTTAGGGGTGCAGGGGTTTAGGGGTTTAAGAGTTTAGGGGTTTAGGGGTGTAGGGCTTAGGGGTATAGAGGTTCAGGGTTTAGGGGTTTAGGGGTTCAAGGGTCTAGGGGTTTGAGGTTTTGGGAGGGTTTAGGGTGCCAGACCAGGTTAGTGTAGGCTTTAATGTTCAGCCTTGAGGGTTTTGCAGTTTTGGCGCTTTGGCCAGGCCGGCAGCATTTCCTGTTCTGCTTCGGATATTGAGCTAGGGCTGTTAGGCTGCTGGGCCTGGGATGTTTCGTGGTTCCAGGCTATGTGCAAAGCCAGCCCAGCCCCCAACCCATAAGCACGCTCAACCCAAACCCGAAGCGATACTGGCAGCACTGAACACTACACACTGCGGCCTGCGGCCTAAATCCCAAACCCCAAACCCCAAAGCCGAAACCCCGAACCCGAAATCCCGAGTCCGAAACGCCAGCCAGCCTAGGTCAGTAGCAATGTCAAGCAAATCATGTCCGAGATGGTGGGTGCGCCGACTCTGCAGGCTCTGGCGAATTTCCGTTGGAGCCGAAACCCTAAGTCCTTAGCTACACTTATAGCGGATCCCGGAATGTTGGAACAAAGGTTTAGGAGGATTAGTGCTAGGACCCCTTATGCTTTACCTTAAGGGCATGAGGATACTAATGTTCCAACTTTCTGGCTTCTACTATCAGGGTTTAAGCTTCAGGGTTTAGGGTTTAGTCAAGGGGTGTGGCCGGAAGGTCGCATGCTGGGTAGTGCGAAGTAGACTAATAAAGACATGCCCACTCCAAGACCACCCATACACTACTCACAGCGAATACGGACTACCAAACCAATACCGGCTTAGAGAAATCCAACACTGCCCCAGTTGAGGTAAAAATTAATTACGCTTTCATCCCATAAAACCCTAAACCCTAAACCTTGACACCCCACCCAGGAACTCTCAACTTTTAACCCAAACCATAAACCATCTGACCCAAACCCCTAAGTTGTTAAGCTCCCTTCCCGAAGCTGCTTGTGAAGCAGGGGAGTAGGATCCTGACGGGACGGTGCTCGAAAGCAGGGGTTCAATCTTATTCATGTTCCCAGTGCTCCTCCCTTAAAAGCCTTAAGGATGCCTGGCACCCTACTCCCTAAACCCTTGAACCCAACGAATAAGCCCTTAACCCTAAATCCAAAGTCCCAAGCCCTAAACCTCCAGCTCCAATTCCCCGATAGGGGCCCTCTACTACCCGTACACTATGAGTTCCAACAGGGGCAGTCCTCTAAATTAGGGTCCCGTCTACGGTCCCCCAACAGTAGTACCAAAAGGGGTCCTAAAAGGGACTTTGATTTAGAGAACTACCCGCACGCTATATGAACCAACCTTTAACCCTGAACCCCTAAACCCTAGAGCCTAAACCCATAAACCCGTAAACCATAAACCCCTAAATCCCTGAACCCCCAAACCCTAAACCCATAAACCCTTAAACCCTAAACCCTCAACCCTAACTGTCCTGCAGTCGGAAAAGAGCCCTCAAAAAAAAACCCTCAACCCTTAGAGCCCTGAACCCTACACCCCTTATAGAGCCCTTATAGATCCCTTATAGGAGCCCTTGTAGATCCCTTTAAAGGATCCCTTTAAAGAGAGCCCTAAACCCTAAACCCTAAACCCTAAATCCTAAACTCCTAAACCCCTACACCCTTAAGGCTCTAAACCCTTAGACCCCAGGTGGCAGTCTTCGAGAGAGAGCAGATGCTTCGCGCCTGCCCCTGGGCCGGGTGGGTGTGGGATGCTCGGTGTAGGGTTTGGGGTTTAGGGTTTAGGGTTTGGGGTTTAGGGTTTAGGGTTTAGGGTTTGGGGTTTAGGGTTTAGGGTTGGTTTAGGGTTTAGGGTTGGTTCAGGGTATAGGGTTTAGGGTTTAGGGTTGGTTTAGGGTTTAGGGTTGGTTTAGTGTTTAGGGTTGGTTTAGGGTTTAGGGCTGGTTTAGGATTGGTTTAGGGTTCAGGGTCTGGAACATATGCATGGGACTTTCAGTCCTTTTCTCAAGGCTTTGTACGTGGCTCACGAGCAGAACGGCTCGCTTTTGCTTTCTTGGTTATTACAACTGCAGGGTGACTCAAATTTCTATTCAGGTTTTTCAAGGGTGCAACCAGGTTTTGGTTAGGTTAAGCCGTGTGCTAAAGCCTGTACCCTAGGGCCCTAGGGTCAGCCCTTCAACCTAAACCCCAAAACGCAAACACCCTAACCTGAAAACCTATGAGGACAACGAGGAGGGCAAGGTGGGCCTGGCTCAAGCGGCTGCACGCCAGCTGTACACAGTCTGCTGTGAGACTTTCGGCGACAGCCGTCTTGTGGAAGTTGCTCATCACCATGGTCGTGACCTGCTCAGGGGCTCGAAGCACGACACATTCGGGGTGACAACAATTTGCAGCAACACGCTGAACAGTGGAGCTCTGGAAGAAAGGGTGGGGAAAGCCACCATTTCGGCCAGCAGTGCACAGCAAGGCCATGGCGCCAAGCGACTTCTTGAAAGTCCCGATGACTAGACGAATGAAGACTCCGGGCGACAAGCTTTCGGAAGACTTGCACCTTCTCATGAAGAAGGGAAGGGTTGGTTTAGGGTTCAGGATTTAAGGTTTAGGGATGGTTTAGGTTTTAGGGTTGGTTTAGGGTTCAGGGTTTAGGGTCTAGGGGGTGCCTTTAAAGGAACCCTTGAAAGACCCTTACAGGAACCCTGAAAGGAGTGCGAGCGGGTTACGGGTTGAGGTTTTTGGTTGTGGGGTTTAGTGCTCAGGGTATAAAGGCTTTTTCTGGGCCTCAAACGAGGATACCCAAAAAACCCTAGGAACCCATTGCACCTTAACCTATCTGACACGACTTTCTCCGAAAGGTGCCCTCAACCCTAAACCCTAAACTCCCAACCACAAACCCAAGCAACAACGCCCAAGGCTTCGCTGACCGGCGCCTCCCGTCTCAGAGAGCAGAGATGTTGACATTAGAGTTTAGGATGCAGAGTCACAGCTTTTTGGGTGTACGGTGTACGGTTCGGGACGTTCGGATATAGGAGCATGTGGGATGCATCGGCATGGGCAAGACGCCATCCGAACAGCCGCAGTGGTTCGATGACGATGATTGCAGGGCTGGGTGTATGGTGAGTCGACGATCCCTAAACCCTAAACCCCTAAACCCTTGTGGATGTCCTAGAGCCTGACACCGTAACCCGAAAACCAGACATACAAAGGACCGCGGAAACTGATGGGTTCCAACGAAAGCAGCTTCTCATACGCACATAGAACCCTATGCCTCGAAATGTCCGAGATTTGATCCGAAGCGTCGAGCCTTCGAACCCTAAGTTACTAAGCCCTAAGCCCTACACCCTAACATCTGAAACTCTACTTCCAAAGCTGGAAGCCAAAGGCTCGAAACTTTAAACCTTGCAGGGTTTGGGGTTTACGGTTTCAGGTTCATCCACGCCGGAAGCCCCAAAACTTTCATTTGGGTGGTTGTCAATATTAGGGTCCCTTTTTGGGTCCTTACTTCTATACGGCACCTCATCTTGAGGGTACCCAAGAAGGGACCCCCATATTTGTGACAACCACCCATTTGGAACCCCTTACGCCCGGAGGCTGGTCCGACGGTCCAAGGGTAAAAGGAGGGACCCTGAATAAGGACCCCTAGGTATATACCCTTAATATAGCCATTATATACCCATTACATGGCCCATTATAGGGTAGGGGTCCCCATTAAGGATCCATCCTTTTCCCATTTGAGACGGCAGGTTCTTTTGGTTTGGACAGGGCTTTGCTTTTCGGATTTCGTTGCAAAGACAGGGAAATTAGTGTAGACCCTAGATAGGAGCGGTCTTATTATGAGGACCCGCGAAGAGGGATCGCTATGCTGAAGAGATTCTGCAAAGGCTTTCTTTAAGCCCTTATGGAATTAACCCCATGAAACCTCGCAAAATCCCTTTAACAGCCTACAAACCCCATAAGAAATAAGACCCAAAACGCCCCTAAACCCAAAACCTTTCACGCAGGAGAAAGGCCATTGCATCGCAAAAAAAACCTTAAACCTTAAACTTAAACCCCCAGACCCCCTAAACCCCCTAAACCGCCCAAACGCCCACTAAAAACAGTCAGAGTTTGTGAGGCTGCGAGGCAGTCGTCTTCCAGACGGACCAGGCGATGCATTTCAAGTACCTACAGGGTTCCTTTTTGGGGGGCTCTATAAGGCATCTATAAGGGTTCTATGAAGTCTTGTAAAGGGGCTTATGAGGGTTAGTATAAGGCATGTAAAAGGGGTTCTATAAAGTCTGTAAGGAGTGGGGCTCTCAGGGTTTCATACGTTTTTCCAGTAGGTTTTCGTTGTTATGGGTCTCTGTTTCAGGGTCCTTACGACGAGGGTCTTCGTGCAACCTTAAATCTTCAAGCCTGACAGCCTAGACTGTGAACCCTGGCTTCTTGTCGATCCACTTCAAGCCTAATGCCTTAAACTTAAAAACCCTGCAGCCTAAACCCCACCTCTGATAATTAGAATAGGTTTTTTTTTTGTGTGATATGACACTACACTTAAGTGTAGTATCGGGGCCGGTAATAGGCAGAATGGGGTTTTGGGGGATATTTTACAATAATTAAGTGCCCCTGTCTCAGCAGGCCGTAGGCCTCTACGACATCGGCACAGGTCGTGCGCCTTGGCCGACAGAGAGATGGAGGCTTCTTACGAACCTTGGGGTCGCTTGCCGGGGTCCGCGTATTAAGGCGGTTGAGGGTTTAGAGAAGCGTTTAGAGCTAAATTCAGCGATTGTCACGCCGTAGCACGAAATGCCCATGTTCATCATCTAAAACGGAAACCCTAAGCTTTTTGTCAACTGGACTGCTTTCTAAGCAAGCAAGCGAGCCTGTAGATGCGCATTTGAGGTTCACGGTATGGATGTTTTATACGTGGCCTTGCGACTTACATCCCAAACACTTACGCCCTGAACCCTGGATCCCTAAACTTTGATAAAAGTCTCTCCTGAACCCCAAGTCCAGGCCCATTGCAGGATCCGATACATGGAGCCTTAGAAGCTGCGCCGTTTTACGTCATAGAGTTGTAGGATGCTCATTGTGTTGATTCTCTGTGTAAAGGGGGCAGACTTGTGATTGGGCTGTGCTTTAGTCTGTGCGATTGTACAGAACTAGCATGACCAGAAGTATCTGGGTTATTTTAAACAAATGCGTAAGTAAGGAACCAGCTAGCTAGCTAGACAAGCAGAAATCAATAGCTAACTAACTAACCAACTAGCTGATTGACTAGCCAAGTAACTAACGAACGATCGAACGACCGAACGACCGAAGGAACAGACTAACTAACTAACTGACGAACTAAGTAACCAGCTAACTAACTCACTGACTAACTCACTAACTAACGAACTAGCTAGCTAGCTGGCTACCTAACTAGCTAACCTAGCTGGCTAGCCAGCTAGCCACCTAGCCAGCAGAATGAGTGAGATGGGTGAACGAACGGACGAATTAATGAATGAATGAGTGAACACAACAATGAATGAAGGAATGAAGAACTGGTGAATGAATGAACGACACAATGGATAGACGAATGCACAAGCACATAAATAACCAAGTGTATGCATAAACTTGTCAGTGTGCATGTGCATATACATAGATCTACACATTCACACATACGTTGCGTATTATGGTTGTCTTGATGTAAGTCCCCAAGGGCAGGCTTTTAGGTTCCATGTAATGTAAACTTTGCGACATCCCACCCCAAGCCCTAAACCCTATGCGCCCCATAAGCCCTATAAACATTGAGGCCGAGTTAAGCTGTCCGTGACATGCCTGGTATACCAAAAACCTTATAAACCCCAAACCCTGAGCGCTAAACCTTAAACCCAAAACCCCAAACCCACCGAGCGCCTAGGTCCGGTATCGCAAAGAGCTCTGATCCGGAGGAATAAGCCCGTAAACCCCCAAACCCTAAACCCTCAGCCCTTAGCCCCATTGAGGTACGGTATCGCAGAGAGCTCTCATCCGGAGGAAAACACTTCATACGGAGCATGGCGGTGTTTTGGCTTGTAGCAAAGGGCTCCACTTGGAGGCCCAAGCGACTGAGTAAGTCCTCTATCAACAGGGGCTTGAAAGGGATCTTTAGGGTTCTTTTCAGGGATCAATAGGAGTTTAGGTATAAGTAGGGATATAATTGGGGGTGACTCCATTTAGGGTACTTCTAATTCTACTTATGACCTAATTACTAAGACCCCTTGGCCTTTAAGCAAGGGTGGGATGAAGGTAGGTGGGGCAATACCAAAATAAGAGTGCATATATACAGTAAGGGATCCTCAATCCTACTTGCCGTCATCCCAAAGATCAGGAGGGTGGGTGTGGGCAGAGTTTGGGGCAATTTCTTTTCGAGCATGGCTGGGAATTTCGGTATAGCCTGTGCTTAAAACCGACAAATCCGACTTCGAAGGCCTGTCCCGGCCAAGCCGCAGGTTGTGGGTTTGGGCTCCAGATTCGATTCAAAGGTGTGGGTCGGAGTCGGTTGGAGGTGTAGAGCTTCAGTTTGACTTAGAGGTTTAAGGTTATCTGGATTAAGGTTTGGTGCTTGTCTGTCTGTCCTTCTGTCCGTCCGCTTGTCAGTCAGTCTGTCTGTCTGTCTGTCTGCACGTATGTATACATGCATGCATCAATGTAAGTATGCACGTATGTATGTATGTCTGTCAAGCCAGAAAGCTCGAACCCCATAAACCCCCCCCTCCTGAACCCCAAACCCTAAACCCCTAACCGAGGTGAATCCGTCGACGGGCGGCGTCGCACTGCTCTTGGAGGTCGGCACAGCCTCACGAGATCTGGCGACGAAGCTGCCGTTGTTTCGGGTTAGGGTTTCAAGCTTTCTGGTGTCTAAAGAGGCTTAGGCTTAGGGTTTCTTTAGGGGTTGCTCGAGTGTTGGGGTTTTACAGAGGGTTTGGCGGGGCGGCTTGAGTTTCGTTTCTTAAACCGCTGTTTGCAGGAAATCTTTTGTTGCTGAGCGCTCCTTTCCGGTTCTTTAGTTTCTTTTTGGGTGCAGTTGGGGCG
Organism: Symbiodinium sp. CCMP2592; assembly: GCA_905221615.1. Lineage (NCBI taxonomy): Eukaryota > Dinophyceae > Suessiales > Symbiodiniaceae > Symbiodinium > Symbiodinium sp. CCMP2592. Next base: position 164,016 of record CAJNDT010000591.1, read on the forward strand.
GGGGGGTACGGTTGATGATGGAAATCCTGCATTACCTTAAGGACCCTAGACTATGGGAATTATGGTAGATTCCTTATTAGGGTAATGCAGGATTTATATCATCAACCGTAGGGTTGTACCGGCTTACGGTTTTCGGTGTACGGTTTAGGGTAGGGACCCTCCACCCTCGACTCTCAAGCTTAACCGTACCTAAACATGGAATCCTGCAGTTCGACCCAAGAACACCGGAATTCCTAAGCAGCGCCCAAAAGCCCTACACAAGAAAGTCCATAGTCTAGAGTCTAGGGTCTAACAAAACCCTAAGTTCGAAAGAAACCACAAAAAGTTATACAAGTTTGCTCTGAAGCCGTAAAGTCTTACAGAGGTGATGTTTTGGCCTTCCGGGCAGCTCGACGATGAAGAGCCCTTGAAGTGGACCGTCGAGGACTGTCGTCACGGGGTTACTTTCGGGAATTCTCTTTGAGGTTTGGTTTTCAAATAGGTTAAGCTAAACCCATAGTTCAAGGTTGACGGGAGAGGCGGCTACCGGGCTTTGATTGGAAATAAGGGTAGATACTGTGACCGCGGCTTCAGGCGCCACGCCGTGGAGCGGTTAGAGCCCTCACACTTTGGGCTGTTAATTCCTCAACTAAACCCGAAATCCGAACCCTGAACCCTCATTCGTAAGCCTAGACCCTAAACCCTAAACCCTAAACCCTAAACCCTAAACCCTAAACCCTATAACCTAAAACCTAAACTTAGAGCCCTGGATCCCAAACCCGTACGCTTTGGAAACCCGGACATCGAACCAACGAGTTGAAACGCAGGGCGACTCGAGTGGCGCCAGTACTTCGAGCAACTGGATTACTGCTGTTTTGTGGCTCTGGCTAGGGCTTACGGTTGAGAGTCTAGGGCTTTGGGTTTAAAGTTTAGGGGTTAGGTTTACAAAGTCTAGGCTTAAGAAGCTTGTGCGCCGCTCTATTGCCGGTGTGAGGCTAAGTGGTGATGCATTGCGGGCTAGAGTTACATTTTCTCGCACCCCTACCTGAAGGAATGATGGGGGTAACTATTCGGGCTTCTATATCAACAGTAGTCGGAATGGCACTTACCCTAGGGAATAATGTCGGTAGCTTATGCTGGGGCCCCGATAGCCTGCTATTGCGAGCACAACCCCTTCTCACTCTTGGCAGTGCCCCCGGTTGATGCAGCTCTACATTGTCTTCGTGAGAGCAGTGCGTAGCAGTAGGCGGTAGCAGTCGTATATATCTTGCATCCTCCTCCTCCTCCTCCTCCTCTTCCTCCTCCTCCGCTCCTCCTCCTCCTCTGCATCTTCAGCTTCATCTGCCTCTTCCTCTTCATCTTCATTGTCTTAGTCATCTTCATCCTCAGCATCATCATCATCATCATCACCATCACCATCACCATCACCATCACTGGACCATCACCATCACCATCACCATCACCATCACCATCACCACCAACAACAACAGCGTCGTCATCATCACCATTTTCGCCATCATCGCCATTATCGCCATCATCGTCATCACCGCCATCATCACCATCATCGCCACCACCACCATCGTGATCATCATCATCATCATCATCAACATCACCGTCATAATCATCATCATCCTAGTCTGCTCACATCTGGATCATCGTCATGTTCATCATCATGATTATGATGATGACGACGACGACGATGACGTTCACAACGATCTGTATCACCACCGTCACCCACCACCACCACCACCACCACCACCACCACCACCACCACCACCACCACCACCACCACCACCACCACCACCACCACCACCACCACCACCACCACCCACCACCACCACCACCACCACCACCACCACCACCACCACCACCACCACCACCACCACCACCACCACCACCACCACCACCACCACCACCACCACCACCACCACCACCACCACCACCACCACCACCACCACCGTAACCGTTATCATCAGCATCATCAGAGTCACATAGTCTCTGTCATTACAAAGTTATCTTCGTCATCATGTTTCCAATCACCATCATCATCATCATCGTCGTCATCATCATCGTCATCGTGAGACCCAGGTGCAGCATGAATCTGTTGCTGTCAGTTCTTGAGCGTGATTCACGGCACGAATTCACGGCAAGCGCAAACGAGCCCAGCCGAGGGTCAGCGCCGAGCATTGCAATTGAGACAGCATTAACTAGTAATATAGAAGCCTGAAGAGGTACCAGTACTATTCCTTGCCGTTTCCATTCTGATTCCAGCATAAATACACCAAGCCCCATTTTTTAACCCTAAACCCTAAACCCTAACCATTATGCTCCCATGCCCAGGCTCTAGATACACCCGAAAGTCCGCAAGTCTCTGAGTTCAGGGTTTCGGGTTTCTGTTCAAGGGTTCAGGGTTTACGGTGCAGGGTTTGGGGAAAACACATAGCCCGAAAGCCCCGAAATGCTCCTTGACAAAGTAGTATGCTTCCTTCTCAGACTGAGCATTTGGGCGCAAAGTATCAGAGTTTTGGCGGGTGTCGGCTACAGTGAAGGGTGTTGAATTTAGGATGTAGGCTACAGACAAGAGTCTCTTGTGTATCAATTGAGCTTTTTTGAACATTAGCCCTACGGTTTGGCTCAGGTAGGGGTCTAAACAGTTACCCATACTCTTCGTTGAGAGTTCCTTGTCGTGATTCTATTGTACTTGTCCCAAGAGTCCTTTGAAGTTTGAAGCTTCCTCCACCCACTGCAGGCAACCCTTAAACTCACAGAGCCCAATACCCCTCAATTAAGGAACATGGCTTAGAGTATATCGGGCTTCATATTATGATTTAAGCTATATTCCTTCATTAAGGGGTATTAGATTCCCCTAGACCCTAAACCCTATAGATCCCTTATAGATCCCTTATAGATCCCTTAAAGGAACCCTACATATATGCCTTAATTAAGGGGTATTGGGCTCTCTGGGAAGTGATCACCGTGCTGTGCACTGTAGTTCGCAGCTTAGGACCTGCAGGCGCTTCTCTGGGAAGTAGGGTAGTGTAGACGCCTGGTTGAGTAATATAGGGTTTAGGGTTTAGGGTTTAGGGTTTAGGGTTTAGGGTTTAGGGTTGAGTAATATAGGGGCCTGAATTATTAGAATAGGGTTTTAGGCTCCTTAATATTACAATTCTAATAAGGACCCCCCAAAATAGTATTCCTTCTTGTAAGCATACCCCGAAACCCTCGTTTTAGCTATTGAGGCCCCTATGCCAGTTGGGGTTTCAGGTGTGGAGTTTACGCCTCTGCAATTAGACACTGTTGAAGAAAGCTAGCGGTACTCCCAAACCCTAAACCCGACAGCCTGAAACACAAGCAATTGCATAAAGAAGTGAAGGGTAGGTAAATCCACCCACAACTGCACAAATATATGAGTACATAAGCGCTTAAGTACATAAACCCATTCATACATAAAGAAATCAATACGTGGACCGCTACATTCAGAAAGGAACACACATGTTTATTAGCCTTTAAACGCCTGCTGCTTTAGCACACAGTATCCAAGCCAACGCCCTAAACAAGCTAGGCTCCTAGCTCAGTCGGGCACAAGAAAAAACTGCAAAGAACCCGTAAACCCCGAAACCTAACAGTGAAGCCTGAGCCCTAAACAGTACAGCTTCATATAGGTGCGTTCAAGGCTACACATGGTATACTTGTAATAGGGAGGCCCAAGAAATACTGCTAGTAATTGTTCAGGCTGCTATCTTAAAACCAGCGCCGAACTCCTACATCCATCCCAGAGGCATTGTCGCAGACCGACTACAGCGCCAAGTCGAATCCAGTCATTCTGCGCCCCGGCCACATCCTGGCGAATAGGTTGCGTTCCGTCAGGTGTAGCTTTGAGATTTAAGTCGTGGGGTGCTTCCAGAACCCCAAAAGAGAACTGCCCAAAGTCGAAGGTGCATGCTTATACTTGGAGTTTGGGTTCGCTGATGCGGGGGGAGGGGGGGGGTTTCAGTTGGGAGGGATGCGGTCCGTAGCCCTGCCCGTCCCTAAACCACCAAAACCAGCAACATCCTAAAGCACCAGGCAGCAAAGCCCTGATACCGAAATCCCTACACCCTGAACCCTGAACCCTAAACCCTAAGCCCTAAACCTTAATCCTTGACGAAATTTGAACGGAATCTGTGAAGGAGCACTACGAACCGTAAGCCGTTATTCCTAAGCCGTGCCAGATGTCGGACTTCTTCCGGATCGATCCTGGCTTGGCAGCTTCTCTGCTGCCCTGGAAGGCTTCAGTAGGCCACTATAGATATGTGACATTATATGATCTAATCTGGTATGATAGGGGGCAATATACATAATATACTAGAATAGGCTGATACATAACATAACATAGTGTACTATTGTGTTATCTCAACTTACACTATCTTACCTGCAAGCATCGTAACCTTGCGTTGTCCTGTCTTGTCTTGTCTTGTCTTGTCTCCTGTTTTGTCTCTTGTTTTGTCTTATCTTGTGTTTTTCTGTTTTACTGAAGTGTATCAGTCTATCCTATTCCTAATCTGTTCTGTTTGCATCATAGTACTTTCTACTATCTCGTCATATACTATAATAAGCTTAGGGTCAAGGCCCTAGGCTTCACGGTTTAGGGATCCTGCTGGGATCTGGGTTTTGGATTTAGGGTGTTGGTTGAGGCCCATACGCCAGAACCTCCTCCATCTAACACCAAACTTGAAACTCCGTAAGCCCTGCATGGCTCAGTTTCAGATTATGATGTAGGAACCAGATTAAGATACCCTGGGCCTATAATCCCAAAATAGTAGGACTTAGTGGGATTCATATAGGGAACCCTAATAACGGCCCAGGGTTTCTTAATCTGTAGTGATATCCCTCTGGCATGGCGAGTCGAGCGCGCAAGGTTTCGAGTCTGGGAATCCACCACAGTGTAGGGCTTTGGGTTTAGGGCTTTGCTGGTTTGGCAAAGTGTTCAACACAGTTGCTGGTTTGGCAAAGTGTTCAACACAGTTCCTCTCGCAAAAGGTGCGGAAGCGAAAAAGAAGCTTGCACAACTGAACCCTCCATGCTTGGTTGTGTTCCAACAGCCACGACCGTACCTGTGTGCTGCATTGGTGGTTGACTGTTGTGTGGTTTGCATGCACTTCCCCAAACCCCAGAACTTAGGACACCATGCCCGGAAATCTGCGCCCTCAGATTGACATGTCTTGAACCTTGAACACATCCCCTCCCCTCACAGACCACAAATACGAGAACCCTCAAACCTAAGCCCTACGCTTTAGCAGCCCCACCTGAACCCTAGACCCTAAACTTGAACCCCAATCGCCAAGCCATATATATCCCAACCTAAACCCTAAACCCTAAACCCTAAACCCTAAGCCCTAAACCCTAAACCCTAAACCCCTACGACTCCTGAACCCACAGCACGACGAAAGAAGCCTCAAAGTTTCTTTTCAACCTGAACATGAGGGACCGTTCTTGGTTTGAGAGGTGTCGGCTTACAGGGAACTCCAGAAAGTTGGAATATGGCTTCATGGTAGGATACCCTATAATTTACCATGGAAGGGTTAGGATAATCATATTCCAACTTTCTGGCTTTTACCTTAGGAGTTTAGGGTTTGCGGAGTTGCTCTAAGTAGCCTTCAGTGCACAGAACCCGAGGCTCCTACCCATGGGCGCGCAGCTTTTGGGGGAGAAGACCCTGGTGGAGGGAAGAGGTGGCTCTGCGGATCATAGGACCTGAAGCGATGCAGGGCTTGGGGGTTTTGGGCTTTGGGGTTTTGGTGTTGCGAGTTAGGGTTTTGTGGGGGTTAGTAGTGTTTTGGACGCCCCTTCCAATAGCCTTCCCTTCAAAACCGCAAAACCTGCCTGTCACGTAAACATACTGCCACAGGCCTTATCATGGATCCTATGCTGCCCTGCCACAGACCCTGTCTAAGGGGACTGTCGACCCCTGCCACAGGACGTGTGCACAGCTCGCACCCTGTCAGAGGCCCTGTCCACAACTACACTTTCGAGCGGGTGTTTGTAGACCAGACCATGTTGGTTTAGGGTTTAGGGGTTTAGGGGTTTAGGGGTTTAGGGGTTTACTAGGGGGTTTAGGGGTTTAGGGGTTTAAGGGTTTAAGGGTTTAGGGGTTTAGGTTAGGCTCCCTTCCTTCTCTTCTACTTGAACCCTAAACCCCAAAGCTCTGAGCTCGAAAGCCTGCGCTCTGACACCCTAAGCCTAAGCTAAACCCTAAGCCCTCAGCGCTTCACTCTGAACCCTAAACCCGAACCTAACCCTAAACCCTAAACCCCAAACATAACCCTAAACCAGCCCTAAACCCTAAACCCTAAGATCACCCTGAACCAACCCTAAGCCCTAAACCCTAAGATCACCCTAAACCAACCCTAAACCCTAAACCCTAAGATCACCTTAAACCAACCCAAAACCCTAAACCCTGAACCCTAAGTCGAATCCCAGGCGGCGCGCTGTCGCTGTCCTTCCACGGGGCCTGGGCGGCGCTACAGCCCTCTGAGGAGAAGCTACAGGCTCCCAGGGCTGTCCTTAGCACTATACAGTAGAAGCCCAAAAGTTGGAAACCCCGTAGCCTCAATCCCTGAGAGCAATGTATAGGGAATCCCAGCACTATTTGGCCTTACTCCGGTTTCCAACTTTATAGAGTTTACTTTAATGTTAATTGCAACAATAATAGTCACAAGAATACAAACAATAATCGTAACAATACCAGCACTCAGGGCTTCAGGTTTAGGCTTTTAGGGTTTCGGCAGTTGACGTATCTGGCCAGAACAAGGAAACCGTAGCATTCACTACTAGAGACCCCTTATTACCTGTTAAGTTAATTTTCTTCTAAACTCCTTAGCAAATGCCCTTGAAAAGCTGCACATGAGTTCGTGGAACCTTCCCAGCGCCCTGGGGTCTGGGGTTCTGGGGTTCCCGTTCACGCTTCCTTCGTTGCGGGGGATCTTGGGCTGACTCGGGAAAGGTATCGGACCTCAGCCCGACCCCTTCCACCTCAAACCCGAGGTTTTCTGTCTGCGTGGGACGAAGAATGCAGGTGGAGCAAGGCCCCTAAACACCAACCTGCAGCCTGGGCCCTGGACCCTGCTTAAAGGGTTCTTAAAGGGTTCTTAAAGGAGACCTTAAGCCTTCCTTCAAGAAGGCGCTAAACCTTGTCTGAAGGGCCCTGTAAAGAAAGCCCTAGGCTTTGCTTAGGTCCCATTGAAAGACTTTGGACCCCAAGCCCTAGACCGTGCTTTAGACCCCTAACCCTACACCCCAAAACCCCAGAACCCCTAAACCCCAAAACCTTAAACCCTAAACTTTAAACCCCTAAACCTTAAACCCTAAACCTTAAACCCTCAACCCTAAACCTTAAACCCTAAAAAAAACCCTAAACCAGCCGAAGGTGTGGGCCTTCCAGGGCGGCAGCGCCGAGGCGGAGCCCTGGCAGGCAGACCTGGTGTGCACGGTCGAGCGATGCCCGGCAGAAAGACGCTTAGGTTTAGGGTTTAGGGTCCAGGGGTTTAGGGTATTAGAGTATAGGGGTTTAGGGTTTAGGGTTTAAGGTCTAGTAGTTTAGGGTTTGAGAAATATGTAGGCTGTAGGCCGGTTCTTACTTGAGGCCTTTTCTTAAATGAATTATAGATTATAGAGAGGCTTGTGAGAAATGTCCAGGGTTCAGCTTTTTATCTTCGTCTTAATAGCTTCATAAATGTTTAATTCGACCAGTGTTTCTGGCCAGGTTTCTGGTTCGGGTTCTGGGATTTTCAGAAAGGCTCTACATTGGTTCAGGGGTATTGGGTAGGAAGTTGTAATAGGATTTAGGCTTTAAGGCTTTAGGAGTTTTGGATTTAGGGTTTACGGTTGAGGGTTGGAGGGGAAGTGGGGGTGGGAGTAGGTCCGATAGAGCTACAGTTGCTTTGGTTTAGGGTTCCGGCTTGTAGGGTCTCTGGAAACTTGAACCGTGCACCCTGGCACACCTCTTTCCTGTTCGCCAAACTCGAAATGTTTGCCCATCCCCTAAACCCTCAGACCCTCAGACCCCCACTCGGCAGCCTCCGTTCCCTGGAGCCCTGGAGATCATCATCGTACGTGTTCACTAGAATCGTTGCTGCTAGTCCCGGCTCTTGTTCCGGATTTTAGATATCGCCTCAGACCCGAGAGTTCCGGAAGCCGAGGAAACCTCTCGGCCTTTGCAGTGGCTTGCCTCGCGGTGTTTTTTTTGCGCAGTTTCAGGAGAAGAAATTGATGTAGGGGCCTCAATAATTACTTAAACTAATTTGGGGGATTCCTTGTTCTTATTATTGTATAATGGGCCCCAAAACCCTATTCTAATCATTAAGGGCCCTGCAGTGGGGCTGCCGGAGGAAATCCGCAAGCCCCGACTGATAACGCCGTCAATCCGAAACATCCCGAAATCGTAAACCCCCAATTCCCAAACGCCAAGATCGTGGACCCGGAGTCCTAATCCGCTCTTGCATGGACTGCTGGCGTGGATGAAAGATATTGGCTAGAGGTTTGGCTTATACAGGTTACTTGGAGGTCCAGGGGAGGAGCAAGAAGCGTCATACGCAGGCAGCAATAAGGGGTCGGAGTACACGACCATAGCCTTTCTTTTCAGGCCCTAGTCATACTTTTAATATTGTCTTCCGATATTACAGGCTCCATATTTGCTGACTGGGTTCTTGTTACGGAATTTAATTCAAGTTGCCAGAATAGCGATCTGGAGGAAATCTTATGGTTTCCTCATTGTGGGAACTTGAATCAAGTCCCTTCACAAGAACACAGTATAATCCCCAGCGATCTCCCATTTCATGCATCCTTCATCCTACCGGCTGGATTTGGATGGATGCTCACAGGGTGTAGGTTTCAGGCTTTTCTTGATTGCCTTTTCTGGTTTAGGGTTTAAGGTTTAGGGTTTAAGGTTTCGGGTTTAGGGTTCAGGGTTTCGAATTTAGCACCAGAACACGAAACAGCCGCAAGGTGATCGAGGATACGTCGCCCAACTGCTGCCTCCTCGCTATGACAGGCGCGCCGTCCGCTGTGCTCCAAAGACCCCAGGGACCCTCAACCCTAAACCCAAGGACCCAGGACCCAAGGACCCAAGACCTGAAATTGATCCGCCACACCGGAACTTTTATCTCACGCCCTGAAGCTTCAAGCGCAAGAGCCCCATATCTTAAGCCACCGAACCCGAAGGGGACAGCGCGAAAAAGGGTACAAACCGTAAAGCAATCGGTTGAAGAGGCCCCAAAGCCTTGAACCCCCAATCCTCGAAAGCTTTTCCTGAAGGGCGAAAATTAAGTTAACATAGAGGCCCTATACCAGAATCATATTCGTAATGACAGTTTGATTAAGGATCCCTAGGCAACAGCATTCGTTTCTCAGGCCTCTGTATTCGGTACATATATGGCCCACTTATACCCTTCTCACTAGTTGTCCCGATAATCTCAAAGATGACATCCTCAACCCTAAACCCAAACCTGCCACCAAAACCCTGAACCCCAAACCCTACATCGTCAACTCGAAGCCCCATGCCACAACGGGGTGCCACACACTAGGGTTTTGGAAAGCCCTGGTTTGTTTGAAGTAGTTGTACGGGGGTTTGGGCTTGGGGTTTCGGATTTAGCTGGGTTTCGGAGTGATGGTTCTTGGGCGGAGGTTGGGTTATCCGGTTTGCGGCTTGGTCTTCAGGGGAAGCTATCTGGAAGGCAGGCACAACCTGACAAGCTGGAGCACCATCTGATGCTGACTTCCTAAACTCTAAGCACAAAATCCTAAATCCCAGGCTCTTCGATGGCATGGAATCCTCACTCCGCGCAACAGCCAACTACCCAGACTCTAACTAGGTAGGCCCTTGGGACATTTTACATTTTCCCTTATTGGGGTATAGAGGATCTTGTTAACGAATATTTTTCAGAGGCTTTGAGGGGCCAACCTAGCTAAACTTTCTTGTAAGCTTCACCAAAGCACCTTGCAACGCGTAAGCCTCGAACCTCGAAGCGGAACTAGGATGCCCAGTAGTACCCTTATTCCCTTTTTGTAGTCCTAGGTTCCTTACAAAGTTACCCAGTACCAAACAGGAGGCCTGTTTATTCCTTGGGTTACTGGGCATCCTAGGGAAGCAGAAGCTCCACCGCTTTGTTCCTCAACTACGAAATCTGAAGCCCAGCGCCATCCCAAAGCTGTCCATGCGTTCAACTTCAGAGTTGTGCGATGTGTCCTAAACCCCTCAACCCCTGGACCCCTAAGCCCTGAACCCTAAACCCGAAACCCTAAACCCTAAGGACTCGAAAACTCTACTATAACCGTATTTATAATGATAGTTTTCACTAAGGAGCCCTGGGGGAATAGTATTACGATGTGTTGGTGAGGACTCGAAAACTCACCGGCGCAAGTGTGGCGAGTGCAAAGGAAGGGGACGAGAGAACTGGCCGGGGGGCTCAGCTGAGTTTTGGGGATTACTATCGGTGCCAAAATAATTACCTAGGGTTACCAGGGTTCCCTTTAAAGGAATCCTGAAAGGAGTCTATAAGGTATCTATAATAGGGTTCTACTGTAGGGGCCTTAACAATTAATTGCCTATATTATTCTGGGGGTTCCTTATTATGAATATAGTATAACATGCCCCTAAACCGTAACCCTATTCTAATTATTATGGCCCCCATAATACTTTGGGGCTGGTAGCAGAGGGTTAGGGTGCAACCTAGCTCTTTCTCTCTCTCTCTCTCTCTATCTCTCTCTCTCTCTATATATATATAACATATATTAATATATATATATATATATATGTATATATCGATTATATATATGTGTATATATTATAACTGTACTCAGTTACAATCGTTGATCACCCTGCCATAGCCAAACCGTAAGGTCTGTACTCTAAACCCTAGGCCCCAAAATCTAAGTCGCCTATGTGGAGCGGACATTGCTTTAGCATACGTGGCCATCTCATTCGACTCCAGCGGCACTTTGGCCGTCACCAAGTTGACCGTTTCAAGTGCTTCTGAGACCACAAACTCGTTCATCCGTTCATCCCAGTGTCTATCCCTAAACCCGAATCCCTAAACCAACCCTCAACCCTAAATCGTGAGTTCCGTGCTGTAGGATTTAGGTTTGGGTGCGAGGAGGGTGTTGTGAAGACATCGTGATATGGTTCTAACAGCCAGATCTGAGAGAACATACGGGACAGACCTGCCCTACATAGTCGGATCCTGATGCCATGACTGTTTTAAAGTGCGCTTCTTAGGAGCAGTGTAATGAGACCCGTCTGAAAAAGCATCCGAACACAGCTTCATGACCATCCAAAAAGCGACCGGTAATTCGATACCCTACTATAACACAGGCTCCACCAAAGCTCTTAGAGGTTCACCGTGTGATGCCGGACTCGAGCAGCAACATCCGGTATCTGGGCTTCTGTGGGGAGGCCCGCCACTAGCATCATGAACCTGAGCATTATTACCATTAGTCTTCTTCTTACTGTGATGTTTTTCCTGTTGTTCTTGTTACTACTGCACTGATGACTAGGCGTGTTAGTAGTGTGATTAGTACTACTATTGTTAAGATTGCTGGCAATCGTCTTCTCTTTGCAATTATGTTTTTTACTACTTCCGCACCTCATCACTATTATTCCTACTACTATTTGACCTTACTGTCGTTAGTTCCTTCTACTGAAATTTGATATGATATCAGGTGACATGATAGGATTTGATAGGACATGCTTTTCGATCGTTATATGATTAAAAGGGGTTGTAGCTTGTCATGTCATAGTGTCTCAGGTTTTACAATCTTTTATCGTATCGCATTTTCGTCATGGCATTTCATCTTATCTTACCATGTCTTTCATCAGCTTCGCTTCATTGCGTCTTGTAGTCTTGTTTAGGTTGCACTATGCTGCACCGGAAGTGTTGTATTACGGCATTAAGGTTTAGTTTAGTTTTGAATATCGCACATGACTGTATAGTGCAGTATACTACGTAGAACACATTATATAGCACTGCATTTCGTTCGATTGCGTTTAACTGTACAATGTGACTGTCTTGTCGTATTGTATTCCGTGAGGTTACACTATACAGTATACGTTGCTATCTTAGCTTATCTTGCCTTAGCCTGGAATACTGTTATGTGACTTTGTCCTGTCCCATCCCCCGTTACACTGCTTCTTACTATCCCATGTTATATTCCATGCCGTCATATTCTGCTATATTACGTAATTTTTCACTATATTCCATAATAGTGAATTGCATTTCTTGATGTTCTACCGGCTTGTCTCTTCTAGCTCTTTTTGCATTCACATTGCATATTGTAACATACCGCAGTGCATCATGTTGCATAACCTAATAATATGAAGTCATGTGCCATCAGGTGCTGCGACAGGGAATTGTGATGATGTCATACGGCTGTCATGATATGATATGACGTGACATATGTCCTGAATTTGTTATCATATCAGACACGATCTTTGATATAGTACATGGCATGTTATACGATGTGACAAAACGTATGACTTGTGGTATGATCTATGGTGAATACAGTGTGACGACACATGAAAGATGGGATGGCATATAGCATGATCAATGTTGTGATCTATCGCTTGATACATGATATGATATCTAACCTGGTTTATGACATGATACAAGATATGATAGGTGACATGACAAGGTTAATGATCTGACGGATGCTGTGATATGTGGTATGTCATGATTGGATTTGCGAGTTAGGATGTAGGACATATGGCTGATGCTAGTTCTGTATTTGGTATCTGGTATATAGTATACGACTTTATAAACATGGTATATGTGTCATATGATATATGGTATACGGTTTGCCTTCTATGGTATATGATATATGGTGTGTTATATGATATGAAATTGTATGCTATGGTGTGATATGGCATGATATGATATGCTATGCTGTGGTATGAGAGGATATGACATGTGCGGTCTTGGACGGTTCGTATGCCCGGAACTCCCAGCGAATCTCCTGCCGTAACCCTGAAGCCCAGACGCAAAACCCAGGACCCAAGGCCCTTTAGCTCCAGGGTACAAACCCTACACCCTAAATCCCTAAATCCCTAAACCCTAAACCCTCAACCCTATAAACCCTAAACCCCTTAGAGTGACGGAGCCTTGGAGGCCCAGATATATCTCAACCAGGAATTTCCAAACACTGAACCCAAATACCTGAACCTCATAAGTTTTCAGCCCTAATACTTTTTAAACGGAATCCTCAGACAAACAGCCACTTCAACCCCCAAAACCTGAACTCTAACCCCAAAGCTCTACTTTAAACCTTACTTTAATTTCTCAAAGCTGTCTAGGCTCGCTTGTAGCTGTTTTGCCAAAGTATTCATGAAAGAGGCAGGACCTGCGTGCAAGCGCAAGTTCAATGCTCTTTAAAAGCACTTCTCAAGCAAGACTCCGACTTATGGTTGGGCTTGTGGTGTTTGTAGTGTTTAAAAGCACGCAGCCCTAACCCCAAACCCCTAAACCCTCAACCCTCAAGCCTCAATGCTATGAACCCGAAACCCCAAACCCGTAAACCCTCAACCCTAAACCCTAAAGCCTAAAAATCCCCAAACCCGTAAACCCTCAACCCTCGACAGGACTGCGACTCCCTGTTGGGAGTCCTGGAGGATGGCCTCGTCATGCTCTGTCACCTGCAGGGCGGAGGCTTGGCAAAACAAGGCTTTCCTTTCTGTGAACGACAAAAAGAGTTTCGGGTTTAGGGGTTTAGGGTTTAGGGTTTCGGTTTGAGGGTGTACGGTTTCGGGTTTAGGGGCTAAAAAGCGCGTACAGCATACACTATTGGGAGTTAACCGCCTGCAGGGGCAATACATGCAAGGTTCCCCAACCTTAAACCCGAACCTCGAAGACTCAGGTTCGCAAACATGCATCTTCGATGATGGCTCCCTACGCACCGTGGACATCTCCAGGGACAGAAAACTGATGGCACCTCGCTCTACTCGAGTTTGTGTCAGGACGAAGAGGCTTCGTGATGTAGGTGCAGCCTTAAGCCAAAAACCACGACACCGTGAACTGAGATTTCCAGAGTCTCATATCTAGGACTGTGGGTAATGGCCGTAGATATGAGTGAGCTTTGAACGGCAGCCCTACACCCCAACTCGACTTGCTACTTGCCTAGGTATAGGGCGTTGGGAGTGAGAATCTGCTTCACAAGTTTCGTCGTTGTAGTGGTAGCAGTAGAAGTTGTAGCAGTAGCAGTAGAAGCAGAGTCGTAGTAGTAGTCGTCGTGGTGGTGGTGGTAGTAGTGGCAGTGGCCGTGGTATTGGTACTGGTACTGGTGGGGAGTGACAATGGCCGTTGTGGTAGTAGTCGTCTCGTGGTAGCAGTGACACCGTTGATGATACAAGTCCTGCGTTGCCCATGACAAAGACTGTACCATAATTCCCATAGTTTATGGTCCTTAAGGTAATGCAGGATCTATATCATCAGCAGTGGTGAGATTCTTCGCCGTTCGTTTCGAAGCTCCGTGTTCGGAATCCTTGAGGTCAGCTCTCTCCAGGAGTGCTTTCGCATCTTCCGGGTAGGCTCCGGTACCGAGTAGCTGCTTGGAAGGTTTTTTGGGGTTTAGGGGTTTAGGGATTAGGGTTAGGGTTTAGGGTCTAGGGTTTAGGTGTTTTGGGGGGTAGGATTTAGGGTCTAGGGATTAGGGTTCAGGGATTAGGGTTTAGGGTATTCTCAGTATAAGTTATGTTGCAGACAGCATAGCGGAAAGCAGCATGACGATGTTCGGTGTAGTTTCGGATCGACGCAATTGGAATGAGGTTTGGTATGTACAGTATGCCACCCATATCCAAGGGTAAAACCATTATACCACAAGAAATGACAATCCTAGTCGGTACTGGTTATTGAGGCAATGTCTTAAACATGTGCGCTGTAGTCAAGAGGTTGTCGCTTTTCCCTTCCTTGTAAGGGCACTTCTTTTTATCTGCTTGCTTTGTGGCTTGTGAGCTTCGGCGCTTATGCCCTTCGTCGCTGAGGGCAGTGCAACTTCACACTTTCAACCCTCGCCCAATCAGTCCTCGGGACCAGTACGGGTCTGTCATTACGTACCTGCAGCCTGAAACCAAGCGAACATACACAAGATCCTGAAGGGGGGTTGGGGTTTAAGGCTACTGTGGTGTTCGGTGGCCAGCTTAAGTTTCCGAAATGTTTGTCCTGTACAGATCCTTCGCCGAGAACGCGGTTTAGCCATAGTGGAATCAAAGAGAACTGTATGCTTGGGGTGTAGGTTGCATGGTCTACCTGGACGATAAAGAACGTACATGTTTAGGGTTCGTTATAACGATTTCCTGATATAGGGCTTAAGAAGGTAGGCCCTACACCCTAAACCTGGGGTTAAGGTAGGGTTGAGGAGCTTAAGCTCCAGGGTTCAAGCTTCAACCCCTAAGCTCAGGAGCCCCTCCACCCTAAACCCTAGGCCCTTGATTTCGTACGCCTAGACCGGAATCCCCAAAACCCTGAACCTTCTCCTACACCCTTAAGTTCCTAGAGCTGAGCATTCATATTGGAGTGTCGTCATGCTCGAGTATGATGCATATCTCAGATCTCTATCTATCTGTCTATACTTCTGTACGAAATACACATACATTTTTAATTAACTACATATTTATAAACATTGTCCTTAAGCCCGACAGCCCAAAGGCTTGCAACGTTTGGAGCTGGTGGCCACGTGAGCTGGGCAGACAGCTTGGGGACAAAAAGCAGCGCTCACCGCAATGTGCCTTAGAGATCTTATGTGGATGGGCGCGAGCTTGTCATGCTGATTATCTGATGATGAGCCTTGTCTGTTCGATACCCCTTTGCCCTCACCCCAAAATTTTGGCCACACTCCGGAATGCCATAAGCACACCACGCGGACCTGACTTGCTGCGCATTGAGCTGCTTGATGCAGAAAGGGCTAGGCATGACATTGGTCAGTGTAGGACGAATTCTGGCTAGCAGCTTCTGAATCCATCCGTACAGGCAATAGGCTGCGGAGCACCTGCAGCGGTTGGTGTTGTGGTGTGCATTCTATCAGACGGCAGCGTAAGGTACAGCTAAAACCTTCAAGTATTCGAGAACACGGCTCGGGTATGTGCAACTCTCAAAATGTTTAGGAATGTAGTGCTTCGGTTTTTGGGGTGTTCGTTTGCTTTTGTCTTGTGTTTCGGGGTTAGGGTCAGGTTCTACGCATCTTGGAATCATACAAGCATCCAGCTGCTGCAGGTTTAGATGTTGAGGTGTAGGTTGGTTGGCGAGCTTCGCGTCGGGCATTTGAGCAGTTGAGGTTGCCTGGACTAGGCACGAAACCTTCAATCCTGGACCCTAAACCCTACAAAGTTCGGGGCCTAGGCGCCAGTTCTTCATGCCGCAGCCTTCTTTCGGCGCGAGTGACCCCTGTTGCTATAAGGCAACGCCTTGGGGCTCGTGGAAAGGAGGTTTTGGCCGCGACGAGGCTCTTTGCCGTCGGTCCGGTCTGGTTTGATTTAGGATTTAGGGTTGTTTAGGATTTAGGATTTAGGGCCAATTTAGGGTTCAAAACCGTAAACCCTAAACCCTAATGCGCAGGTTCTAATACTAATCAGAGTCCCCCTAAACCAAACAACGTAACTTGAAAGCCTAAGCCCTATCCCCCCTATGCTCTCGTGGGGTTTGGTTTGCCATCCTCCCAGCGCCAGCCTTTCGGTTGGTGCGGTTTCTACCGTAAGCCCGGTTTTTGATATAGTTACTATAATACTGCCATGATATTACTATGATCTTATTTTTTATTGCTACAATATTCCTTTACTGGCTGCTGTTACTATTAAGTACTATTAGTACTACTGCGATGGCCGTTGTAAATATGGTTTCCATTATAATCCCTAAACCGCGAGACGGCAGCGGGTCGTTCGTAGTTCGTAGTAGCAGTAGCGGTGGGGGCAGGAACGGTTCCGCCCCGGGCAGGAGTGCCGGGCGTTAGGGATGTCGCATGAAGGCGAAGACGATTTTGCCATGGGTTTGTGGGAATCTCAAGCTGTCTTTCTGGCGGTGACGCTGCTGATCGAGGCCGGCTGAGGGTCTAGGGTTTAGGGTTGTAGTTATTCGTTTCAGGGCCTTGAAATTTCAGGGTTTGGATGCTGCAGGCTGGAGAGTGTGGACGCCTAAACCCTGAACCCTAGTTAATGTAGGGGCCTCGATCATTACCTATACTATTTCGGGGGTTCCTTAATGGACACCAAAACCCTATTGTAAACATTAAGGCCCCTGCATTAGACCCATAACCTCCGAACCCTCAGCCCCACCAGGAATCTGGCTTGCGGAGCAGCCGTTCCCGAAGCTGGTGTTAGCCCCCAAACCCAAAGCCCTCGGGCGTCAACTCCTGAATCCTCAACCCTGAAAACTAAACCCTCAACCCCTTAATCCTCAATCCCTCAACCCTAAACTAAAACTTCAATCCCTAAATCCCAATCCCCAGAGCATCAACCCAAAGCCTCAACCCCCCCCCCAAAAAAAATGCGACACCCGATGCCAAGAGTTCGGAGGCTCAAAAGTTCCAGGGTGTTGGCATTAGATTAGGGTTCAGGGTTCAGGGTTTAGGGTTTACGGCTATGTTATGGTATATTGATAGCAAGTAGCCTTCCGGAATAGCTACTCCGGGCTTCATATTGTCTGAGAGGGCCTAAACTTGGAGCTTCAGGTTTACGGGTGCAGGGCGGCCGGCGGAAGGCTTCCGAGCTTCAGGTTCGGGGAGTTTAGGCTTAGGTTTTGGGCTTCAGGGATACCCTAAAGCCTAAACCCCGAAAGCCCGAAACCCCGAAACCCTAAACCCTAAACCGTTGTGGATGCAAAGAGGAGACCGAACCGACGGTCGCAGCTCAGACTGTTCGTTCCAGCCCATGTTCATAGGGATGGGCCCTCCATTCCGCAGCTCAAATCCGAAGCTGTCAGTTCCTTTTTTAGGGTTTAGGGTTTCCTGATGAAGGCCATTCAAAACTTATAACCCTTTTCGAGGGGAGCGGGTCTGCCAGTTCACTCACCAGGGATCTAAAGTACTGTTTTGAGCCTATAGCCGACTCTTTGAGTGCCCCGGAGTGAAATAAACCCCTCTAAACCCTTTAGGTCTTAGGGGTTAGTGCCATCAAGCCATGCAGGGCGATATAAAGCCCCGTAAAACCCGACAAGGCCCTAACAACACCCTTATAAAGCCCCGAACCAGGGGATCCTTGCGACGCATCTGCTCTATTCTGCCGTGCATCAGTGGGCGGCTGTCAAGAAGCTTTGGCAGCATCTGCATAGCTAGTATCTGCGCCTTGCGGAACCCGTATTTTTGTCCCCTCAACACTTGAACACGGAACACCTGAACCTTCAGCCGCCTAGGTGCTGAGGTATGAAATCACACGGCAGACCCGGATATTACACTTTTTACAGGCCTGAAGACTAATTAAGCAGGAGTATCCTTTGTTTGTACGAAATCTAGCTACCCAAATCCCCAGTCGACTTGTGATAGCTCCTGTACTACCTACCTTCAGCCACGAAGCCTCTATCGAACACTGTCTACAGACAGAACATTTTTTAGGGCTCAGGTTTCAGGGCTAGCTTTTAGTGTTCAGGGCTCGGGATGTAGGATTCAGATTCCGGGTAGTTGTGGGTTTAGGGGCGTATTGCTTCGGGCTTACAGTCAAGCTCAGATGTTCTGAACAAGACCAGGTGTGAAACCCACTGGAGACCCTGAACAAAACGAGGATCGTAGCAGGGATCCTAGTACTCAACAAGGGCCTTCAAGATTTGGGATTGGGATGAACATGAGAGCCACTAAACCCTAAGCCTCTAAACCCTAAACCCCCAATCCCTAAACTAGTTTCCGATGGCACTCTCCCAGACACCTTGTGCAGCCTGCCTTCTGCTCTTATCCTCGTAACCTTACACGAAACCCAGAGGCTCCAATATCCCTTAACTAAGGAATATTCTTTAAATCATATTAGGGTTCTTACTATACTTTAATGTCTATTCCTGAGTTCAGGGATATTGGAGTCTCTGGGAACCCGACACCCTACACCCTGAACCCTGAAGCCCGAAACCCAAATCCCAAACCGTACAATACTCCAAGCCCCAGGCGGTGGATGATGTCTAGCATGCAGTACCTGCATCGGACCTTATGGTCGGAGTACCAAGACTTGGCGTTCTTCTGGTTGGCTCTTTAGACTTTAACGTTTTGGGTTTCTATATGAACTATAATAAGGAGGCTAAAAGTTCAACTTTTGGGAGGGGTTCAGAAGTCAGCCAAGAAGAAGGGCGTCTTTGGGGCTCGGGGTTTCAACCAGAGGCAGAGATATGTGAGTCTCGGGATTCCAGGATTCGCTCGAGGCTGTTTTTCAAGCTCTACGACTCTGGTTCAGGGTGTGGGGTCTTGGGGGGCTCCTTGTGGCCTGATCAACTTTTGAGAAGTGTCGGCATGCTTGTGCAAAGGTCACTCTCGCGATTGCAAGTTATGCTTGCGAGGCGTACAGTTAAAGAGGTCATGCGCCTCTTGTTCTAGAGGCGTCAGGGCTTGACACTTCTTGGTTCAGGCTACGGGTATTCCGTGAGGCTTGAGAACAAGGCGATTCTTGCTTATCCGGGGGTTGTTGAAAATACAGGACCCGAGTATACATCCAAATATGGCAGGATCCTGAATACAAGCGGGTCGTGAAAAAGGAACCACTAGACCCTAAACCCTACTCAAAGGATCATGGGACTTAGTAACTAGGGCTATAAATAGGGTAACTCTACTTATAACCCCAATTAAGGTACTTATACCTTACTTACTAAGTCCCATGATCCTCCAAGTAAACGCTGGTTCTCCCGGCCCTCTGGTGGCTCCCAAGAGTTACAGGCGTTTCGCGCTTTCTGGGGTCGAGGGCCCCGCTAAGGCCCTAAACCCGAAAACGCGGCGAGGAGAAAGCGTTAAGTCCCACGCCGTATATGTATATGTATATATATATATATGTACATATATCCTGGTTGAGGGTTTGTGGTAGTCTCTAGCAAAGAGACCCCAAACTCTCAAATTGTAATTAGATCCAAACCCAAAACAAGTACGGGGGCCGCGCTGACTGCTTAATTCTGCTGTACATATCCCTGGCGGTTCCGGAATCTCTAAGAAAACCAAACGACTGCATATCATTCCACCGAATTTCCTCTATATCAGTGTCATTGTATATACCCAAGATCCTCGGGTCTGATTATTAGGGCCTCGATATCATAGAACACTTAGTAGTACCCTTCATAGGAACCCCTCTAGAGTCCTTTAGAGAAGCCTTACATGGGGCTCCATTCCAATTCCTATAGACCTGTAAAGCTCATCAAACTCCTTCCTTCCTTCATCTCGGGCTTCTTTTATGTTCAGTTCCGGAAGACTCCTTGCAGCCTCAATGAAAGTTCAGGGCGTAGGGGTCGTGGGTTGCCGGCGGGCTACGGTTTAAGGTTCGCGGTTTGCGATTAACTAAAACTCAAACAAGCACTTACACCGTGAACTTAGGCTTCTTGGCTTTCGCCGCCGGTACGGCGTCTAAACCCTAAACCCCTAAACCCCTAAACCCCTAAACCCCTAAACCCTCACCCCTAAAGCCTAGACCCCTGAACCCCACAAACGGGGCTGGGACTGCTGGGGGATGTTTGGGTTAGGGATCGAGCTTGAGGTCCAAGTCCTCGGGGTTCAGCTTTTGCTTACCTTCGGTTAGTAGGGAATGGAGGAATGGGGTAAAATTATAATTGCTATTACTACCATTCTTCCATTCCCTACTACTATTACTACCATTTTCCATTCCCTATACTATTACTACCATTCTTCCATTCCCTACTAACCAAAGGTAAGTTTGGGGGTACAGAGCTGCACCTTCGGTTCTGTTTGGAGTTTTTGGCTTAGGCCTTAGGGTATCAGGCTCAAGGGTCTACGCTTTCGGTGTTGGGTTGTAGGCTTGCAGGCTCCAAGTCGAAGCTCTAAACCACACACCCAACAACACCTTAAACTAGAGTCTTCTTAAGGGATTTAATCAAAGTTACCATAGTAAGGAAACCGTATTATTACTGTAGATCGCGAATATGGTAACTTGAATTATTCAGGTCCTTAACAAGAACCCAGTGCATACCAGACTGCAGATTGAGTCTTGGGCCTCGGGGCGCACGGTGGGAGTCAACGGGCACAAGAATCCCAAGCTCCGAACCACACGCCAAACCGAAGTCAAAGCCCAAAACCCAAGAAGCTAAAAGCCTGAAGCACGAAATCCTGAATACACTTGGGTGGTTGTCAAAATTATGGTCCCTTTTGGGTCCCTAATATATTACGGCACCTATTATTTAGGCTACCCAAGAAGAGGCCATAATTTTGACACCTACCCACTTAGATCCACGAATCCTAGCCCTAACCCTCAAAACCTGAGCCTTCAACGCCGAACGTCTAAACCCTCGACCCCTCAGAGCCCAAAGCCTAAAGCCTTAACCCGAAGCCCTCGAAGTCTATTTCCCTAAACCCTAAACCCTTAACGCCCAAACCCTAAGGCCTTTTAGAACCGTTATCCGTTAGAGTAACCCTTATATACATAAGATCCCTAACCCTAAACCTTAAACCCCTAAATCGCCCAAGCCCGATGAGGTCCCTACGATGGCATCGGGAAGAGCTGAAGTCGCATCAGCGGTTGATGCTGCAGGACTGCCGTTGAGGTTTTAGGGCTTGGGGTTTAGGGTTTACGGGTTTAGGATTTGGGGTTTAGGGTTTAGGGGTTTAGGATTTGGGTTTAGGGTTCGTGCTGAGGAACTTAGTGAAAGGTAACATAAGAAGGTAACCCTGTTCGCTACTACAGATCGCTATTGTGGTAACATAGAAATCCGAAGCGGAGTAGTATTGTAATTATTCAGGGCCCTAAAGTGTCGCTGATTGGCAGCACCTGACCCACACTAAAGAGCTGAGTACATAAGTCTTTCGAGCCTTTGGGCGCTAATCATACTGGGATCGGAGAAATGTAGGCAAGCTTCGTATACTCCTAGAGTAGTAGCCAGAAAGTTGGTTCATCAGTATTCTCGTGCCCTTAAGGTAGAGTATAAGGGATCATAGCCCTAATCCTCGTAAGGCCATGTTCCAACTTTCTAGCTTCTACTATAGTATAATAGATCCCCAATACTGTAGGGGGCCTTAATGACTAGAGTAGGGTTTGGGGGAATAGAGTACTATAACTACAATAAAAACCACACAAAACCCTATGCTAATTATTAAGGCCCCTACATTACCAATCTCAACCACTACTCTCAACCCGAAGTTCTAAACCTTAAGCCGCTACATCCAAGTGTTTGGGCTACGTGGGTTTCGGGTTTGTCGGGTTTACGCTTTTGGGCTATCAGAGCTGAGGGATGGCCGTATTTTGGTAGGGCGGGTGGGGTTTAGCCCTGAACCCCCGACCCGACACACTAAGGTTCAGGGCTGAAGCTCTGGGAGTTTCTGGAAGGGGATCCCGAATAAAGGTTCAGAGTTTGAGCTTTCTGCTTTAGCGTGCCCCCCAATAGATATAGATCCTAGGCAGTAGCCGGAACTTTTAAAAGTAAGGCCAGAGCGAAATCCATAATCCGGAACCTGATGTGGCAGCATCCTCATTAGAAGGGCTCCGTTGCAAGGGCAGTTTCCCATAGCCCACCGTGTATGTAAGCGGTTGCTTTAAGGGTTCTACCATGGTACTGAAAAGGTTCTGTGTTAGTTAACTGTATTTCTGGCCGGCAACCCTAGGCCGATCCCAAATCCGCAGCTTGTAGCCCTGTAGCCCGAAACTCGGTTCTGCTGATAGGAGTATATACTGAATAGCAGCTCTCCTTCTTCTCGTAGCTTGAACTATTTCCCTTCCTTAAGACTCAGTATAGCTTTTTTCGAGCCTTTATAGCACTGGTTAAGTGCCTGGTAAAGCGGCGATAATGCTCAAAGAAATCTAAACCGTTGTACAAAACCTTGTACAACCGCCCTCACATTTGTTTTGTGTTTTGTGTGATCCAAATGATATAGGGGCCTTAATCATTAGATAGGGTTTTGGGGCCCATTATACTATAATTACCAGAAGGAACCCCCACAATAGTGTTGGTAATTATTTAGGCCTCCACATTAAATGCTTCCGCCCGGCAATGGGTCGGCTTAAGGATTCAGGCTTTAGGGTTTTGTTTTCCGATCGCTTGAACCGACATCTCCAAACTGACCCTAAACCCCAAGCCCTAACCTAGTAGTAGAGTAGGGAACCTTCAACCTTTTTTGGGTAGTATAGCCCCTCCATAATTCCTATATAACCAAAAAGGTTAACCTTGAGTTCCCCATGATACCCGACAAGTAGGCTAAACCGCAAGCCCCACACCCGAAACCTCAAACCCTAAACCCTGCAACTGCCCCGGTGCGAAATTATTGGGGCGCAGGGTTCGAGGGCTTGGGCTGAGAAGGATGTATGGGCGTTCACGGGTTTAAGGTCATCCTGGGATGCATAGAGATTAAAGTGGAAGCCAGAAAGTTGGAATATTATTATCGTAGCCCTTTAAGGTAAATTATAGGGGATCCTACCATTAATCCATATTCCAACTTTTTGGAGTTCCCGTTAAAGGGCTTCAAGATTTATGCTTCTACGACTTGTGGGACTCGGGGGTTTCCGGGTTCGGGGCCAACCCCGAACCTCAAGGCTTATAGGGAACTCCAGAAAGTTGGAATATGGGGAACTCCAGAAAGTTGGAATATGGTTTCATGGTAGGATACCCTATAATTTGCCATAGAAGGGTTAGGATAATGATATTCCAACTTTCTGGCTTCTACTGTAAGCTTTGCAAAGTGCACAACGGTGAGCTAAAACGGGGCTCCCTGGAAGACGGGGGCTCCTGTCCCCGAGCCGAATAAGGATAGTGCTATGTAATTGCGGTCCTACTGTTGATGATATAAATCCTGCATTACCCATAATAAGGAATATACCATAATTCCCATAGTTTAGGAGATGCCAGACCTTACAACTAATTAACCCTAAACCCTGAATCCGAAGCCCTAAATCTTAACAGCTTTCTAATTACACGCTTAAAACCTAAAGCATGAGTGCATAAGCTAAGTCCCAAACTCTTAAGTTCATAAACCCAATCCCTGGAAGGAGTTGGCCAGTGCTCGCTGGAGCATCAGCCGGAAACTGGTAACTTGTCTAAAGGTTTTGTGAGTGTGCCAGTGGTTTTGTAAGCTTGTCCAAAGGTTTTGTCAGTGTGCCAATAGTTTTGTAAGGTTCTACAGATGTTACTGTCTTTGTGCAGGGTTGGTGGCTGAATACAGTGCGCCGGAATTTTGATGCATGTAGCGTTGACGACTAGGTTTCTTTATGGGGTACGAGAAATACCAGACCTACTTGATGTGCACTGCGATGCAGTGTGTCTTCGGGTAGGGGTGCTGGTACGGGGGGTGTAGGGCCCACCAACCTCTGGCACCCCAAACCTTGAACCCTAAGCCTGCGCTTTGAAGTCTCGAAATTTCGTTTATGACCAAGCTTTCTGACAGGGAAGTGCTTGCAGAAGGCTCGGGTTGGGTGAGTGCTTCGTCTCGGAAACCCGCAATGCAGAAGCCCTGCATGATTGCCTAGGGCTCCTGAATATTGTTTTATGTGCTATCATATAACTACCTGTCGAACCCTATCGAACCCTTCTCGAATCAGTGAGACATGTACATTAACTTAACTTGAAGCCCACAGCTTCCGAACTTGGCTTGCGACGACGGAACATAATTTATGCGATTGTCGCAGGAATGTGCGGCACATTCCATACTTTCTTGTTGTGGTGACTGAGGCCAGTTCCTAAGCTCTGAAACCCCAAAGCCTTAAAGCCGCAAACGCTACAGCCCTAACCTAAACCCTCAAACGTCCATAGAACCCGAGCAAACCCTAAGAGATCCTTCAACATGTTCTGAACTGATCCCAAGCTATGGTAAGCCCGAAGCCCTAAACCCTACACCTCTCCAGGATCCCGAAGCTGCGGTAAGCCAAGGTCGCCATCCAACTGGGCGTCGTACTCTTCGGCTTGATCGGGACCTCAGCTGTTGGCTGCTTTTTTCGGGCTGCACAAGGGTAGCGGGTCTATGCTTGGGGCGATAATCCCCGAGCCCCTACTGGTAGGATCAGATCTTTAAACCCTAAACCCTATCGACAGTGACCGGAAGTCTAAGTGTCCAGGCATCCCCAAGCTCAACGTGAGGCCTTCCCGCCCCCAGCAACGCCCATACTCCAAAACCCCAGCACACCCAAACCCTGAACACCAAAATCCTGATCCCGCGTACTTTTTCGGCGGACCGTCAGCCCTTTTTCCCCCCAAAGTCCGCCCTTTCCGCCCAACATCCCTAAACTCTAAACCCTTTTGCTCTCCGCCCCTTTCCGCCCAAAGTCCCTAAACTGTAAACCCCGTTTTCTCTCGGCCCTTTTCCGTCCAAAGTGGCAGGATACAGCTCCGCTTTGCTCTGCAGCTGCCTTCCTCTGTGTCCATGATGTTCATCTGGACCATGGCCGGGACCGGAGGGTATTTATAAAATCATGAGTATTATTAATAAAATCATGAGTATTATTAATCTGTTTTGCAAGTATTGATGCTGTTCTTCTTATTTTTTGGTCTTATGAGTGTTTTGATAATGGGTATTATGACGATTATGACTGTCATGGTTATGTTTTTTTTTACATTGTTGTTGTTGTTCTTCTCAATTGTACTCTTCATGATCTTCGTTTTATAGCGCAGCAAAAATAGATACTACATTATGTCTATTGTTATTGTAATCGTTTGTACAAGTGTATGAACGATGTGATGCTCCTGATGAGGATGATGAGCAGCCAATACAGTGCAGTATAGCCGTAGCAGTAGCAGTAGGAGTAGCAGCAACAGTAGCAGTGGTCGCATGAGCTGGAGCGTGAGCAGAGTAGGAGCAGTAGGAGCAGTAGGTGCAGTAGGAGCAGAAGGAGCAGAAGGAGCAGTAGGAGTAGTAGTAGTAGTAGTAGTAGTAGTAGTAGTAGTAGTAGTAGAAGTAGTAGCAGTAGTAGTAGTAGCAGCAGCAGGAGTAGTAGTAGTAGTAGTAATAATAATAGCAGTAGCACTAGCAATAGCAGTATCAGTAGCAGTAGCAGTAGCAGGAGCAAGAGCAGTAGCAGTAGCCGTAGTAGCAGTAGTAGTAGTAGCAGTAGTAGTAGTAGTAGTTGTTGTTGTTGCTGCTGCTGCTGCTGCTGGTGTTGTTGTTGTTGGTACAGACAAAAACAGCAGCCCGTACTTGTTGTTAATTAGAAGCAATTGGGAATGCTTCCGGCGACCGCATAGGGTGCCTGTAGAGTTTGGGAAGTTCAAGCCATGCCTGCCCCATGATAGAAATGCGGTGTAGGCTGGGTGGTTGTTGTAAAAGGGGGGGGTCAAAACAACAGACGGGGCTCCAGTTTTTGCCTCTACTACAGGGGGTAGAGACAAAGGCACCAGCGAAATCAGGACTTTGTCTCTACCCCCTATAGTAGAGGCAAAAACTGGAGCCCCGTCTGTTGTTTTGACCACCCCCCCTTTACAACAACCGCCCACATTACACCACATTTCCACCACAGGTATAAGAATCTGCGATATCCAGAAAGGGGTTCTGATGGGTGTTGGAAGGGCTTGTCTGGAATTTTGAGGGATTTGCATTGGATACCCGTACACTCAAAACTATAGTTATTAGTTACTTTACAGTAGCTTGTACAGGCCTCGCAAATGCATATTCTGCACGGCGGGGAACTGAAATACACACCTAATCCATTGAAAATACACACCAAAATCATTGAAATACACACCAAATCCACTGAAATACACACCAAATACACACCAAATCCACTGAAATACACACCAAATACACACCAAATCCACCGACATGCACATTAAATCCACTGAAATACACACCAAATCCATTGAAATACAGACCAAATCCATTGAACTACACACCAAATCCACTGAAAACACACATCAAACAGTATACATGACAGGCATCCACAGGCACTGTGGTATTGTTGTTGTTGTTGTTGTTGGGGGGGGGGGGGGTAAAACAACATGACGGGGCTCCTGTTTTTGTCTCTACCTAATGTACAGACATATGGGTTGACGGGGCTGCAGTTTTTGTTTGTACCTTGTTGTTGTTGTTGTTGTTGTTGTTGTTGTTGTTGTTGTTGTTGTTGTTGTTGTTGTTGTTGTTGTTGTTTTTTTGACCGTGCTCATGTCCTGATTGAGCAGCTGCTGCAGCTGGTCCGCAGCCATGGCTTTGCAGTTAATGGTGCCAAGTGCACGGTCATGGTCAAACTCGAGGGCCAGCAGGCGCAACGCGCTATGTCCAAGCACACGTATTGGCGCACCGCGCCTGACGGGACTCGCCACAAGATGTGGCGGCTGGGGGAATCTAAGTCTCACGAGGGTTTTCCTATGGTGACGACCTTTAAATACCTTGGAGTCATGTTCTCCTACTCTAATTTTGAGAAGGCTACTCTCAAATTTCGGCTGCAGGAGGGCAATGCCAAGCTGCAACAAGTGCGTCGCTTTGTTCACAACAGACGCACTGCAGGGCCGACATCGAGGTTGCACATCTGGCATAGCACCGTTTGGGCCACAGTGGCCTCTGGGTTGGTAGATGTGGGCCTCACTTTGGAAACAGCTAGACTCTTGCGAGCTTGGCACGCTCGCGCCAGGCAACGCCTGCAGGACTTACGTCACCGCGTCCGGAAGCTGCGGGATCCGAGGATGGAACATCTGTTGCTCCCCGCTCGTTGCGCAATATCTCTAACTACTGCTACATCAATTCTACGCTTTCGGCCTTGGTGCCGACGCGCATCCTGCTTGAGCACGGAAGAGCTAGCACCTCCCTCCACCAAGAAGTCGCTGACTCAGCCTCTGGTTCCCCTTTTACACTGACTGCCTCTTTTACACTCCGCCATCTTACTCCCACCTGGCGCTATGATGGTCAACAACAAGACGCTTCGGAGTTTTTGGTAGCCTTGTTCGCTGGGATCACAGAGTTTCCGATCGCAAGACCCTGGGAAGTAAGGGACGAGCACACAACGGAAGTAACTGATGCGGGTGGTCCGCTAGCGTTGCTGCCGGCCCCGCTGACAGCCGGCTCTCATGATCTTCAGGCGCTTGTCCGTCGGTGGTATGGTCAGCCAGTGTGTGTGCTGCCTTTCGGGGACAGCAACGGCTGGTAGTTCTCTCGGTGGCACGATTCGTTGATGGTCGCAAGCTCAGCTATGCTGTAACGGGCCTAAATCGCCCCATCCAGCTCCCGCAGTGGGCCCCTGATGGCTCCGTTCAATTAGAGCCTGGCTGGGTTCAGTCCTGTGTTTTTCATATTGGTGACACTCCGCACAGCGGACACTATCGCTCCCTCTGGAGGAGCAAACCCGATCAACCTTGGCTCAGCACGGACGATGGCCGTCCATCAGTTCCGGCCTCAGACTCTGATCTCAGGCAAGCGCGCCATGGCTGTTATATGCTGTTAGTGCGACTTGGTTCATCACCGCACACAGCGGAGGCTGGCCCCATGCCAGTCCACATTCTAGAAGATTAAGCTGAGGGTTCCCCAGAGGCCAGGGGCCCCCACTTCCTTTTACAGGGAGGGGGCGACTCACTGGCTCCGTGGGACCGACCTGCCTACACGGCAGGGAGCAGGAACGCTGTTGTTCAGTTTTGCTGCTCAAGTTGTACAGCTGACGTAGCTCCATGCTCATGGCCGGCAACTCCTCGCCCCCGGCAAAGCCGGAAAAGCGCGCGCGCCGCGACCTCGAGGCCGCGGCGAAGGCGGCCTCGGCACCGTCTCAGGGCGTACGTGGCACGATCCGGGCTCTCTCGGTGCAGGAGCTCACCCGTGCTTTTCTTGCGCACGATGATGAGATTCAAAGCATCCTCAATCAATCTCGGTTGTTCACAAACTCCCCCTGGAAGGGCCGCTGGCAACTACGGCTCTCGACGCCATTCAGGGATGGCTGAAGGAGCACAAACCAGGCCAGCCGGAACTTCTGGCTCACCCACGGCAGCGGTGGCCGCCGCGGTGTTTCCGTTCCTGAAGGATTCCAGGAGACAGTAGACCTGGCAGCATGGGAAGCCTTTACGGCTGCCTTGGCTCTCATTCTAGATGACCCGGACAGCAAGCAGGCTATGAACCATGAGCTTGCTTTGTTCTCAGCTCGCGCCAATGCCAAGAAGACCCACCTCATTCTGGAGATACGCTTGAAAATGCACAGTACGCTGCTGGCTCACGTTTCAACGTACACCAAACTCATCGAGGACTTTGAAGGTGAGACGCTGGGCAAACGACCGCAGGGAACGTTGGCCCGTAAGGCTCGAGGACTCCCGACGGCCAGCTGAACTCGCATCTCTGAGGCAACGCCTGATCCAGGAGGCAACGCCTACTCTGATCTTCCCGGCTTTTAGAGCTGCAACTGCACTGCACTAGGCATGTGAGAGTTGCACGCGGGAAGCGCCTTTACTTCTGGCCATGTGCTTCTACTCCTTGCTGTCTTTCGCACATACGCGTACACACAGCTAAAAGAGCAGAGACCCGCCGCTAGGTTCGCGCTTGCATGAGTCTCTGCCGCGGATGCTTTTCACTGCTCGCTAGTTGACTCCTCACTGGCCAGTTAGAGTTCGCCTGTCTGAGCCGTTGTGACTCGACCTGCGTTGCTGTTTCGGATTCCCGAGCCTACTTTGCTTGGCCATGTCGGGGACCCAATATGGCATCACCCAGGAGCAGCTCTACGAGCATCTTCTGTGGGCAGCCCGTCAAGAACTAGATGGCCCATCTAGCTCTCAGCCAGTTAACAAAGATGAAAAGATGACGGCTGGCGGATCGGCTTCTACGACACCTACCACTGGAAAGCACACCTCGGGCGTCGGCAAGCGTCAATGGGCGAGTGAAACGTCTTCTTTTACTACAACCTCGACGCCTCCCAAGCCGCCTACACCTCCCGCTTCCAAGAGGCAGACGATGTGGAAGCCCAAACTGCCTAAGGCGTCCTGAGTCGTGTGGCATCGCCAACGACCCAATCGGCGAACCTCGCGCCGCGAAACTAGTGCATGCAGTCTAGGCCGAAGTGCGAGTCAGCTGTGGACTGTTCGTGTTCGATCATCAAAACAAGCGCCTCAGGCTGCTGCTAAGCCTTGACCAAACACAGCTAGCAGCTTTTGCTTCTTCTTCACTAGGCATTGCAGCTGGCCCGAGCGGAAGTCCCTTCACTGTTCTTTCAATCTACGCAAGTCTTCGAGCAACGATGTCGCAGCCCTCGAGCTCGTTGCCGGCTGAGGTCGACTTGGCTCTGGCGAGCTTGCAGGAATTCCGTTCCTCGCCTCTCGTCCTTCCTGAGCACTATGTCAGCCCCTCCATCCAGGTCATGGCCTTGATCACCTCTGACTTGGGACAGCAAATCGGCTCGGGCTACACTTGCCAGGTGCATCTTCCAGCCCAGCCTCGACACTCTCCATTCTCGGAAGTGCAACGCATTGATTCATCGCATGGCAACGCCACTTTCCCGCTCCTCCTTGAGGATCGTGGGCATTATGCGATTCGGATCGCCAAGAAAGGCTTCGGTGCGGAAATCAATCGGGAAATTATCCGGGCGGCTCGCATGCCCGAGGTGGTGGTTCTTCAGACCATCCTGGCCTGGGACCCGGAGCACCTTCGAGTGCTCATGCCTCGCCACTATCCGGTCCAGGTCTCTGCTATGAACACTCGGCATGTCTTTCGGCTTATGCAGGACATGCGCAAGGCGATATCCCTGTTTCATGATCATGACATCATCCACGCAGATGTTCGGCTGGCCAACATCATGATCCGCACCGACCCGGCCAGCTTCGTTCTCATTGACTACGGTGGCAGCAAGGAGACTATCTGGCCGGTCCGCTACGGCTACACTGTTGCTGGTCGTGGAGGCACCCAACATCGCCCTCCAGCTGAAAGCATGACAGAGTGGTCGACCCCATCACTGAGCGTGCCTTACCTTTGTGGCCGCAGCGACTTCCACCGCCTAGCATGCACCATTCGGGAGGGAATCCTTGGCCAAATGGACAGCGAAGAGGGGCAACGCCCACCCGCAGAGGAAGGCAACGCCTCGAGGCGTCGGAAACGCGACCTGCCCCGACCACATCTTCCTCGCGAGGCAGAGAAGGAATTGGACGCGATGCTCGACACCACTACATGGAAGGCCAAGCCCAACCCGCCCTCTTTGTTCCCGCCAGGGTCTTGGCGAGATTCGGCCATTGCACCTACCATCATGCTAACAGCTCACTTGTGGACCGCTGACGGCAAGTCTCGCACTTGCACTACTATCTTCCGCTCGCCTGTGGAACGCAAGGGCAACTCCAACGGGCATTTTGTGGATGAGCCGGATCAGCCCCCCTATCAGCCTGGTATGCCTCTCACAGCTCCCATCAACACTGGCTCGTGGGAGCAGTCGGGATATCTCCCCAAGATCTTTCTGGTCTGCGATTTGAAAACCGAGGAACGCGGCACGCGCTCTGTGGCCCAGCAAGTGTTGCCATGGCTTTCCTACTGCAAGCGTGATGGCATGCTGGTGCTAGAACCGCCGCCAGGCACCCCTCGGATGGAACCGGCTCCAGCGCCAGTCCAGGGCAACGCCCACCAAGCATTGGGCACCGCCCAAGAGCCACTCCCGCCACTGCGGTCCACTTTGGACTCTGCCATGCCCCCTGCAACGGCTCCCTCCCCGATGCCTATGGGAATCTGGGCTGAACCGACTACGGAACCGCCAGAGGAGGGGTCTGCTCCTGCGACTTCAGAGGCGCGGCGGTTTCCTTCTTCTTTTTGCCGCTTCAGGTCTTCCCGCTGCTCCAGGCTCTGGAGCAGCATGCTGGCACTGTGGTACCGGGAGCGGAGGGCCTCTCTAGGGCGGCTCTTTCCAATTCGATTCAGGACACAATGATCTTCTTGCAGGCCTTGTCGATTTACTTGAGCACCAGGAGCAGGATCCGGCCTCAA
This sequence comes from Symbiodinium sp. CCMP2592, assembly GCA_905221615.1. NCBI lineage: Eukaryota > Dinophyceae > Suessiales > Symbiodiniaceae > Symbiodinium > Symbiodinium sp. CCMP2592. The sequence continues at coordinate 195,972 of CAJNDT010000591.1, forward strand.
CTGAGAGACAGGCCAATAATCTTTTTTAAGGGATTCCTCCACACAGTGGCGGCTTCTACTTAAAGATGAGGCAACGCCTACACACTGCGGGCAACGCTTGCTGGGTGTCTGCTCACAGGTGGTGCTTTACGAGCTGCAAGCCGTTACTATCTTTTCCGTTGGTTGACTTTTGTGGTGCTAACCAGACGCTTTCTGCGTCCTCTGTGAGCATGCCTAACAAGGCTCGTCGATTTCTTCATTTGATTTCCTGCACGACAGCCCTTTCGCGCTGGTTGCCAACAACAGGGAGCCTCTTCTGCGCTCTTCCTAGCTTTCTCAGCTGGTTTTTCACTTTGATCATCATGCCTCGAAGCTGTCCTAGGCTCAGCTTGCTAAGTTTCTCCGGGTCTGCTCTCTGAGATAGAGGTGCATCTCGTGCCGATGGAGTGGACGCGCCCCTTTCCTACTGTCTGGGATGACGCTGGTCGGGAGGTGCTTCAAGAAGCCCTGCCATTGCTGGCGCTTGCTGACTCTACTTTTCAGGGTCTTCTCAGGCGAGGCCACAAATGGATATCCTACGGATACCCCGCGACGGGGATGGGCTACTCTGTGGTGTGCCCTGGAGCCTCCCTTGTACGCTCCTATCCAGGCCGCCCTTCCATACTAGGAGCCCTGGCCCTTGCGGCGGTAGACTCCCTCCAGCCCCGCGATTCCTTGCCGGCCCAGATCTTGGCCAATGAAGGTTTCTTGAACTTTCTGCGCGACAGGCTTGATGAGCCCATCAAGGTTGGCTTGGATATGTCGAGCACTGGCTACGTGGCGGCTTTTACCTGGACATCAAGACAGCTTTCTTGATCACGCCGCAAGAGCTCCACTCCTCCATCGTGGCAGAATGGCGGCAGCAGCCACTCTTATCAGAGTTGGCCTCCCAAGCCTACGGGTGGGATGCTGAAGCTCTGCGAGCTCACGGTCCTCCTGACTATTTTCTCACGGCCATCGGCCAGAAAAAGGACCACATTTTCCAGGGAATACTTCTGGGACGCCAACAGCATCCCCTCATGACAGCAGCTCTACGCCACGCGTTTCAGCGCAAGTTTGTGGACGCGCAGGGCACCATCAATGAGACCTACCTTTTCTCTGCATCGCCCTCTTCGATGTCATACGCCGGGATCTGCTCAATGACCAGGCCCTACATCCGCGTGTGCAAGGCAACAGCTTGGCTCCTGGCTGGCATCTCACCCAGACTATGGGTCCCATCTACCTGCTACAGGAGGTCCATGAGAATGCTCTGAAGCGAATGCAGGGTGCCCCTCCGAATGAAGGTCATGGCTTTCGCACGGCCACCAAACAGCTCGTTGCACTTACCAGATGCTGGGGTTGGAACAAGGGCTGGAAGGCGGACCCGGCCTCTACCAGAGCTAACGATGCCATGCTTCGCGGACTACCAACTGCTCTTCAGGAAGCACAGGAGGCTGGCAACGCCGCAGCTCAGAGAGGCAACGCCTCCTCAGACCAGGTGCCTGCCGATGCAACCATCCAGGCACATGTTCTCGAGGCCCTCGAAACCAGTCTCCTTGAAAGGATTGAGCAGCTCATTGACAAGTGGCCCCAGTACTACGGCGAGATCACCAAACAACAGGTTCATCCCGAGGGGCCTGAGCATTGGCACTTCCGACCATGGTGACACTCTGTGCTGTGCCTTCTGTCGGAGCAGGTCAGGAGGATCTACCATGTTTCAAGCCTCCAATGGTCTGCTGTCGCACTTCATGCGGACTCGCGGCGGAGGTGCAACATGGCATCATGCAGGACAGGAAGCGTACGACAGAGCCGCTGATCAACGCTCCGGCCCAGCGACAGCAGCGTCTTCTTCTTCGGATCCAGGCAGCCAGCGACCAAATGAGCCTGATTTCCCACCGCCAAACGCCGCACCGTGGCCAGCCATCCTCGATGCACCGCATCGTCAGGAAGCTCCAACTCCGGAGTCAGAAGACACCCCTCCCACTATGGAGGAACTTTGTGGAGAGAAGGACTTCTACGACTGGGTGGTGGCTGTGGCGGATCTCCAATCGTTAACGGCTCCGGAAGTAGTGGGAGTCCTTCAGCCTCAGGAGTTCACAGCGATCTGGAACGCGCGACTCCAGGTGCTGGCGAAGCTGCCCAGAGTGCTCTCTGGCCTCAGCAGGGTTTACCAGAAACCCGAGGATGATCGCAAGGACCTCAGCTGGCGCTCCGTGATCACAGGCAAGCTTGTCGTCCACCCCTCCGGCCACCTGACGATGGTCACGATGGATCGATCCGGCCAAGAGCACGTCCATCCCAAGCTCACAACCTGGCTTGGGGGTCTTCAGGCTACCATCAAAAACGGGGTCCCCTATGCTCTCTTCGAGGGCAAACGTGTGGCCACCCCGGATGACTTCCGCCTCTTCGCCACAACCCTGCAGACCATTTACGAGGCGGCGACCAAGAAGGCACACCAGCCTTCCCATGTCAACATCCTTCCGGCCACTCGCGATCGGCACCCCACCATTAAGATTACTCACGGCCAACAGGCCAACAACTTCGCGGTCGTCGGGACAAGCAGGCTGAGCACAGAGAGAGTAAGGAGTACAGAAGATCAGACCCTTATGGGTCTTCTTATGGGTCCTCCTCAGGCCAATACTCTCGCTCAACTGGGTCACAGGAGTGGCCAGGAGGTGACTCGCCACCGTTTCGTTGCATGGTGTATCTTCGCTTCGCTGCTACACGGGCAACGCCCAAGCTGATGCCAGGCAACGTCCTGCCATAGTGCATCGAGTGTTGCCGACTAGCAGGCTCGTACCTATGCTTCATATCATAGCCTACTATACTGCTTTGCCTGCTACACGGGCAACGCCCATTCCGATGCCAGGCAACGTCCTGCCTCTGAGCATCGTGTGTTGCCTAACGGCAAGCCTGAACACGTGCCAATGGGCATCGGTCACTTTTGCGTTGCCAGTGTCCTCGAGCGGAGCATAAATGTGCAGAGAGCAGTCTTGTCTTTACCACTGTTCGCGTAAGGGGCAGATGGACGATCATGCAACTCCCTAAGGCCTCGAGGCTTCAGCAGCAGACTTAGTCAGGAACCTGTTAGCGGCATGCTCCAAACCCGAGACTTCCCGCCGGACTTGTACGCCGTGGCACTCGAGGAGTACCTCTTGTTACAGGCCAAGCATGCTCTGGCTGCTCGGCCGCCGCTTTTATCAATTCCGGCAGAGGCGGGGATGCTCTCCTACAACGATCTGCTACATTTGGCCTCGCAGACCATTTGGGCAGGAACGGATGCGGGAATTGTCCCGCTACATTGCATGCCTGCAGCCGTGTCTTCCTCGCAGTCTAGACACGCACATGCCCTTCCCTTACAGCGAGCTGGACGATCAGGCCCCACGCGCTGAGGCCCTGGCCTGGCACCTATTACAAGACGCTCAATCACCGCTCTGGTGTGCAGTACGCACGGCAGTTCGTGCTCTGGCATGGCGACCGGGACGCCAGCGCTTCTCCGATGGCAATGCTAATAACGTTACTTTCGGGGCCTTTGCTCGCGGACCTCACGTCGGTCTCTGCGCCGACACAGTTCGGCACGGATCTTTCTGTCGCTTGCTCAACCGACTGATTGAGCACATCTGCCCGGACCACATATGGAGTACTTTCTCACTGAACTACAACGTCCGCACGCCTCCTCATCGAGATCAGACCAACTCCAAGACGGGTACGCTGCTGCTCAGCCTCTCTCACCATGATGAGGGCTCTGTTTGGGTGGAATCCTGGCATGGCACTGACTACAAAGAAACCCATCTTGGTTTGCTGAGAGGTCGCCCTTTTAGCCTTGCCTTCCAGGCACTTATTTTCCCTGCTCACAATCATGTTCATTGCACAAGAGGCTGGAGCCTGACAGATCGCATCACGTTAGCGGCGTACTGTATATCAAGCCCTAGCCGTATGTCGAGTGAGCTCAAAGCTACTCTGAGCGATCTTGGCTTTCATCTTCCGTAGAAACTGCCATTCTTTTAAGTGCGTTTGCTTCAAGAGAGGCTTGCACCTGCCATGTCGGGCAACGCTCGCTGCTCTCACAAGGCAGCACCTGTCAGCAACACAGCTAACTGACTCATAGTTATCATCGGTCTTCAAAGGCACAGTGCGTCATTGCCAGGGTGTGCCACGTTGCTACCGATGCAATCTGCTTTTCACAAAAAAAGAGGAGCTACCTCAGTCAACAGCACTACAGTCGATCGATGTGCTTATCCAATCTTCTTATTCCATGAGTGCACCAAGAGGTCACATCGAAGCAACGTTGCCATGTGCTGATCGGGTTGAAAAACCACACAACGGGCTTGCGCCGAGGCTAGAGCAGCCTTCGCTGCTCTAACTGGACAGCCACGGGCTGTATGCCACCATTGCCATTGCGACCTTACGGCCCATCGCCTCTGATTGAGAGTGACCATGAGTGGGATGCCACGCAACAGGCACTCTGAGTGACGGCCCGCGGGGTACGGCTCATCAATCATTGGTTCGTGGACATGGGACGCCATAGTCCACACTGAGGGTGACGGAGGGTTTCTCACCCATATCTGAGTGACGTGAGCTGGCCCTGAAGTAGTTCGTAGCTCGTAGTGTAGCCCACTGCAGTCAGACCGCTTCAGACTCTAGGCCCAGGCTCCTTGCAGTTCTGCTCTCAGATCTTTGCTCAGGTGCAAAGGCAGTCTCACACGCCCGCAATGAGCAGAGCCCGCTCGCTCAGCGTCTAATAAAAATTGTTGTTGTTGTTGTTGTTGTTGTTGTTGTTGTTGTTGTTGTTGTTGTTGTTGTTGTTGTTGTGGTTTGTTGTGGTGATCAAGAAGAAGATGACAAGCATGATGAAGATGATGGTGACGATGATGATTTTGATGGTGGTGATGATATGATGGCATTAATACGATTGTAGTGACGCGTTTTACTACGTGGTGGTTTTTGGTTTCGGGCTCATACTGTTGATCTTGCATTGTAGCGGGGCTTGTATTGGCTGCTTGGCTACGGGTTGAACGGTTCGGGGGTTTAGGCGTTCCGGGGTTGAGGCATTCGGGTTTTAGTGGTTTCGGGTTGCAGGTTCAAGGTTCAAGGGTATAGGTATAGTCTTTAGGCGTTTAGGGTTTAGAGTTTAGCTTTAGGACTCCGAACTTAGAGATTGGGATTTTGGGTTCTAGGATTCCCATGCGGGTTGAGGGACGGGCAATTTCAGGTTCACCGAAAAACTTTTTGAACATTGATGGCAGTGCCCACAATCCTGTCATTAGTGCATCAAGCACTGCAGAAAATCAAAAAATCAGACTACTGTAGCGTAGTCACGTTTGTTCTAAACACCAACCCTGACAACTCTTGCGACCCTAAACCCTAAACCCTAAACACCAACCCTGACTCTTGCGCCGCCGACCCGAGAGCTTCTCGAGTGCTCAGCCCTAAACTTGGAGGCCCAGGCCGTAGCCACTTACCTAGGATGCCCAGTAGTACCCTTAGGGATCTATAAGGGCTCCTTAAAGGGATCTATAAGGGTTCTATAAAGGGTTTAGGGTTTCCGAAAATTGGGGGCTAGGATGCCCAGTAGTACCCTTATTCCCTTTTTGTAGTCCTAGGTTCCTTAAAATAGTTACCCAATACCAAAAAGAGAGGCCTTTTTATTCTTAGGTTACTGGGTATCCTAGTTACAGTAAAATGGTTATTTCCAGAGCTTAAGCCCGACAAAGCCTAAACCCGAAATCTTAAGACCGTATGCTCTAAAGCCATCGTAAGCCCTTAAGCTTAAAACCTGTAAGAGTCAATAAGTTATAGCTCCCATAAATGTCAAAAATGACGGTACGCCTTGAGCCCTAACCTCTGATCCCTGAGCCCTAACCCCCCTGACCCGCTAAACCCTCAACCCTAAACCCCTCAACCCCTATACCTTAACCCCTCCAGGAACCTTTAAAGGAAACCTTACAGCAACTCCTACAGGAACCCGAAACTTGCCGAGCCACCTCGCCCGCAACAGGTGGCTAACCTTGCTGGGATCTCCATCGGTTTTTGTTTGCCTCGTCTGCAGCGGAGCGACGCGTGGTACATCTGGACCCAGGTGCCCCCTTGTGTTTAGGGCTTGGGGTTTAGGGTGGTCTTTACATTGAAGAGGGAAGGCAGGGCGCTTTGCAGGTTTTGGGGTTGAGGGTTTCAGCGTTTTGGGTTCTCGTTGTGGGGTCTGGGGGTTTGCAGGATTTAGGGCTTCTGATGTGGGGTCTTCAGTCAACTTATTTGAATCAGAATGTTTCTCGTTTTTGCTTTGCCAGAATCTGAAGTTCGGGCAGCCACGGGACCAAACCGGCATTCAAAGCCTCCTTCTCGGTAAGCCCGCCTGAAGGATCACGTGGCGTAGCAAGTTGGGCCTGCCTTCTTGTCGCCATTAACATGGCCTGTTTGCTATGTCCCCTGATACATCAGCACCCCGAAGCCCGCAACGCCCTAGACACCCTCAACCCCCGAGGCCCTACAGCATCCAATCGCAATGCCCCTCATCCCCAAACCTCAAACCTTAAACCCTAAACCCTAAAGCCCTGAAGGTGATATCAATGCTATACCTTTTGCCGGTGGTCACTTCACCTCAGGGCACTGCGAGGGCAACCCGACAGCATCCTCCCATGAAGCATATGAGAGTCATAGAAAGGTTAGGGGTTTAGATTTTGGGTTTAGGAATTAGTGTCTTCACAGAGTTTCCTTCGAGTGTTGTAGGTGTTGATCTTTGTCGTTGGGGTTAGACTGTAGACTCCAGAACTCAGAGTGTTCAAGCCATTGTTGTTGTTGTTGTTGTTGTTGCCATTGCTACTTGTATTCAAATCTTCCATCTTGTTGTCATTATTAGTATGAGGTTTTAAGTACAGGTATTGCAGTGCTAGACGTTGCTTTGCTCGTGAGACTTGTTGTACTTAAAGAGTTAGTACAAATCATATAACGGATGTTATTGCGGTAGCTTGTTCATGCTGTCGCACTCCCACGACAGCAGCAGCAATATCTGTATATGTAATGAGACCTGTGCTCAGGATCGCAGAGCTAGTGTTTGCGCAAGCAACATAAAGGGCGACATTTTGGAACATGTGCGGCCAAGTCCAATACTACGTGCAAACAGATACCTAGGAACATGTGCAATACAAGCATCGAGCATACTCAACGCAATCATCGAATGTCACCTACCAATCGCTACAGACCAATCAAGTTCTGGTTATCCCCTCAACCCTCAGCCCTGAACCCTAAAGCCTGAGTCCTCGTGGATCCGGAGACACCCGAGGCCCGGGTGGGGGCTCGAAACCCTGAACCACAGATCCCTAAGATGGTGGCCTGAGATACTTCCTTGTGAATTTTTGCTTAGGCCGCCCGGAAGTACCTGTGAAGCCCTCAAGCTCCTAGCCGTAGTATTCAGGCCCGTATGTTTCGTCTTTGGGACGAAATCCAACATCCTAAACCACTAGATGCCCACATCCTTCGTGGCAGACCCGAAATCGTTAACCTCTTCAACCAAGACGATGTGTGCTCCCTCAACCGCGATACCGAGGAGGAACCCTCGAGCCCCTAACGTAGGAACCCGGGATCCCCCCGCCTTAGCCGCTTCCAGGTTTAGGGTTTAGGGTTTAGGGTTTAGGGACGGTTTAGGGTTTAGGGATGGTTTAGGGTTTAGGGTTCAGGGTTTAGGGTTTAGGGACGGTTTAGGGTTTAGGGATGGTTTAGGGTTTAGGGTTCAGGGTTTAGGGTCCAGGTCTCGATGATTCTTTTTGCATTGGTTCGACAGCCGAACACCCTAGTCGCAGCTCGGACGCAGCTGTGTCTTCGGATCGAAGTCAAGAGCTTAGCGATTTTGGAGTTCGGGGTTGAGGGTTCCATGTGGGAGTTTCCGAAAATGGGGGACCTTAATTACAGCACCCTAAATAGTAAGATCCTTACTATCAGGACCCCCAAAATATCGTAACCCCTCATGTTTGGCCGGTTTATGGGTTCATGGTTCAGGGAAGTCGGGCTTTGTGGATTGGGATTTAAGGTTTAGGCTTATTTGAGATTTGGGAGCGCGCGGGTCGAGGCAACTAAAACGAGACTTTCAATCCAATATCCTTGCTCGAACCTGCCTCTCGACCTGAATTTCGGGCAGCCACCTTTGGATTTTTCAAAAGCCACATCCAAAACCCCAAACCCTAAGCCTAAGCCCAATCTCGGGTTTGGACTTGGATTGGCTTTCAAGCCTCCCAAGCTTGCGTTTTGAGGAGCCCTGGCCAAAGGCCCATGACTCGATGAGCCTAGACCCGAAACTGTTGGCCCACGGTTTGGGGCTTAGGGCTTTGGGCTTGGGGTTGAGGGGCTAGTAGTTAGGAAAGAAGAGCTTTCAACCTTAAACCCTAAACCCGAAAACCCTAAACCCTTGTGAACCCAAAGCTTTTCGCACTTTCCCCGAAGGCCGCTGCCCCATCCCGAAACAGCGTTGAGCCCCGAACCTAAACCTTAAACCCTAGGCCCCCAAACCTAAACCTTGAAATTTCAGACCTCTACCCTACACCCCAAAACCTAAACCCAAACCCCCCAAATCCTGAAGCCAAAACCCCCTAAGCCTAAATCCTAATCCTAAACCCCAAACCCTAAACCATAGACTCTAACTTCCTAGGCCTGTGGGGTTTCGGGGGCCGAGGTGTCTCGCATTTGGCCTGTTCTGCTCTGCGGCTTGGGACACATTATCATCATACTGGTCCGAGTGTCTACTGAGGAGCCTTCCCAAACAAATTTCAAGGCTTAGGGCGGCTTCGTGTTCATGGTTCGCGGGTTCAGGTTTTGGAGTTTAGAGTTCAGGGCGGTGTAAAATCCAGGGTTACGCAAAGGTCTCAAGCTGTATACCTTGGGTCCTGCCCCCTCTCAGTAACGGCTGAACTATAGTTTTAATATAGATAAGGCCCACAATAGTAGCACGGGCGTGGGGGCACTACCCAATCTATAACCGAAATCCGGAATTGTAAGAATCACTGCGATCCTAAGACTAAGCCCTAAATAACCCTAAAGCCTAAAGCCTAAACCCCAAAGCCTAAAGCCTAAACCCTAAAGCCTAAACCCCAAAGCCTAAAGACAAAACCCTAAAGCCTAAAGCTCTATACCCCAAGTCAGGCATTGTCAAAATCCCCTCAACTCTAAACCTGATGGAACCGCTCTGTGTCAGGAGTCGCTAACCTCATCAGCCCCCAGCTCTACTGTGTATACATATGGGAATTTCCGAAAATTAGGCGTACCTTATTGGGGGTCCTTGTAGTGACTCTTAGGGTACTAATTAATATATATATATATATAGAATATGTACATACATATGTATGTGCATATATACACACGCATTACTAGTAGTAAAAATCATACTAACGGTTAACACGGTTTCAAAATCAATATCAATACGAAAGGTAATAGCAGTTCTTATATGACTAATCATAATCCTAATAGCAGTAGTAGCAACAACTAGAACAATAATGACAACAACAGTAATCCAACATAATACCAGAAACGCATATAGCTATATAAGTCATATCATATCATTCCATATCATATCGTAGCATGATATATCACACCATTGCCATATCATCTCATGCCATATAATATCTTATCATATCATAAAGTATCATATACATGTATATACATGCAGTATATACATTATTATATGCAGTATGTCTTTCTACCTATCTACTTTCCTACCCATCGACCGATCGATCTATATATCTGTCTGTTCATCTAGTTATACCTAGAAAAGTAACTACATATGAGTGTCAACGACTACACACAACTAGATGAATAGGTACAAAGGGGAAAACAAACACATAGATAAACACATATATATATATACACATATATATATGGGTACCCCCCTATATGGGGTCCCCTGGGTTTTTGCACACCCAAACCACTAAACCATTAAACCATTAAACCATTCCTTTTGCTCCATGCCACTAAACCAATAAACCATTAAACCAATCCTTTCCCCCAATGGACCCAAACCAATAAACCATTAAACCATTAAACCAATCATTTCCCCCAATGGACCCAAACCACTAAACCATTAAACCATTAAACCAATCATTTTCCCCTATAGAGAGAGACACATCCCTGTATGGGCCGAAAGCATTGGTTTAATGGTTTAATGGTTTAATGGTTTAGTGGTTTAGTGGTCTAGTGGTATGGAGCAAACGGATTGGTTTAATGGTTTAATGGTTTAGTGGTTTAGTGGTATGGAGCAAACGGATCGGTTTAATGGTTTAATGGTTTAGTGGTTTAGTGGTATGGAGCAAAAGGAATGGTTTAATGGTTTAACGGTTTAATGGTTTAGTGGTTTAGGGGGGAAAGGATTGGTTTAATGGTTTAATGGTTTAGTGGTTTAGTGGTTTAGTGGTATGGGGTAAAGGGATATGTTTAATGGTTTGATGGTTTAGTGGCATGGGGCAAAAGGATTGGTTTAATGGTTTAATGGTTTATTGGTTTGGGTCCTTTGGGGGAAAGGATTGGTTTAACGGTGTACTAATTTAATGGTTTGTTAATGGTTTAATGGTTTAGTGATGGGTCTAGAGCTGCCTACTACGCAGGTGTCCTGGTTATAACCGGGGACAGAGGTTATAACCAGGCGGCAAAATACGTTCAGGGTTTGAAGACTCCCGCCGTGCCCTAAAAACCAAATGGATTGGCTTATTGGTTTGATGGTTTAAGTCTTCCGTGTCGTATCGCACAAGCGAGCCGGTATAATAGTTTAAGTTTAAGTCTCCCCCAAACCCTAGCGCCAAACCCTAAGCAGTAAAACCCAAACAAACCCAACACTTGATGGTGAACCTGCAATATTGGTAAACTGTGTCGAAACACCGGGGGGTTACATACCAGGGTTGTGGTTTGTAAATTGGGGTGCCTTGATTGTTTGTTGCACACTATAAACCTTACGAAGCAAATCTGTGCCACCGCTACTTCATCAACACCTAGATCCAAACGTTCGAAAGTTTCGGTGTTTCAGGGGGAATGTAACCGCAATGAAATTAAACAAGGACTAGAAGAATAGAGGGTCCGAGGTAATTGGAATGTATTCGGTTGTTGAGGCATGATGCAGTGCTTTGTAACAGACAAAATTCCGGGGACCATATGCGCATTCCCCAACTTTAGCGGAAAGGCTATATGGCGGACTTTACATAATGGTCTGTCCGTTCCAGTACATCGGGTTTATGAGATCTATGTACACATTGAGAGAATAGCCACTAACATGTCACTGACCCAGGAATCAAAATGCGGAATATGAAGGGGCTCTATCGGGATTACAGTAGGTCAGTAAGTGTTGTCAACATTGGAAAATCACGGTACACAGAAAGTTGAGATACGACTGATATGACGTCATTGTAGGGAGAGACAGTATTTCTAAGTTTACAGCGTGGTCAGGTTTCATCACTTCGTACATAGGCGAACTGGTTGCAACGCTATGTTCAAAGACCGTTCCAAGGAAGCAGGATTTCGATGAGACAAAACTGATAAGAATATGTGTGGTGAGCGAAACAAAATTTGCAACTTGCAAACCGTTAAATTTCCTCGCTCGGTACGTAGAAAATTCCTAGCAATGCTACTTCCAACTACATGGATGAACCTCTTTCGAGGAGTGATTCGGTGTGTGTTTACCACTTTTTCTAACACGAGGATCAAGTTCTGGACTGGGAACCATGGCTTCTATTCGACCTTCAGTCAATATTCACAAGAACACAAACAGAAATTCGGACAAGCTAGATGTAGCCTTCTGGTTTTCAGTCGGTCATCACTCAGCATATAGAAACAGTGCCAAGCCTAAGAAGCGACGCTTCATGTCGTCCCCCAGGAAAAACACTGTACAACGTTTGCTAAGCTTGTAGTGTGCAAGTTTTCAATGTTGGCTTGGGGCAGCCGTCATACAGAATTAAGGAATGCACCACTCAAATATACCTACCGGATATACCAGTGTTGAAAAGCAATCACATAGGGGCACAGGGATATGTCATTGAAAGCTTTCAGTTTGCCAAAACGTGATAGCAATGCGTCCAACAACAGAGACTTTGATGGGATTGTGGCATTACAGTACAAAGATGGAAAGCTTTTCGTTCCAAAATCTAGTTCGCGATAAGGAATGACTGAGCCAGACTAATGACTACAGCGCGCTTGTTGGAAAAAACTGAAATACAGCGGTTTAGATACAGTCACACAAAGATGAATTACGAAGATATATCGACGGCTTCAAGGCAAGGATTTTAGCACATTGTAACGGGGTTTCGACGAGGGTGTCATAGAATTCTTAGCGTTGTGCGGGCTTCAGCATTCTGAAAGCATGGGTTGTTGCAACTTCCCGGGTTAGTCTTCAAACCGGATATAATACTGTAGTCGATGGCGTACACCATTGCCATCGAGCTGCTCCATACAAGCATAATACTATATTCGATAATGTATACCTGATTATAAATTAGTCGACTGGTTATAACCTAGTCGGCTGGTTATAACCTAATCGGCTGGTTATAACCTAGTCTGGTGGGTAGAGCTCAGTCAGATGATGTAGCGAAAAACGTAGGGGACCCCAAATAGGGGTGCGCCCATATATATATATATGTATACATATCTATATATACATACACACATAACCTTTACTTCGGTACACCAAGCATCAGCGAAACGCGAATGCCGGTACACATTCGACCCGAAGTCCTGGGCGATTTTAGGTGTTCCACAGTTTTGTACTTGAAGGATCACTTTTAACTACATATAACCCCAATTAAGGTACTTATAACCTTACTTACTAAGTCCCATGATCCCCCAAGTAGGGTTTACATATTGGCACTGTGGGTTTTAAGGGTCATTATTGGTTCTTGTGGTTTTGTTCGGCTTTATCGGGTCTTGAAGGGATTAATTTGGGGTTTCTTGGGGTTTGAAGTACAGTTTGAGTCTAAACCCTAAGCCCTAAACCGCATAGCCCCAAACGCGAAGAGCAACCCCAGACACCTAGCGGCTTAAACCCTAAAGCCTGCATACTTCCACTCTGCAAGGGTTTAGGATATAACCTAAGACCCCCCAACCCCAAACCCGAAACCCCTAAACCCCTAAACCCTAAACCCTAAAACCTAAAAGGTACTCTACAGCCCGCCACCCTGAGGCCCCAAACTTGCTAACTTTCACGCAACCGGAAGCGCGACATGTCGCCTCAACTCCTCAAAACCCAGAGCCTCACAGCAATTTACTGGCCTGAGTACTATAGGTGCCTTATAATGATTATCTAGGGTTCTTGGGGTTCCCTTTAAACGGGATCCTGAAAGGAGTCTACAATGGATTTAGTTCTTTTATAGGGGCCTTATAATAAGTACCTCTACTATTTTGGGGGGTTCCTTATTGTAATTTTGTGGTACAATATACCCACAAGCTCTATTCTAATTATTAAGGCCGCTACATTACTTAGTATGTACTCGTATCCGTTTATGGTCCCTACATTATAACACGTGCTAATTCCCTAAGCCCCTAATCACCTAAACCCCTAATCGCCTAGTTAACCCCGATAATCCCTAAACCACCAAACCCCTGAACCCCTGAACCCCCTAAACACCTGAACCCTGGAGCAGGACTTCGGCCAGGAGTATGGCGGGGACTTTGCAGCGGTTAGCATCGAGTGCCTCAACCTGGCGGGCTCCCGGGGTTTTCCGGGTTTTTGGGGTTTGGTTGGGGACCCAAAAAGCACATCAGCATAAGCATTTTATGCGGATATCCCTATCCTAATTTTTTGGGGCCCTATTTGGGGCTTTAGGGATTGGGGCTGATGCCTTAATAATTACCGATACTATTTTAGGGGTTCCTTATCATTATTCTAGCGTAATGGGCCCCAAACCCCTAGTCTAATTATTAAGGCCCCTATATAAAGGTCTTGGGTTTAAGGTTGAGGGTTTTGGGATATAGGGTTAGGGCAATATTCCGCTTGTTCAGCGCATACTTGCGACTCTTTCTGACATGGGATGTTGCAGGTCTTCGCTTATTTCAGCGATGCGACTCCGAAAATCGAATTTCAGACGTTTGTTCTCACAGCAGGTTCGGTGTAGGGGTTGGGGAGGGTTCTAGTTCGGGGGTTGAACTAATTAGTCCATGAGGGATTTGCTCGGGTTCAGGCCACTAGGCCTTTTTACAGTTGATCTCGGCATGGGTCGGTGTGCGGGGTTTGAACTTTCTTCGTTTTCGCCGGCTTCTGCAACGTGCAACACTCATTCATAGTTACTTGGAGGTTCATGGGTAGTTATATGTGGGGTTATAAGTCCTAATATAGGTTATAAGCGTAGTGATCCTACTTATAACCCTACCCATCACTAGCCATGAACCTCCAAGTAGACTGGGGATTGGGGTTTGTTGCACTTTTGCTATCGAGCCGTGTCGGGTTTAGGGTTTAGGGTTTAGGGGTTTAGGGTTTAGGGTGGATGGTTTAGGGTTTAGGGTTTAGTGGCCTCCAACACCCACATGCAAGCCGTCCGGCAGTCTGAGCTCCATCTCTTCAGCGCCCAGTTTAGCATCCCTTTGCCTTTCCTAAGGCATGCCCTGAAATCGGGGTAGCAACCCCTTTAATCCCCTCTAAATTTTAGGTACCCTTTCAATTCAATTGTGGTAGGGGTCCCTGTATGGCTTGCTGAAATAATCCTGAACCCTAAACCACGCAAGCTTCTTCCTCAACCCCTAAAGCCCCAAGCCCTAAACCCGCCTAAGGTCCACTCCTAAATCCCAAAGCGCTCTTAACTCAAAGCCCCAAAACCCTGCGAGGTCTATTCTGTAATAGTTAAGGATTTTGCAGCCTCTTTGCATGTCTTTGCAGGCGGTCCTCGCGGCCACGTCGGTGGCATTCCGGGCCTACCTCAAGCAAAGGGTGTCTCAGCTGCGTAGTATTTGGGCAGTGGGTTTCAGGGCCTCGGGTTTAGGGTTCAGTGTTTAGGGTTTAGGGTTTTAGTTTTAGGATGTTTTGGGGTTTCAGCGTTGAGGGTTTAGGCTAGGGCTGTTGTGGGTTGACAGGTATTCAAGGAACGTAGGGCTGTTGTGCGCATTGCGGGCTCTTTAGGGTTGAGGCTGCTATATGCTGTAAAGGGAAGAGTTGAATAAAAGGGGGGAGTTGAAAGCAGGCACGCCTACCGAGGACGGCTTGTGGTGGTTTGGGGATTAATTATGGTGTTCATTGGGTCTTAAGGGTTCTGGAAGGGCACTATGACGGTTCTCCAAAGTAGTTCGGGTTTATGGGTGCTGAGCTGCTCAAACCAAGAATACCCACAGACTCCAATATCCCTTAATTGAGGAATATACCTCAAACTATAGTAGGATCCCTAATATAATCTCAGGTATATTCCTTAATTAAGGGATATTGGAGTCTCTGGGTAACGCGTACATTGCAGCTTACTTGAGAATTCACTAAAGGACTCATTACGAGTTAAGGGTTAAGGTACCTACCTTCGCCCCGACCAACACTCCGAGGGTAAAAGGAGGGACCCTTAATAAGGACCCCCGGGTATATACCCTTAAAATAGCTATTATATACCCATTATATAGCCCATGATAGGGTAGGGGTCCCCTTAAAGGGTCCCTCCTTCTACCCTTGGAAACACGATTCGAAGAGCCGAAGAGCCCTGAACCCCCGATCCGCAGGCCGAACTCCGAATCCTGAGCGCATCATTCTCTGCAGATGAAGAGTTTCAAACCAAACCCTAAACCCTAAACCCAAACTAAACGAAAAAGGGGCGCTTAAAAAAAAAAAACCCAAACTAAAGCCTAAACCCTAGACCCGAAACCCATGCAGGGCAACCCTATGGCTTTCTAGCCGGTAGGATCCAGACCCAGAGGCCTCTGAGGAAGCAGGGATTGGTCCAGGGATTCCTCTACTTAAAGGATCATGGGGCTTAGTAATCTAGGGTTATGATAAAGGGCTCTTTAAAGGGATCTATAGGGGTTCCTTAAAGGGATCTATGGGGTTTAGGGTTTAGGGTCTACTTAAAGGATCATGGGACTTAGTAACTAGGGTTATAATTAGGGTAACTCTACTTATAACTACTTATAACCCTACTTATAACCGTAGTTACTAAGTCCCATGACCCTCCAAGTATCAGGTTACTACACCACCCCCATGCCCATACCTGAAACGGTGAAAATCCTGAAAACCAAGTTTTCCTAGGCTCGAGGCCTGAAAGTAGGATCCCTCATCATCTGCCCAAAGAGCCCAATACCCCTTAATTAAGATATGGCTTAAATTATATTGGGCTTCATATTATGATTTAAGCTATATTCCTTAATTAAGGGGTATTGTGCTCTCTGGGTGCTGCTTGAGCCCTCCAAGGAGCCCACAACCCTAAACCCCGCTTGGAGGATCATGGGACTTAGTAAGTAGGGTTATAAGTACCCAAATTTGGGGTTATAAGTAGCTATAAGTAGAGTTACCCTAATTATAACCGTAGCAATGTCCCATGATCCTTCAAGCGCGAGCACTCTACGCCGAATCCAACAGGTCGAGCTGGCAATCGAGGGCAAAAACGCCATGACACAGCTCAATGCCGCATCGTCCTTGCTGCAGCTGGAGTGCACACAAGGGGGGGGCTAAGGGTTTTTGGGCTTGCGGGTTCAGGGTTTAGGGTTTTGGTTCAGTGTTTATGGAAAAGGGGTAGAGCTTCGTGGTTATGTTTTCAGGGTTTGGGCTTTTAGTAATATGTAAGACCCAGTCCCAAACCCGCTGAGTTATACTAAGCTGCAAAGCCCTAAAGCCTGAACTCCAAAACACCAACTGCTAGACGACCTTTATCCGAACAATACATTCGGTTGCCCGAAGTTTTCTCCGGTGAGAAGTCCTTGTGCTGCCGATCCTCTTTTTGGAGTCCTGTTTTGATTATGGGTCCCGCGTGAGGACCCCTAAGTTCTGTAAAACCCAAATGTTTACCCCGAAGACCACCCTAAACCCTAAACCCTAAGTGCAGCCCCGGGTGTTGCCAGAAAGTAGACGTCTTCCAGGCAGCTGACCTGTGACGCCGTGGTTGAGTTGGACGCCAGCCTGTGTTTTCGGCCTCAGTTGGGTATAATAGTAGTATACTATAATATACTATAGTATACGGTAATGTACTATAGTATACTATTCTGTAATATTACTTCATATTATATATATATATATATAGAGTATACTATAATATATGACTCTGTAATATTACTTCATATTATGTAGAAGCCCTTGGCCTCGGTTGAGAGAGCGAGGTCGGGCCGAGTCCATACAAACCCATGAACCCTTTGCAAGTTTAAGCTTCAGCCCTCTATCCGGAAGTTTTGCACCCTCCCCCCTCCCCCCTTCCCCTACGACCCAAACCGTAAACCCCTCCCTCCTCCCCCCCACAGTCTTACAACTATTAAACCACCCGACTCCTAGACCTCAAGCCTTCGAACGGCAAGCCCCTAGCCAGGGCACACCAAGTGGGTGGTTGTCAAAATTATGACCCTTGTTTGGGTATTTGGAAGGTGTGTTACTCCCACGGTGTGGGCCAGGGAAACCATCGGAAACCATCGGAAACCCTAAATATTAGGTGCCGTATGTTAATAATGACCCCCAAAAGGGACCCCTAATATTGACAACCACCCGAGTGCATCCAGTATGCTATAGGGGGTTAAATGGGGTTTCCGAAAATTAGGGGTACTGTATTTTGGGCTCCTTATAACAAGGATCCGACTATTTAGGGTACTATGTTAGGGTCCCCAATTTTCGGAAACCCCCAAATAATTACCAAGACTATTTTGGAAGTTCCAAATTATAACTATAGTATGGTGGGCCCAAAAACCTATTCTAATTATTGAGGCCCTTATATTAGTCATCCCATAGTGGTCCAAACAAACTGGAAGTATTCCCACAGCATAGCTGCTTCTACTTTGCCGAATGGGGGTTTCCGAAAATAGGGGACCCTGGTCTAGTACCCCAAATAGTAGGATCCTTATCATAAGGACCCCAAATAAGGTACCACCTACTTTTCGGAAACTCCCAAATCCAGGAATGCAGCCCAGCCCTTCGCTGGGTCGTCATGCTTATTCAACAATCTTTTGCACCAGTATGACACCCTGCATTGCTGAGGGTGTCTTATTATTGCTTGAGGTTCCCTTTTTGTTTAATGTAGGAACCTGATTAAGAAACCTTGGGCCTTTATTAGGGTTTCTTATATGAATCCTACTATTTTGGGGTTGTAGGCCCAGGGTTTCTGAATCCGGTTCCTACATCATTCTGGAGTTTCTTGCCTTACCTCAGAGACTTTCCGGCTTCTGATAGGCAGGGCAGAGTCCCTTCTGTAGGGATTTGGGTTTAGGGGTTTAGGGGTTTAGGGTTTTAGGGTTTAGGGTTTTAGGGTTTTAGGGTTTAGGGTTTTAGGGTTTTAGGGTTTTTTGGGTTTGTCTTGCTCATATCGGGGCATTGGCATTGAGCGGAACGTTTCGGGATGTGTTAGACTACAAGTTTCACTGGGACGATATGGGGGGGGGGGTATGGTTACCGAGCATTCAGCGGACTATATTACCTCCTTTACCCTAAACCCAAAACCCAAAACCCTAAACCCTGCTGGTCCCGCTGGCCAGCCTCGGGCTGCCCAGTTAACCGGAGATAGCTGCCCGATGCCATAACCCTGAGATCTAACCACACTTTAAACTTCAAACCCAAGCCACAGGATTGAATTTTGGCTTCAGGGTTTAGGTTACCTTATGGTTCAGGGTTTAGGGTCTAGGGTTCCGGGGTTTGGGGATGTTTAGGGGTTCGGGTTTAAGGGTTTGTTGCAAGTTACCATCATAGGAATCTCTAAGGGTTCCTTTAAGGGACCCTTTTAGGGTTTAGGGGCACCTCGAGGTTTCACGAAAGACTCGCGTGAGCTCGCGGCGATGTTGATCAGACAGGGATCGATGGATGCTCGGCTTGTTTTTCAAGCTTGTCTCAAAGGGGAAAAGGAGGGACCCTTAATGGGGACCCCTACCCTATAATGGGCTATAGAATGGGTATATAATAGCTATATTAAGGGTATATAGTTAGGGGACCTTATTAAGGGTCCCTCCTTTTACCCTTGGAGGACCTGTCCCTTGAGTGATCACAATAAACGTAGTACCGTCACTCGGATGGATATTCTAGGTTTCGTGCACTCCCTGCACTTTAGCCAGTATGCCGGCAATGCGCAGCTTCGTAGCACGGGTAATCATGGGAGTTTCCGAAAATGGGGGCCTAAACCCCAAACCCTAAACCCTCAACCCTAAACCCTAAGCCCTAAACCCCTTGAGGGTTCAGGGCCAGGCTCAAGTGTAGAGCAGGTCAGCGATCAGAGTGGTTGTAAGCGTCGTGTCGCATGAAAGGTCAAACCTCCAACGAACAGTGCTGCATAAATACCGTGGCCGCATCTGGGAGTTTCCGAAAATAGGGGACCCTAATATGGTACCCCAAATAGTATTGGTACAAGGACCGCCCCCCAAATCAGGTACCCCTAATTTTCGGAATCTCCAATCTGGTGAGATTGCCAGGGTGCAAGAGATCCTGAACTCTCGCATGCTGCCTTAGATGCAGTTTCCGAAACCTTCAACTTAAAACCTCAAGCTATGCAAGCTGCAAAATGCTACCGCTTTATCTATCGTCCCGCTTGGTCGGGGTTTGCGTATGCTTCTGTGTTCGAACGCTGGAACTGTGCAACATGTTAGGAAATTGGACGGGAAGCCGGGTAAGCTGGGAATGCTGCAGGATGGAACAGGAAACACGTAGTCCTCTAGCGAATGCTCGGCAGCAGGCAAGAACCCCACAGAAATATCGAGATTCCAAGCAAATTCCCAGAACACTTCGCGCGACTTCGCCAATCAACCAATGAATCGCGATGCACGGAATGAAAGTTTGTTGTAGGCTGGCATAGGTGTGCAGTGGTTCGGTGTGCTTTTGGCGAAGCTTTCACTGGGATTTGGACAAAGTTGAAGAGACACCACTCAAAGCGCATCCCTGTGCCACTCCTGAAATTATTATATAGATCTCTATACGAAGCTATATTAGGACACGCGAAACGAGGGTGGTATACACATCAAGAAAGGCTTCAACATTCTACTTGTGAAAACTCTTTGTGACTGAGGGCCGAACTCGGCTTTCACGAGAAGTAGTTAGGGGCTTCTGATAGCACGGCCTTCAGGAGGGAGTTCCGTTCATTGACCTGATGCCTGAAACAGACGCTCGGCCTCAGCAATCGGTGCTGCTCAAGGCTTTACGATGTTGGGGGTTTAGGGGGTTTTATGGGTTTAGGAACTCCACGGGTTTAGGAACTCCACGGGTTTAGGAACTCCACGGGTTTGCTCTAGGCTTGCGAAGGTCTCCCTGACTACCCAGCCCAACGTGACAGCTTATGTGGCCAGCTTGAGGGCTTGCGTGGAAACTCAATGATCAACATCAGAATCAGCAAAATCTCCATTCGCAAATCCAGAATCGTTCCGGTCTTACCCCTTAAGTTTTGAACGTCCAGGCTTTTGCAGCTAGGACTCATGGGATTGGGCTTAATTTAGGGTCCTCAATAATTAGAATAGTGTTTTGGTGCCCATTATACTATAATTATAATGAGGAACCCCCAAAATAGTACTGGTATTATTTAGGCCCCTAGAGTATCTCCTTTGGGCAAGGCTCGCTGATCCTTTCCTGGGGTTTGGAGTACCATACTTGAATTCTTTTTTTGGGTGCCTGTTTCTTCAAGGAACCAATATGAAATAAAAGGCTATACTTTTTTCTCTCTGGTTACTTCAAAGTCCAGTTTCTATCTCGTCTGCCAGTGTGCTCTGCTTTTGCCAGGAGCGCGCGCAGGCCATGTTGCAGCTGACCTCCTTCCGCAGTACGGCGACTTGGCGGATTTTTTGGCTTGGCTTCTGTTTCTCTATAAAACATATATAACTACATATGTAGTTATCTACATGATATCTGTATCCTTTCTATTTCGCGCTATGCTGTTTTCTTTGTGATGCTAAACTAAACCCCAACCCCAAAGTGTACATGATTGAATCTTGGGTATGCCCGAGCCCGAAATTTTCACTGAATCTCAATTTCTCGAACCTCAATGTTTCAGGGTACCTCTAACCCTCAACCCGATCGCGGCGTGACCAGCAATAATCTCGTATTACAGTCCATAGAACAAAAGCAAAATCCTTTGATACTCTTTCAACTGAAACAACAACCACCTTAGTGAGTCTTTAAACCCTTCTACCCTATACGCATGTTAACTCAAGCTTTATCTTCCTGTTTATTATTGTTATGATGATGGTGATGACTACTATTGCTACTATCATTATCACTATGAGAAGTGTTAATTATTAGTGTTAGTAGTTGGTATCACTTATCCTCTTTATTACTGTTATTACTATTTCGACGATGATTCCTATTATTGTGATTCTTATAGTGACTGTTACCTGTTAGAGTTATCAAAGCTTAGCCCCGCGAGGCAAGCTCTGGCACGTCTGCTCAGAGTTCATCTGGTCCGATTCTAGGCCGCAGAGAGCTCTCAGAGCACCCTTGTCCTTTTTAGGGTTTAGGGTTTAGGGTTTAGGGTTTAGGGTTTAGGGTTTAGGGATAGACAGAGCCCTGTACCGATATCCCTTAGTCGGAATTATTTGAGAAGGTCTACTAGCCGGTCTGTTTATTCTTTTGGGGGAACCATGAGAAAGGACAAGGCTGTCTCAGAGGCGTTAGCGGCCTAAACCCTAAAGCCAAAGAAAGGCGTACCTTATTTTGGGGTCCTTATGATAAGGGTCCTACTATTTGGGGTACTATCTTAGGATCCCCTATTTTTTAGGAAACTCCCAGATAGAGCCCGTTACAAAGAACTGAACACAGCCGTGATTTATGACTTGAACCGATACTGTATCAAGCAGCTCAAGTCAAGCTCACCAGATCGGCGCTGGGTGTTTTAGAGTTTAGGTTCTGTTTTAGTTCAGCTGTCTAGGTTTGGACTTAGGTTTGAGGTTCAGTTTTCCAGTTCAAGGGTTCAGAGCCCTGAAATTCAAACTCGTGTGTGTTGCTCTCGCCGCCTTTGGGGCGGCTCTCGGGCCATCTCTGAGCGAGGATGATGCGAGCACACGCTTTTCATACCCGGATGGTGGACAGCAACTTTGCCTGATACCAGCACGCTTTGGAGTTCAAGAGTGTGAGCTCAGGGATAGGGTAGGCAGCAAGCGGCTTGAAACCTTCAGGAGACAGGTTTTTGGAGATTTGGAGGCCCATCATAGGATATTTACACAGGGGCTTTACTTTTTCACCCTTTTTCCCAGAATCAAAACGGCTGTTTTGATAATCCCCTGGCGTTTCACTGTAGTAAGAAAAAGAAATTCTTAAGTCTAATGAACCATAAGCCGACTGTTTGTGCTGGCGGTGCTTGGGATCTGATTCTAGGGCTTCGGTTGACGCGACATGGATTTACATAGCTTTCCGGACTGAACTCAAGGATAGAAGCTTTGGGAACTAAGAAGGTCCAAGTACCCAGATAGTAGGGCTTTAGGACTCAAAACTATCCTATGAACGGTGTTGGGTAGCTAAAACCCATGGTTGATTTTGTTAGGGTTGGGGGGCCTGGGATTCACGGTTTATGCTTCATGGCAACCGCCATAAACGACAGTATAAGTATGATACCGCTCTCTTGAGGATTGTTGTCCTCCGTGGAGTAGTTGTGTAGTACCAGCATTTGCAGATTCATTCTTTGTGTTCTTGGAGCGACTGCTCCACTTCTCATGCCTTACCGTTCTGCTTCAGTCTTGTTGATCTGCTGGCGGCACGCTTTGCATGATGGCTACTCTTCTGTTTAAGGACGCTCACCTTGAAAGTGATTGCTGAAAGCCAAAGGCCCTAAAACATTAATCCTAAGCCCAGCACCCTAGGCCCTAAATCCTAAACCCTCAAAGCCACAAATGCCTGTCTAAACCGCAGTGGTACACTTTTTTACTTTCAGGTTTCTGGGTTCCTATTATAAAATAAGAAGCCTAAAGTAAGTAGACACTTTTATATACCCAGTGGGTTACTGAACAGCCTTATCTAAACTCCTCCACTCTCATTTCCCAGGCTGTTCCACAAAGCTGCGCACTGAAGTTCTCCAGGCCATGGGGCCCTTGGTACTACTTGGAGGATCACGGGACTTAGTCTAAGGGTTCCTTAAAAGGGCTCCTTAAAGGGATCTATAGGGGTTCCTGAAGGGGATCTATGGGGTTTAGGGTTTAGGGTCTACTTGGGAGGATCACGGGACTTAGTAACTAGGGTTGTAAGTACCTTAATTGGGGTTATATGTAGTTATAAGTATAGAAACCTAATTATAACCCTAGTTACTAAGTCGCATGATCCTTTGAGTACCAGTAGGGGTTCAGGGGTTACGTAAGAGCTTCAGGGTTTAGGGTTGGCGGTAGGTCGTAGGCTTCGGGCTTTCGGGGTTTGATGAGGCTTCTTGGGGTTACCGTTCTAGTACATGGGCTTAAAGTAATTGCCGAAACTACTTTGGGGTTCAATATTATATTTGTAGTATCATATACCCCTTGAAAAAGGTTCCGGTCATGAGGCTTCCTGACGTAGGGTGTCTGTGATTTTTGGGGCAGGCTGCCGTGCGAAACCCGCGCCATTGCCGTTGCCCTTGTCGTAGTTGTTGATGTTCTTCATTTCTTCCTAGAATTCCTTTCATTCTTTCTTTCGTTCTGTCTTTCCTTTTTTTTGTGCGTTTTCGTCGCCCACTCCTCCTCCCTGTTGTCGTTGCAGCCCATGTTCTGTTTCGTCTAAAGCCCTTCAGGGAGCCCCTGGGTCCTGCTTCCCAGAGAGCCCAATACCAATTAATGAAGGAGCATGGCTTAAGGCCTAGGGGTTCCTTAAAGGGGTCAATAAGGGTTCTATAAGGAAATTAAGGAATATGGCTTAAATCATATGGAGCTTCAGACGAGCCCAATACCCCTTAATGAAGGAATATGGGAGTTTTTGAAACTTAGGCGGGTACCTTATTTTGGGGTCCTTATGAAAAGGATCCCACTATTTAAGGTGCTATATTTGGGTCCCCAATTTTCGGAGACCCCCATATGGCCTAAACCATATAGGGCTTCATATTATGATTTTAAGCTATATTCCTTAATTAAGGGGTATTGGGCTCTCGGGGTTCACCTGCTGTCCAACAGGTTATGTACACGAAGCGAGATGGTGAGATTTGCCACCTTGTCGGGTTGCGCGACTTCACGGACACGAAGCCGCACCCTGTTTGCGTACCGGTCTAGTTGGGGATATTGATATTCGTGGATGTTTTGCGGTCCTGGTGAGTACCAGGGCTTGAAGCCCTGAGCCCTAACCCTAAGACCGTCATTTTAAGGATCAAAACTCCTGATAAAAAGGTGCCCTGATTTCTGAAGCTCCATGATGGTGTGTTTTGGGGTTCCGAGCTTAAGATCCTGCTTTCCTACTCCCGTTCTGAATTCCCAACATTGAACTTTCCCAAACCCTTTTAAAACATCTCGATGGACTTCGGACCCTGAAGCCTATGCCTTAAGCCCCGGATTCGTATCACGTAGCACCTCACCTCGATACTCTAAACCCTTCACCTTGAAGCTCAGAATCCCTGAACCTGAATCACTCCCTGATCACTCCCAAGCCTACAACCCTAAAGCCCTAATCGTTTGCCCCAAGCCAGACTGAGAATAGCTACAGGTGTCCTAGTCGCAACCTTTCTAGTATACCTTATAGCAAACCCCCTCAAGCAACAACCTCTTCTAGGTGGCAATTTGGGAAACTTGTTAATTTCCCTTATGGTTGCTATAGAGGTACTATTCATAAACACTTTTCAGAGCCCCAAAACTACAACCCAAACCCCTAAACCCCTTAATTAAGCCCCATTATAGATCCCTTTAAAGGAACCCTTATAGATCCCTTTCAAGGAACCCTTACAGGTCTTAAGCCCTAGATTCAGGATCCCCAAGAACCCCGGAGCCCTGAACTGATCTCTCCAGCACCCTACAACTAAACGCGAAGCCTTAAACCCCCGAAACCCTAAAACTTAAACCCTAACCCTTAAACCCTAAAGCCTAAAACCTAAACTCTATTCCTTAGACCTTCAACCCTGAACCCTGAACACCCTAAATAGTAGGATCCTTATTATAAGGACCCCAAAATGAGGTAACCCAATTTGCGGAAACCCTGAACCTTCAGCCCCGGGCTTTCTTTGAGGATCATGGGACTTAGTAAGTAGGGTTATAAGTACCTTAATTGGAGTTATGAGTAGTTATAAGTAGAGTTACCCTAATTATAACCCTAGTTACTAAGTCCCCTGATCCTTTAAGTAGACCCTAAACCCTAAACCCCATAGATCCCTTTAAGGAACCCTATAGATCCCTTTAAAGAGCCCTTTATTATAACCCTAGTTACTAAGTCCCATGACCCTTTAAGTTCAGGTACTCTGCAGCCCTACTCTTCGAAGCCCTAAACCCTACTCTTAAGGAATATACCATAATTCCCATAGTTTAGGGTCCTTAAGGTAATGCAGGATTTATAAGTTCAGGTCCAAACTTGCCCTAAACCCTAAACCCTAAACTGGGCTTTCAGGTACCCTAAACCCTAAACCCTATAGATCTCTCTAAGGAACCTTAGAGGACCCCCCAAAATGAGGTAACCTAATTTTCGGAAACCCTGAACCTTCAGCCCCGGGCTTTCAGGTACTCTGCAGCGAGCTCCTTGCAGCCCGAGGACTTTCTCGACTCTTGGGGGCCCCGAAGCCCCAGTATCAGTGCCAGTGCCCCTGGGCCGAAAGTAGGCTTTAGGGGTTTAGGGGTTTAGGGGTTTAGGGGTTTAGGGTTTAGGGGTTTAGGGGTTAGGGGTTTAGGGTTTAGGGGTTTAGGGGTTAGGGGTTTAGGGGTTTAGGGGTTTAGGGGTTAGGGGTTTAGGGTTTAGGGGTTTAGGGGTTAGGGGTTTAGGGGTTTAGGGGTTTAGGGGTTAGGGGTTTAGGGGTTAGGGGTTTAGGGTTTAGGGGTTTAGGGGTTAGGGGTTTGGGGTTTAGGGTTTCGGGTTTAGGGGTTTAGGGGTTAGGGGTTTAGGGTTTAGGGGTTTAGGGTTTAGGGTTTAGGGTCTAGGGGTTTAGGGGTTTAGGGTTTAAGGTAAGTTTGGGGTTTAGAGTGCAGGGTTTGGCCCTGGGATGGGCCGAAAGTTTGGAGTCTAGGGCGATGAGGTTTTGGAGTCAAGGGCTAGGGGGGTTCTCCCTAACACTAAACCCTAAACCCTAAACCCTAAACCTAAACCCTAAACCCTAAACCCTAATTCTCTGTTCTGGCGTTTGGGTCACAGGACTCCCGGACTTTGGGTGTGGAGTTGCGGTTTCCGCGTGGAGGGCAGGGTGTCTACCACCGAGGTAGAGATGGGTAGTTGTCAAAATTAGGGGTACCTTATTTTGGGGTCCTTGTAATAAGGATCCTATTATTTAGGGTACTATATACTAGGGTCCCCCATTTTCGGAAACTCCCATAGGGTGCTTGTCAAAATTATGGTCCATTTTTGGGTCCCTACTATAGTAAGGCACCTAGTACCTTATTTTGACAACTACCGAGATGTGCATGGACTCTGGAAGCCACGATCTTTGGCAACCAGCTGTCTTCTCAATCCTATCTCAGCAGAGCACAGTCTGCCTAAGTTCGGGCTCCTAAACCCTAAACCCTAAACCCTAAACCCTAAACCCTAAACTCACTCAAAGCCCAAGACCCTCGAAGCGAAACATGAAAGCCCGAAGCTCCAAACCCAATATCTGAGACCCCAATAGGGTTTAGGGTTTAGGGTTTAGGGTTTAGGGTTTAGGGTAGAAGTCAGAAAGTTGGAACAGTACCCTTAAGGTATAGCAGATCCAATCCTAGCACTGATCATCCTTAATCCATGTTCCAGCTTTCTGGGTGTACTATAAATCCCAATCCTAAACCCTAAACCCTCAAATCCTAAACTTACCTTTGGTTAGTAACGAATGGAAGAATGGTAGTAATAGTAGTTATAATTGTACCCCATTCCTCCATTCCCTACTAAGCAAAGGTAAGTAAACCCGGAACCTACCTTTTTAGAGCCCCTTAATATGATTTCTTTCGATAAGTCCTTGAATAGGAATGTTATTCGGTGTAGGGTTTAGGGTGATCGCTTTCGGTGAGAAACCGTTGCTCATCAGAGGTGAACGCTTAGGGTTTAGGGTATGGGGCTTTAGTGCTGCTGTAGCGATGTAGGGTGCAAGGTTCAGCATCAAATCCCAAACCCGAGACCTTTTCGGGCTCAGCTCAGGACGATGAAGGGTTGGGATTCCACCCACATCTTCGGCAAACGCAGTTCCTGGACGTGGTGGCTTCGGCAGAGGTTTTAGTTGTTTTTTCTTGTTTTTTTGTTTGAGACCGGGGGGGGAGGGGAGGGGTTAGGGATTCGTGTACCGGGTTGTGGATTGAAGTCTAGGTTTCCCGGATAAAGCTTCAAGCTCAAGTGCTGCTGGAATATTGCCGATGCCTGGCAATTCTGCCCTAGTTACGTGCCCGTACAATAATTCACTTTCAATCCCAAGCATTGAACCATGAAGTGCTGAACCTTGCACCCTACCTTGCTACAGCGGCACTAAAGCCCCATACCCTAAACCCTAAGCTTTCACCCCTGATGAGCAACGGTTTCTGACCGAAGCCGATCACCCTAAACCCTAAACCCCTACATTTGGGGACCCAAAAAGCACATAAGCATTAGCATTTTGTAGGGATATCCCTACCATATTGGGCTTCTTTATAAGGGGGTTTGTATGGGATATCCCTCTTCTAATTTTTGCTTATGCGCTTTCTGGGGACCCTATATAAGAACGCTTACAGGAGCCCGTCAATCAGAACTCCCGATACCATGGATCCTCTCGCAGAGCTCAGTCGATTGTCATCCGATATCAACCTGTAGACCTTCTGCAGCTTCCTTTCAATGCTAGATACATGCATATGTACATCCATATACATTCACTATACTGTTTCTCTCTGTATAGATATACGTGTATACACACCTGTAAATGCATGTGTGTGTATGCACATACATACATTATAGACATATCATATATGTGTATATACACATATGTGTATGCGTATATATATATATATACATATACATACACTCATACACACTTGCACATGTGTGTATGTCTGCACACAGAAACGCCCTCAACAGGTAGGCCAGGCAGGCAAAAAGGGGTGGAAGAGTGGGCGGAAGGGTGGGTGGCTGGGTACGTGGGTCGGTCGGTCGATGGAGGTTTAGGGTTTAGGAGGATTTAGCAAGTACTGGTTAGATGGGCAGATAGGTAAGTTAAACTAGAATGCCAGATACATCAGAGTCTCTATGTGCGTTCAACGAACAAGCAGCGTTTGGTGGCTCTCGAGAGGACAAGAGGCGAGTCAGAATGCAGCGTCGTCTTGGGTATGGGCCCTTTCTCGCTCTCTCTTTTGCTTTCTCAGGCTTGTAAGTATATGCAACCCGTGTGCATGATGTGAAGATGTATGGATGTATGAATGTATCTGTGTATGAATGCGTGAGCTTGAATTTATGAATGTATGGATGTTTGGATGTATCGATGTATGGATGTATGCGCGGATAGATGGCTGGCGCCGGCTGGCCGGCTGGCTGGCTGGCTGGCTGGCTGGCTGGGTGAATGGATGGATGGATGGATGGATGGATGGATGGATGGATGTAGGGATGATGTATTGATGCGCGCATGTACGTCTGTACGTAGGTACGTAAGATGTACGTCTGTACGAATGTACGTAGTACGTATGTACTTCTGCATGTATGTACTTATGCACGTATGTACGTATGCACGTACGCATGTATGTATGTATGTATGTATGTATGTAAGTCTCTGTATCCAGTATATTATATGTCGTGTATGAATAGGTATGTATGTATGTATGTATGTTTGTATGTAAGTCTCTGTATCCAGTATATTGTTATATGTCGTGTATGAATAGGTATGTATGTATGTATGTATGTATGTATGTATGTACCTGTGTATGTATGAATGTACACATGCACCTACATGTGTATATGTGTGCATGTGTGTATGTGTATAGACTGGTATCTCGGTATGTATACGGCGGTCCATGTATTTGGAGAGGGACTTCGTAAGTAGGTTATAAGTAGAGTTATATAGGTACTCTAAATGGAGTTACCCAAATCATAACCCTACTTATCAACCGCCTACTAAGTCCCCTGGCCCTCAAAGTACTCTCTCGCATCCGAGGATGTTGAGCGTCTCCAGATCAACTCTGCTTCGGCACAGCTGGCCGAGCACACTGGAGCCTCATTGAGCAGCGCTGCCTGGATGTCTTTGGCTTCTGAAGCTATTTCGGGTAGCATTTTAGTAGGGTGTAGGGTTTTTCAAGGTTCCGGGTTTGGGCTTGCTAGTTCAGGGATGGAGTCTGAAGACCCATACTCTTAATGTAACACGTAGCCATTGAACTACACGGGTACATACACGTTAATCACTGATCCTTAAGCCTTAAGCCGGCGGTGCCAGTCGTGCAGGTTTTGGCTTGAGGGTTAACGGTCAGCGTTCAGCGGCCAACAGCAGTTCGATTCAGGTTTTGCATCTTGCTATGACTTGTTGTGGTGTTTTTGGGTGCTTGAAGCGTAAATCTCTGAACCCTGCACCCCAGACGCGGCGCCCCCTGAAAACCCTCCCTAGGCCCTATACCCTACCCTCAACACCTCAACCCTAAACTCGCTGTCACAAAGCCCTCGAGCACACAGCCACTGATACGAAGAAATCTCAAGAAACCTTTAAGGACGCCTCAAGGGAACCCTGTTCCCCAAAAGGGTCCAAGTACCATTATCGTAGACAGTACATTGTATGTATTTGGTTTTCAAGCGTATATACTAAAGTATTACTTGGACCCTTTGGGTTCGAACTATGAGTATCGACACGTAGTTCCTATCCGATTATACTAAAATTTAAATCCTAAACCCTCAACCGGCAATCTCTAAATCCCAGGTTTTCCCAGCGCCTCATACCATTCAGCTGTTTGAGCGAATGCACAGCGAAGGCGCTTCTTGCACATCGGGGGGCTCTAAATTTGGCTTTGTTAGAGTTTAGGGTTTAAGGTTTAGACGAAGGGTTTACTTATCATCGAGCTGACCTATATAAATGGCCTTAATGAGAAGGTCAGTTGTATCGGGGTTGATTATAGGGTTATATGTGTTCGGTAGGGATTTCACATGTTCTCTTGTACGAGAGTTGTTCAACGTTGGGGGTTTAGGCTTGAGGCGCAGGCGGTTTTGAGATTTAGGTTGATTACTGACTTGGTGTTGCTTTGAGGTTCAGGCTGGACGGTGCCATCAGTAGGGTTATTGCAGGTACCTTAGGCTGTTGCTGCGCAACTCTTCGTGATACTTGAATAAACATAACTGATAACCATAAAGTCTAAGCCTCCTACCGAAACCCCACCGCTTAAATGCTTAACCCTGAACCTTCTTGAGTCGTGGTAAGTTTAATGACCCTCGTGGCTATTTTGGGGGATTCGAAGTTCTTCCGGTAAGATTCATAGAATTAGGGATTCCTGTTGCGCGTGCCCTCATATGGGTGGTTGTCGAAATTATGGTCCCTTTTCGGGTCCTTATTTCAATACGGCACCTAATATTTAGGGCACCCGAAAAGGGACCCTGATTTCGACAACTACCCATATTTAGGCTCCCTGTTTTTTTGGGGTGTAGGCCAGAGTCCCTGATTGTTTGAACTTCCCTGTTTGGCGATGCAGTTCCCTGAACCCTAAACCCCCCAAACCCCTAAACCCCTGAAGCCCTACATCCCTAAACCCTAAAACCCCCAAACCCCTAAAACCCCTAAACCCCCAAACCCCTACACCCCCAAACCCTGAAACCCCTAAACCCCCAAACCCCCAAACCCCTAAACCCCCAAACCCCTAAACCCCCAAACCCCCACACCCCAATACCCCCAAAACCCCTAAAACCCCTGAACCCCCAAACCCCTAAACCCCTAAAGCCCTTATAGAACCCTTATAGGTCCCTTATATGAACCCTTTGTAGATCCCTTTAAAGGAAACCCCAAAGCCCAGTGCTTCGCTGCAGTGTTCCGCTTGTTGAGGCCGAGTTTGCCTCGAACGAGGAGAGGCCTTGCCTTTGAAAGACGCTTGGTTTAGGGTTCCTTCAAAGGGGTTTACAAAGGGTTCCTATAAGGGACCGATAAGGGCTCTATAAGGGGTGTAGGGTTTAGGGTTGTAGGGGGTTTAGGGTTTTAGGGGTTTTAGGGTTTTTAGGGTTTAGGGGTTTAGGGGTTTAGGGGGCTTTGGGTTTAGGGTTTAGGGGTTTAGGGGTGTAGGCTTTGGGATTTAGGGGTTCGGGGTTTAGGATTCTAAGATGAGGGTTTGTAAGGGTTATGGCGGTATTCCGACAGCTTGAGGGTCTAGGGTAGTTATTCGCGCTACTACGAATATATTCTTACGGCCATCTTACTATCATCGTTTTTACTGATCTGAGAGTTTCCGACAATAGGGGACCCTAACATAGCACCCTAAATAGTAGGATCCTTCTTATAAGGACTCCCAAAATAAGGTACACCCCCAATTTTCGGAAACTCCCATCTTACTGTCAGTATCACTGTTGTTTTTCCTGTTGTGTCTGACCTGGGGCTGAGGTGTGGCTGCTTGAAATCATCTAGATTAAGAAACCCTGGGCCTATAACCCCAAAATAGAAGGATTCATATAAGGAACCCTAACAAAGGCCCGAGGTTTCTCAATCAGGTTTCTACATGAAGATGTTATGTAGCGTGTAGGATATGATGGATTTTTCGGTTTGGGTGACCTTTTCGGGTTTAGGGTTTATATAGCACGTTGTCACCCAGGATGCGTTGACCATTTTGGGATATCGGGACTGCAGCCTAGGTTCCTTCAAATGAAAGGGCTGCTTTAATTCTGGGGTTAAGGGTGTAGGGCTTAGGGTTGAGGTTTACGTAAGGCCCCTCGGCCAGTAGTAGTGATCGCAAAGGACAAACGAGCTATATCCAGGTCTCTCTTTCTTACCTTTGCTCCATTTTGATTGCCAGAGGCCTGACTCGATCCAAAACGTTCAGCCCTTAAATGGGAAGATCTGAGGAAACACCACGTAGCTCTCAGCTTGGGCCCTCCAGGCTCAGCAAGGTGTACGAAACGCTAGATGCCGGAAATGCAATGTTGGTTAGGGTTTAGGGTTTACGGTTCAGGGTAGAGGTAAGAGTACTCAAACCTGTCAATGCCGAAGGGCAGCAACAGTTACAGGAAAAAGCTGCCAATCGCTGGCATTCGTCTTGATTTTTGCTTTGTTTTCCACCTGCGGTTTCTGACATGGATATGATTTCTTGTGTCCAGATCTTTCTTTGTAGATTCTGTTTAAGACATTGCGGTTGAAGGTGTCCTTGAACCCCCAAACACCCTAACCCCGCTACCCGGACCCTTACACCGTAAATCCTGAACAAACAAAGTCAATCAACCGTAAACCTAAATCGCAAAGCTTTAAATCCCCTGAGCAAAAGTTGGCCCAGTGAGGTCTTCTCCTACGAAGACATGCCCGTCTGCCTGTCCCGTGGTCAATGTTAGACATCCCTTTGGCTTTTGGATTTGGGTTTGCGGTATATGTGTTGAAACCCCCAAAAAAATCGCCAAGAGGAGCCCTGCACCCGAAAAGAGCCCCCTGAAGAAACCCTGAACCCCAAAGGATCCCCTAAAGGAACCCAGACGCTGAAAAGGATCCCTTCAGACAGCCCTAAACCCCAAACGGATCCTTTTAGGGATCCTTTTCGGGTTTAAGCTTCCTTTAAAGGATCCTTTTAGGGTTTGGGGCCCCTGTAAGAGATTCGTTTAGGAATGAGGGTTCCAGAGACTTCTGTTTTGGGATCCTTTTACGTAGGGTTTAGGGTTTCCTTACGGGATGCGTTTAACCGTTTAGGGCTCCTTTAAAGGAGCCCTACACCGTAAGGCTTAGTGGAGCGCTGCCCTAAGAGGATCCCAATGCTTTCCTGAGGTCCCGTGACTGCTCTGAGAGCATCTGCGGCACTATGCAGCGACTCGGTTTGCCGTATAGGGGCTGACGGGTTTAGGGCTTCGGGTGTTACGCTTTTGCACCTTTTTGCTTTTGACAATGGGTTTATGAAGTAAGGTTTCTCAGGATATTTGTATGGTTTTTGCAAACAGGTTAGTGCAGACGCAGACGGGCATCAACATCCTGCTGGCCTTTCAGTCGCTTGGCTGAGGATACTAGTTGCAGAAAGTCTAGCCCATGTCCAAGACTCACACCCTAAACCCTACACCCCTAAACCCTAAACACTAGACCCTAAACCCCTAACCCTAAAACCTATCACTATCACTGTATCATCAGTTATCAGGACTCTCGGATCCCTTCTCCAGTATACTCTGCGAAGTTCCTCTGTAAACCTGAACCTCAAGTCCCCCCCCTGCGCTGCTTTATGAGCACTCAAGATTTTTTGGATTCCGCGTTTAGGACTACAGAACCTTAGACCCTAAACCCTACACCTCGGTATCGATTTGAGATATTTTAATGTTTTCTTTCCCTTGTTGTTTTATGTAGAGCCCTAATTATGAGAAGTTTTGGTGGCTCTTGACATCGACACCGAGTGAAGCTGATCTCTGAGGCAACCGCAATCATGCGCGGGAAAGACGAGCCCATTGAGCCCAAGAAGTCCCAAAAGCCCAAAGAACGTTTGGGAGCCGGCGCATGGCCGATCTCATCGCAGGACCGTTGGCGGGCTTAGGCTGTAGATGAAGCAGGGTTCACATTTGAGATTTGGTGAGTCTTTGTAGGGCTTCTTAGGAAGGAAAACTTCGGCGAAAGTCAAGTCTGGGTCGTTGTTGTTCTGATTACGGAGATGCGAGACATACAAAATTCATGCCAGATGTCGACACAGCCCTCACACCCAACGTCTTAGACGAACCCGGTCAGATGTGAGGGTTCAGGCCTGTCCTAAACCACTTTTCCGTAAATCCTAAACCCCGAAGTCTACACCCTAAAGCCTCTGGGGTTCCTGGACGCCGCCAACCCTTCATCAGAAAGCTTGTCGGCCTTCTTCCTCAGGCCCCAAGCCCAAAGGCCGCAAAGCCCAAACGGCCCCAAAGCCCCAAAGCCCCTAACCGGGAGATTCCGAAGTCCGGCCACCCATTTTAGAAATTTTGAGCTTTTATTGGTTTATATGTCATCCTTAGCATGAGTAAGGCGTGCTTTAATGGGTTTTATTTTTTTGTGTCATCGTCACTAGAGTTGTCTTCTTACTTGGAGCTTCGAGCGTCATAAACGTGCTTGAATAAGCGGTTGCTTCCGACAGGTTCCTTTGTAGATTTACATATAGTATACAGACCTCCAAGACCCTCGTCTTTTTCTTCCGGCTTCTATGTCTAATGTTTAGGGTTTAGCGGTTTAGGGTTTCGCAAATCAGGGCAAAAGGCTTAGTGTTAAGATCCCAGACGCTTTAGGGTTTAGGGTTTGCTTGCATGCGGAATGCAAACAACTTGCCAGTAGCTACAGACACGCAACAGAACAAACCTTAAACCTCAAGACAGATACCTTAAGGACCCTAAGCTACGGGAATTATGGCAAATTCCTTATTACGGGGAATGCAGGCTTTTTATCATCAACTTAAAATTCCAAACCCTAACCACCGTTTCTATTACACCCTACTTACAGGATCATGGGACTTAGTAACTAGGGTTATAATTAGTGTAACTCTACGTACAACTAGTTATAACCCCAATTCAGGTACTTATAACCTTACTAAGTCCCATGATCCTCCAAGTAGCTCTATGCCCTAAACAGACCTGAGACTGGAGATTTGAAGCTCTGTTTTACTGTCTGGTGCTCAGTAGGGAATGGGGGAATGGATCTGTATGATACGGTTGATGATACAAATCCTACATGACCCATACTAAGGAATATACCATAGTTCCCATAGTTTAGGGTCCTTAAGGTAGTGCAGGATTTATTTCATCAGCCGTAGTTCCTCAAGGTCCCCAGTCCCAATAACCCATTCCCCCATTCCCTACTAAGGACCAGACACTTTATGTTGGAGGCTTTTTGGATGCTTGGGGTTCAGGTTAGTTAGGCTTTTGAACTCAGGGTTTGGGGTCCAGGGTTCGGGGCGTAGTTTCCCTAGTCTAGTGAGTAGGATTCAGGTTTTGGGGTTGAGGCTTTAGGATGCAGGATTTTGGGGTTTAGGGTTTAACGGTTTAGGGTTTAGGGGTTTACGGTTTAGGGTTTAGTACAGTTGGAACGGGGAGTGGTTATCCCCGCATCCTCCAAAGTCCTTGCTTAAATGACACCTACACTAGACCCCAAGCCCCGAATCAGTAAAGGGTGTCGGGCTTGCTTTAAACCCTAAACTCCTAAACCCTCTGCCCTAGACCGAAACTTCATGTCCCCAAGCCCAACAAGAAGACCATTGGACCTTCCTGAATCGAGCTCTGCGTTCTGAATCCTCTTCAGGACGAACCGCAACAGCCCCTTGGAGTGCATTTCCATTACTGTAGAAGGGGCGCCCACTAATTGGAGTATAATTGGGCCCTAATATAATCCTTATAGTCACTATTACAGGATGGGGTGTGTTGGGTTTGATTAGTAAGAGGAGTTTGTAGTCTCTAGGGCTTCAAGTGCGGGTTTGGAGTTTGGCGGTCGAGGGGTTAAGAGTATAGGGTTCAGGGTTTAGGATAACAGTTGGGCTCTTGCTTGCACTGCTGAGGGTTCTTGTATCCTCGTCGTCGTCGTGATTGTTGCTCTAGTGTTGCTGTTATGGTTATTTTCCTCGTGCTTGTGCTTGTTTATGTTTCCTTTCCTTGTTATTGGTATTCTTCTTGATCTTGCTGCCATGGTTTGTAGGGCTGATTGTGTTTTTCCTGCATTGCTGCTGCCGTCGCTGCCGTCCTGCTGCTGCGACCGCTCTTGCTGCTGGTGTCGTGGATGTCCTGCTGCTGCTTCGTAGCTTGGCTTGCTACTCTCATCAATAACCGAGTCCTCTATAAGTCCCCTAATATGGGTTATAACTACAGCTACCCTACTTACAACCCCACGTATAACTACCCATGAATGAAGAATAAGCACTCCGGTCACTCAGTCAAGTTTCGTTGAAGTCAAGATCCTCGTGCTAGTAATAGAGTAGGAAACCTTTAACCTTTTTTTGGGTAGTATAGTCCCGATATAACCCCTATATAACCAAAAAGGTTGACCTTTAGTTCCCCATGATACCCGACAAGTAGGTCGTGCTAAGGTAACCCTAAACCCTAGAGCCTTACTTTCAAAAGATCCGCGGTCTGAACCTCCATGGACGCTCGCCGGGCCTGTCACCCCAGAATTTTCAGTTTTTAACCGCATCAGCATACAAGGCACCATAGGTATAGGGTTTAGGTCATTCGGGATTTAGGGCACTAGGTAGGGAAAGGTAGAGTGTCATACGGTTTAGGTCCCAATATTTATGGGTACGTCACTCTCTGCACATGTACATGTGTATGAGTATATGTGAACACACACACACATATATATACATACATATATATATATATGTGTGTGTTTATACATGTATATATGTGTGTATATACAATGTATAATAGGTGTACATGTCTAAAGAGCTTGACATGTGTGTGTGTGTGTGCATATGTATATGTATATATCTATCTATATATATATATATATATTCATTATTACATGTGCGTACACACACACACATATATATATATATATATATATATATGTGTGTACGCACACTCACACACGCTAGTTTATACGCGTTAATACATAATAATCAAGAATACAAGTTGTGTATATATATATATACATATATATATATATATACATACATACATACATGTATATGTATGTATTCGCACAGTTCAATACATGTTTGCGTATATGGTAGATACACGTGTGTATATATATATATATACTCACACATTTCTGTAGATACAGATAGTTAGATAGGTAGATTGGTAGATAGCTAGATAAATAGATAGATCAGTGCGCATATATATATATATGTATATATATATATATACGTATAGAGAGAGAGAGAGAGAGAGAGAGAGAGAGAGAGAGAGAGAGAGAGAGAGAGAGAGAGAGAGTAAAGTTGTCCATCGTCCTTCTCATACTTGCCCTGATTACGAAATCATCCGAAACCCGAGCATACCGTATCACTCTGACGAGTGACAGTTTCATCGGGTTTAGGGTTTAGGGTTTGAGGGCGAACTCCTTCACGCATCGGGCGCGAAGAAGCCAGGTCAAACCTCTGGCCGCGTTGGTATCGTCCTGAGTCTCCCTGATAAGAGCCTTGTAGGTGGAAAGCGGCTGCAGTCACTGTAGGTTTGATCGTTTGCGTTCAGAGCTGCACACCCGCTTCACGGGATTTTGTTCTTGTAGGGTGGATATTCTACTTTCGTTTCGAGCTGGCATACCTTCAAAGAAGGTCTGCCATCACCCAGACTGAAGCTAAGTAGTGCTGTGGTGGTGTGGTTGCTTTTTCTGCCTCCTGCGGATGTTTTGTGCAGAGGTTTTACGCCCGCAATGGCCTGTGGCAGGGGGAAAAACAGGACTTTGTGCTGAAGATTTCAGGAAGGAGCCTGGTCAGCATAGGTAAGAAGTTTGGCCGGTGTGATAATATGGGGGCCTTAATAATTAGAATAGGGTTTGTGGTCTATTATACTATAAATATAACAAGGAACCCCCCAAATAGTACAGGTGATTATTGAGGCCCCTGCATTACTTCAGGTATCGTCCGAGACTTTAGGGTAACAGAGCTTACAGCTGCAAACATCATGGAGGGCTCCGGCAGGCAGGCAAGCCCTATGTTGAGCACTTCTCCGAGACCCGAAGACTCTACACTCTTAACCTTAAAATCCCTAAACACGCAGAACTCGTCAAGAGCCCTCATAGCAACCTTAAAAAACTACTCAAGGAAATCCTTCTGTTAAACCAAGAAGACCCTGTTAAAACGTAGATAACCCTACTCATACAACCCGATAGCCTAAACCACTACAGGAACTCCACAAGCAAATGCCTTGGTCAAGGTTTCAGGCCACAGGTCCCCTTTTAAGGCTGCCTTCAAAGGTTTTCTTCAGGGTTCCTAAGCCCTAAACCTTAATCGTTAAAGGCTCCTTCATGTTCTTGACCAAGTCCGAACCATGCCTGATGCTTTTTGTCGGGATTTAGGGTTTTGGGTTTAATTGTTCATGCTGTTCCTCAGGGTTTCTTAAACCAACCATAGTATAGGAAGCCCCAGAACCCGCAGCGCGATTTCTCAGGCCCCCATATTGCCTGATGCTGCTGTCGGGGTTTACAGGGTGTTGCTATTTGCCACTTTTTGCACCCTGAATACTTTGCAGGGTCGAGGGTGTTGGGCTGAATGTAGGCAGGAGATCCCCAAAGCTAACGCATAACTTTATGCCTGAAGACGGATTGCCCCGTGAACCTAAGCACTTTCGAACTTGCCTTCTGGATCAACCAGCCCCTAAAGACAACAGTTCGTGCGCTTTCGTTCTGGTACCGCAATGAACATGAAACATCAACTGTAAGCCCTTCCTGTAGACCACTGAGAGCACAAAGACTGCGTAAACCTAGCTTAGCTGTTTTTGCCTCTTTGTTGGTCCCAACTTAAACACCCTAAGCTCTAAACCCCTAAACCTCTAAGCTCGTAAGCCCTAAACCCTAAAACCGGCCGAGGACGCAATGTCCCGGTGCCGGCAAACAGTGGACCCTCGGCTGACAGGTATATGAATAGTGGCACAATTCTTTAGGCTTCCTGTTTCGGGTTTACGGTTGCGGCGATTAAATAAAATAGTAGCTACATAAATAAACCTATACATATATATATATATATATATACATATATATATATATATCTATATATATATATTTATATTTATATAATTAAACTAAAACGCAGTTCAAAGTTGTAAGGCCCCTATAATCTGGTTTGGATTGAGGATGACGACTTTGGTTTGCGGCTTAGAGTTGAATTTAGGATCTTGGAGTGTGTGTTTTTCGGATTGGGGTTCGGGTTCCGGGTGAATGTTGCTCTCATGTTTGTGTTATTTGAGTTTGAAGAAATTTGGAAAACCCCACATGGACGCAAGAGCGCACCTATTCCCCAGACACCCCACCCCCCCACACCCAGTACACACCAGCTTTAGTGAAAAACAGCGCTGTGCGGTCGGATGGCGGGCTGAGGCAGCGAATTTGCGAGTTTGCTCCCACTTGATGTGGAACTCTCAATACCTGGACTTAAACGCTGAACAGTAACAAACAGAACAAAAACACACCTAACACGCTAGCACCATGAATCCCTAAAGCCCTGAGTCTCAGGGTTCGGGCGGTCGACGGGTTCATGGATGTAGGGTCTTTCCGGAAAATATCCCACGTTATCCTGGGTCCCAGTCTATATCTCCTAAACCCCCAAACCTAAACCCTCAAAGCCCTATTTTAACTCTAAACCACAATATACCTAAACTTTAAAATGCGAAATGCCCAAGTCCCCAAAACTCTGAACTCCAAACCCTTTATTGAAGTCGCTTTATTGGCTCTTTCTCCTGATTGCAGGAACCCGGAAAGGAGCCCTTAAGGGAAACCTGAACCCTAAAACCCGCAGCCCCCATTCCTGAGTTCCAAATGTATCGGTCTGAATGTGGTGAGTATACCTATACAGTCCCTGTACGAGTCTACGATCATATCCCGCAAACCCTGTTCCTGAAGCCTAAAGCCTAAACCCTAAAACTCCTTCAAGCATACCAACACCTCATCCGACTATGGAAGTCTGGCGGATCCCCAAAAGACACGAGGTCATAAAAAAAAAAAACTCCTTCAACTCAGCATATCGCGAAACTCAACGACTGATTTCCCAAGCCCTAATGCCGCCGTACCACGAACCCGACAGCCCAATGACACTTTTCTGAACCCGCCAAAACCTCGAACCTCTATACCGAAAGGATCGGCAGAAGTGGGAGACAGAGACATGGAGCCAGCAGGCCCGAAGAGCGCAGCAGGACCGCGTCTAACGCAGAGATTTGACGCAGTAAAAATCAAGGTATTCCCTTACTGTTCCTATACAATTACCGTACACTATCGCTGAGCCCTAATTAAACCCGACACCACAACTAATCCCTAAGCCCTAAACTCTACTGTCCAAAACCCTGTTCAAATGCGTCCTGGCTGTGGGTTGCTGAGATTCTCCTTTGTATAAGGGTTCTTCTTTCGGGGTTCCTTGGAGTGTTCGGCTCCTTCCAGGGATCCTTGCAAGGCTCCACTTCATCGTCTTAGGATTTCGGGTTTACCTTAAGCCCAAATAACCTACCTTTTTGATGACCTATATAAGGTAATCATACTAAGGAGCCCGAAAAAGGCAGGTTCTTCAGGGTTCTTCAGGGTTAGGGGTTTAGGGTTTAGTGTTTTGGGTGGGGAGTCGGTAGGGGCGTTGGGTTTTGCCTAGGCTTAGGGGCTTTGCGTGTCGGGGCCGTGGGATGCTGGGCAACGGATCATGGGACTTAGTAACTAGGGTTACAATTAGGGTAACTCTACTTATAGCTACTTATAACCCCAATTAAGGTACTTATAACCTTACTAAGTCCCATCCTCTAAGTATGCCCTGAACCCCGAACCTCAAAAACCTGGCAACACACCAAGCTCAATGCAAGGGCTTCTCCGTGTCTGGTGCCCTTTCTGGCTTGAGGCTTTCAGGTTGCGCTTTTTTTTTTCGTCACAGAGCTTATGATCGAGGCTAAGCAGCACAAGGGCTGGGGCTTAGGATTTGAGTCTCAGGTCTGGCATTTGATTTAAGGATAAGGTCCCTGAGCTGCCATAAAATCGAACTACAGCCCTAAACCCTAAACCTGGAACCCTAAACCCGGAACCCTAAACCCTAAAACCGGACCCCTAAACCCTAAATGCTCATGCACCGCACTAGGAGGCGATCCGGCTGCGGCAAGGAGGGCCCGTAGCCAATACTGAGCTGGAGGCCCACTTCTTAGGGACCCAAAAAGCAGCATAGGCATGTTACAGGGATATCCCTACCCTATTGGGCTTTATTATAAGGGGGTTCGTATGAGATATCCCTACTTAAAGGATCATGGGACTTAGTAACTAGGGTTACAATTAAGGTAACTCTACTTATAGCTACTTACAACCCCAATTAAGGTACTTATAACCTTACTTACTAAGTCCCATCCTCCAAGTGCCCTCAATTTTGCTTAAGTGCTTTTTTTCTCAGCGAGTTTGCGAACTTCGGACGGCGGCTCTGGGCTGCGATATCAAGTTTCCGAAAATAAGGGTACCTTATTTTGGGGTTCCTTATACTAACGATCCTACTATTTAGGGAGTACTATATTAGGGTCCCCCTATTTTCGGAACCCCCCATATAGAAGCCAGAGCAGAACAGAATCGAGTAGTATTGTTCCTCTAGGTTCCTAATAATAAGTAGAGTATACTATACCCCAAAGCGCCATTCTGATCCTTGGGGCCCGATTCTACCTGCATGCCTTAACTGCCCTAGACAGCCATTGTCGCACATCATATTATACGAAGCGTCTTAGGGTACGTTGCGCCATCCTGCTAGAAAACCTTAAGGCCCTACTCCTGGAATCGACCCCCTCAACCCTTAACTCTGGACCCTAAACCGTTTAGTCCCGGTTTTGGGGTTTGGTATCAAAGGTGGCATATTTCTGGTTCTGGGGTGTAGCCTGGAATAGCGAAAGCCTGTAATGCCCCAAAAAGCCCGGTACAACTCTTCAAATCCTATTGACATCTGATGTGCAATACGGGCAAGCCATACTTCCTACTCTGCATACCGGTAGGGTAGCTTACATAGGGTCCCCTAAATCCCTGAACCAGGGCTTAGGGGTCTTGGAATGACAGGGAGGTTCGCGTCTCTATAGATCCCTACTTCAAGGATCATGGGACGTAGTAGCTAGGGTTATAATTAGGGTAACTCTACTTATAACGACTTGTAACCCGAATTAAGATACTTAAAACCTTACTTCTGATTAGGTCCCATGATCCTCTAAGTATTCTTTGACCCGTTATAGGAGCCCCGCTAGATCCCTTAAAGGAACCCCCAAGCTTCGGCGCAATGGCACTCCATGCTTGCGGACACGAGATCCAAAGGGGGCAGGGAGGTTTCTAGTCCGTGGGTTCAGGGTGTAGGGGCTTAGGGGTTGAGGGGCTTAGGGGCTTAGGGGTTGCAGGGGTTTAGGGGTTAAGGGGTTTAGGGCTTCGGAGTTTAGGGTTTCGGGTCAGCGCTGTACGGCTGTTTGAGGCCACTTCAAGTCTGTGACCCAAGACGAACATCATGTCGTTGCGCAGTGATACCTCACTTGCAGTATCTTGCATAGGACAGCCTGTTTGGTCCTTGAAGTGCTTAATTTTGTGTACCTTCAAGGGGCGAATCTGGATTATCAATGAGGCCGTTCCCTCTCCTGGCTGCAGCATCGGGAACATAGTGCGGAAGATCAATCGAAAGTCCGGATCTTCGGGCCGGGCGTATCTGTCGTGTGAAAGCTTTCAGCCAGGAGTTGCCTTGGCCGAACAGGACTCTGGATGGTTTCAATGGGAGAGTCCTCCGAAGGCAACTCCGCCGACATCCCCCGTGCCGACATCGCCGACAGATTTATGTCTGCACCGTGGACATGATGAGAGAAGCTCGCCAATCGGACCGACGTTGGCGAGCAGATAGCGGGTCTAGCAAGGCTGAGGCTGTTGGTATAGGGGGTGCAGGGTTTAGGGTGTCGGGTTCAGGATTCAAGATTTACGGTTCAGGGACGTTTAGGGCTTCTGGTTTAGGGTGAAAGCGTTCTAGGGTTTGCTAGCATTCGTAGGGTCGAAGGTTTTATTTCTTCCTTAAAGAGTGTCATGCGGAGAGTTCCGTAAGTGGTCTAATATCGGGCTGTACCTACCTTAATCGGGATGCCTTACCCTCATAAGACACCCGAAACCCTGAACCCAACACCTGTGAACGCGTAAAGCCTAAACCCAAAACCCTGAACCCCTCAAGCCTAAAGCCAAAACCCCACAGCCTTGAATGCCACAACAGCATATGAGTCGGAATTCGACAGCCTATGAGTCGGAGAGCTGATCGTAATATGCCTTGCCGTCCCGAAACAACTAGAGTGGTATAGTAAACCTCAGGCAGCAACACCCTGTAAGTCATATAGCAGGTTCAATAATTACCTAGAATATCTTGGGGGTTCCTTATTATAGCTCTAGTATAATGGGGCCCAAAAATACTACTCTAACTATTCAGGCCCCTTTTTTAGGCCCAGGGATGGTGCTTCTTCTCTTTTTAGGGCCCTATGAAGGAACCCCTCTCGAAACCCCTAGAAGGTTAGGATTTCTACCGTGTGACGGGCGTCCTCTAAGCATTTTTCCAATGCGTAAACCCTACCTGGACCCTCAAAGAACCTACCCTTTCAGGGTTCCTTGTTCAGATTTCCTTGGGCAGCTACTTGGGCAGGTGATTCAAGGTCCAGGTAAACCCTAGATCCCTAAGCCCTAAACCAGAACTCTAAACCCTAAACCCTTTGAGGAGGCGATCTGCGAGGCGAATCGGGAGGCGTCGACGCTGCAAGCCGACGTGCAGCGGCGTGAGGAGGCCCGGTCTTTATGTCTTTGGGCTTTGTGGGTTTGGGGTTTAGGGTTTAGGGGTTTAGGAGTTTAGGGTTGAGGGGTTCAGGGTTTAGGTCTTGGAGCTTTAGGGGCTTTGGGACTTTTGGGGTTTGGGCTTTAGGGTTGGGGGCTCAGGTCTTGGAGCTTTACTGTTTTGGGGTCTTGGGGGTTTGGGTTTAGGGTTTTCCTGGTTTCCAGGGTTCCGGGTTTTGGGCTTTGCAGAGTTTAGGGTTTCGCTTTACGGTTTTGGGTCCTGGGGCGTAGGAGTTACCTTTCAGGATCGAGGGTGTTCGGAGGCAACCCCGTCCTACTGAACGTTTTCCAATTCCTCTATGAAGAAGCGGGATTCCTCCAGGGGGTCCACATCCTAAACCTCGGATGCTACCTATAGTCCCCATTGTAGTGCCTCTTTTTTGGTTTAACCAAATATATAATAAGGATCCTTTAAGGTAACCCCAAAAAGGAACTACAATGGAGACTACAGGTTGAATCCTGTTAGGTCAGGGCATTTGGGTTCCCCGGTTTGCCATTAACAGAAGGGGGAGCTTGGATTGCCCAGAG
Source organism: Symbiodinium sp. CCMP2592 (assembly GCA_905221615.1). NCBI lineage: Eukaryota > Dinophyceae > Suessiales > Symbiodiniaceae > Symbiodinium > Symbiodinium sp. CCMP2592. Next base: position 240,155 of record CAJNDT010000591.1, read on the forward strand.
ACTCCAATATCCCTTAATTAAGGAATTTCCTTAAATCATAATTTAAGGAAATTCCTTAATTAAGGGATATTGGAGTCTCTGGGTGCACTGGTCCAGGGGTTTATGGAATACATAACGCTGGTGAGCGAGAAAGATCCAGTAAACGAGGTGACCGCCTTATATTCTCCTTAAGCCCTAAACCTCCAAAGCAATAACCCTAAACCCTAAATCCCTAAGCCCAAAAAACCCTAAACCCCCTAAACTCTGAACCTTAAATCCCTCAAGCCTCAAACCTTCAAAGCAATAACCCGAAAACACGAAGCCCTAAACCCTAAAACCCTTAAACCCTAAACCCCCTAAACCCTAAAAACCCTAAACCCCTAAACCCCAAACCTTAAATCCCTTAAGCCCTTAGCCTTCAACGCAAAAACCCTGTGTCCGAGTCTTACTTGGAGGATCATGGGACTTAGTAAGTAAGGTTATAAGTACAATAACTGGGGTTATAAGTAGTTAAAATTAGAGTTACCCTATTTATAACCCTAGTTACTAAGTCCCATGATCCTTTAAGTACCAGGCCATCGCTCACCTCGGCCAGGACTTGCGAAGTGTGCTCGAGGACCCCGAGTCAGCGGGATCTAATGTAGGGGCCTTAATACCAAGAGGGTCCATATACACTGCTATTATGGAATTAGGCCCCCAAAGCCATAATGGGGATGGTATGGAATTAGTCGTAGGATCTATGGACTCTCTGGGATAATTGCCTACACTATTTTGGGGCATTCTCATTAAAATTACAGTATCATGGGCCCCAAAGCCCTATTCTAATTATTAAGGCCCCTATGGTAGGGGTTTTATAAAGGGGTTGAAGGGGTGTAGGGATTAGGGTTAATTTAAGGTTTTAAGGCGGTTCGGGGTTTAAGGTTTTAGGTTGTGATTTTGGGGCGAAGTTTGCGAGGGTTTCTGCGCAATTGTACGCTTTCACGGAAGTGCATGCCCTGAGTTCTTAAAATCTTAAAGCTCTTACCATGTCACGGGTGTTTTGTTGTGCCTTGAGAGGCTGGGGTTTGGGGTGCAGAGTCTGGGGCTCAGGGTATCGGGTGCAGGAGCAGCAATCACAATGCAAAGTGTCCGCAGAGGGTGCCTCCTGTCCCGAGCATCTGCAGTGAGATATCGAAGAGACCCTAAACTCACGAAGCCTCGACGCGAAAACCCCAAGCGAATCCTAAACTGTACCTGAAACGACGAAAGCCTACCTTTTTTGGTAAGGTCTGTATAAACAATAGATGTTGGGTTTAAAACAAGAACCTACAAGAAGTAGGGTATGGTAGTTTAAGGTAGACCAAATCCCAAGTTCTCGCCTGAGTGGAACATCACGTCGCGCGCAGTACATGATCAATGTCAACATCGAGTCGGCACGGAGCTCGGACAAGAGCAACCTCAACTCCGAGGACGCATCAGGGGCCCGAGTTTCTGGATTAGTGTTGAGCTTAGACCCTATACCCTCAGCCTTAAACCTAAACCTGAAAGCCCTAGACCCTAAACCCAAACCCTAACCCTATACGAGGGTTTACTAAGTTTACTATAGGCCCCTTGATAATTAGAACAGGCTTTTGGGGCCTATTGTCGTAGAAATACATAGGGGCTACTGCCGAAAAATATGGTGAATTATTCCAACCCCTACAGTACAGTGCTGGGGCCAGAGATTCGAGTTACTTTTAGACATCCCCAGCCCAAACATCATAAACCCTTTCCGTGAGCCCCAAACCCTTAAACACAAGCCTAAGCCTTATATGACCACCTATTTTTAGGATTTAAGGTCCAGGGCTTGGGAGGTATGGTTCAGGGTGTTGGCGACAACCTTCAATTACACAATCTCCGAAACATGTAATAATCTCCGAAACATGTAATATGGGGAACTAAGTAAAACAGTCCTTGTAGTCCCTCTTTAAAAATAGTCTGCTGCACCCTTATACCACTATTCTAACGTTGAGGCCCTTATTAGACTAACCTTCGCTTTTTCTCCCTCCTGCCCATTGTTTTGGTCCAGTCTGCTGGTCCTAGCTTCGTTGCCCGTCTTGCAGCATTGCTTGAGTGAAAACCTCATCCACAAAATCCAGCAGTACGGTTGATGACATAAATCCTGCATGGCCCACAATAAGGAAGATATAATAATTCCCATAGTCTAGGGTCCTGAAGGTAATGCAGGATTTATATCATCAACCCAAACCCTAAAACCCTATAGATCCCTTAAAGGAGCCCCTTAAAGGTACCCTTAATTTACAGGAACCCTAGGATTTATATCATCAGCAGTGTCACCAGAGAGGACTTCCTCCCAAATGGCGTCCGCGCGCACCTGGGCACCTGGGCCTTTAGAAAGTCAGAGAGCCCAATACCCCTTAATCAACTGGGTTGTGCTTTTGGATATTTTTTGACTTCCCTTATTTCCTTATAAAGGGAACCTATTCATTTATAATTTTCAACGGGCTTAAAGCACAAGGAATATAGCTTAAATCATAATATGAAGCCCCAAATAGTTTAAGCCATATTCCTTAGTTAAGGGGTATTGGGCTCTCTGGGAAGGGGCCTCAAAAGCTAGGATGAAGGTAGGTGGGATATTCCCCAATAGGAGTCCTTATATATATATATATATATATATATATATATATATATATAATGGATCCTTAATCCCACCTACCTGCATCCCACCTTGTGAGGCCTCCGAAATTAGGCCTCGCCTTTGGGTAGATACGACCGAGGCAAACCCTTCGACTCTAAATCCCCCTTGCTCTAGAGGCCTGGGCAGATATGGCGAGGAGCACCTTGATTCCCTCTGCAGGCCGGATTGTGGGGGTCACAAGGATTCTGGGATTTTGGGTTTAGGGTTCAGGGTTTTAGGGCTTAGGGTTTTAAGGTTTAGGGTTTAGAGTTTAGGGTGTGTATAGAGGATGCTCGGATTGAGCTAAGCCCCAAGAAAGTTTCGGCCAGACCCCAAGCCCAAACCCTCACCTTGATTTTCGGGGGTTTGATTCATCCCGAAACCGCAGTTGCAAAGTTTCTGCGGGTTCTTGCACTGTGGAATGAGGCAGTGAATTGGTGTTCATTTATTCAGGCTTAGGGCTTTGGACCGGGGTAAAGCTACACCGTGCTGAATGACAAAGTAACACCCGTTGCTTGATATGTTTTTTGTAGTACTCTGTAGAAACTGCAAAACCCCCTTGTCTAACCATTTGTGCCGAAACCATACACACATATGGGTGGGTGTCAATACTAGGGTCCCTTTTTGGGTCCCTATTATACTACGGCACCTTTTATTTAGGGTACCCAAAAAGGGACCCTAATTTTGACAACCACCCATATGGAACCCTTGCAGAGCCCTATATGTGCCAGCATCCGCGCACCCCCCCCCCCCCCTCCCCCCCCCATGGTAATCCCCCTCCCCCCCCCTGTGGTTCCTGTGGTTCCCCCCCCCCCTGTGGTTCCTCTTGGTTTTCCCCCTCCCTTTTGTGGTTCTTCTGGTTCCTGTCTCCCCCCTCCCCCCCTGTGGTTCCTGTGGTTCCTCCGCGTGGTTGCTGCTGCTTTGTTGTTGCTGCTGTTCTTCTTCTTGTTCTTGTTCTTGTTCTTGTTGTGTGTGTCGCCCGGGTCGGGGGGGGGGGGATACCATTGGGGGGGGGGGGGGGGGGTCGAGAACGCGGAGCGCGGGCACATATAGATCCCTCACGAAAGGGTTGAGGAGCACAGGCCATAAGCTTTGAACTGAAACTGCTTTTACCAAGATCCAAGATCCCCAAGACGCGATCCAGAAAGCCAGCCAGGGTCTATAGGGTTTACGGCTTTTACGGAAACGGCTTTTCGGGTTGAAGCTTCAGGGTTTGCGGCTTTTTTGGGGGGTCCAGGGTTAATGAGGAGGGTTTGGGGTTTAGGTTCCAGACCCAAATCCCAGTAATAAACCCAATCAGGCTCCCTTTTATCCCACAGTTGGGGCTTTTAGGGTTTATGGTTGCTTTGTTTGTCAGTTTCAGATCGAAGCATCCATCCTGAAGGTCCGCAGCGAAGTGGTCGGAAACCCTAAACGTCTCAACCTTGAACCCCAAGCCGGACAGGAAGTACGAGTTGCAGCTCAATCCACCGGAGCCTACCCCATTGCCAACGCTGCCTCTGCGGCAACTCGGCTTACCAGCCTACACACGGCCCCCCTAGCCCTGAACCGGGTTAACGGTTGAGGACTGTGACCCAAGTCCGAAGCCCTAGGAAAGGTTCAGGCCTAGCCCAATATAATTCCCAACAATCTGACGGCGAGGTGCGCATCCGCGCGCGCGCGAGCGCAAACTCAGCCAGAGTTCGGGAGTGGCCAATGAGGGGTGTATGCAGGGGCTTTGGGATGGATTTGGGCTTGGGATTTCTGGGCAAGGAGTGCAGGTTTCTGAGATGATGATGAATATGAGAACAATTGCCTATGTAAAGATTTTGCTCAGTTTTAATACGAACCTCGTTTCACAAGATGAGGAAACCCTGGCCCCAAACTGTACGCCCGGCCTAGCTTCCCAATGCGAAGGCCCAGCCCCTGCTCCTTCCAAGTCTGGGATTTAGCTTTTCAGGGTGTAACACAGTGGCCTGAATAAATATTCATGCAGACCATCCCCCTAAAGTCCAGAATATCATGAATTGTAATGAGAACATACCCCCACTGGGCCCCAACTACTCATGCCCCTGCAATAACCATGCTTCAGGGTGCGGACTCTCAATCACATCCTGGGATTAAGGGTCGAGTTTGTTGAGGGCTTTGGGGCTTCATGTTTAGGGTTTAGGGTTTTTGGGTCTAGGGTTTGCTTCGGTTTCAGTAGGCATGGCATCGAAAGCATCTTCTGCCGCGGAAAAACAGCAACAAGCCTGATTAGCAAATTCATAGCGACCCGGCAAAACTCCCTTCCAGCCTATGCAGCCCGAGGCGATCCTATGTTTAGATACAGTCAGAGAAACCCAACCCCCCCCCAGCCAAGTAGTAAATAGAGCAAGCGAAACAAGGAATGCACAAAGAAAAGACCAACCACTACAACAACTAGAGCCAACCGGATACTCTAAACCCTAGACCCTAAGCCATAAACCCTAAACCCTAAACCCTAGACCCTAAACCCTAAACCCTAAACCCTAGACCCTAAACCCTGAACCCTAAACCCTCAATCTGGAGCCAAGGCCGCCAGTCGAGAGCTCCGAAGACGACTCCGAAGCGCCGGCGCCGGCGCTGCAGGTGGCGGAGTGCGAGGTCCCTGTTTGTTTTAATGGTTTAGGGTTTAGGGCTTTGGGTTTAGGGTTTGGAGTGTAGGGGTTGGGGTTAGGGTTTAGGTTTCAGGGCTTTGGGTTCAGGACTTAGGGTTTAGGGGTTGGGGTGTAGGGCTTGGGTCCTGGGGTTCAGGGCTTCGGCTTCCAGGACCCAAAAACATAGCAGATATAACCCCCAGTGATACCTACACCTTCTAGGGATATTGCCTTAAAACAAGTCTTCGTCTTCGTATTTGTGCCACTTTCGGCTTCTATGGACATGTCGCAAGTCATAGGTAGCTCAACGAGACCCCCCATGCCGTTTTGTCATATGACACATCGCCGGACATGTCTTCCCAGCGCAACGTGGGGTTTCGAAAGGGTTTTGCAGGGGGAGTAGGGTTTCTTCTGACAATGACTGGGGCCTTAGTAACTTGAAGTTCGCTCGCGGGTATGTACTATAGCTATAGAGAGTTTCAAATTCTGTAACCTGGGCTCTTGTCTGAAGGTTCAGGATCAAGGGTTTAGGGTTGTCTTCTTGAGGGCGAGGCCAGGGTGCAGGGTGAATTAAAGAATCGACCTGCTGAGTGTGGAAAGCGTAAAGTTGTTGGAATGGCAAAAGCTAGCGAATGATAGAATGTCAGGCTTGCCTCGCCCGCACTCAGAAGTTGACATGGCACAGCTGAATGCTAAAGCCAGAGCTCTCAGTTTGCTCAGTCATCCAGACAAGCGTGGCGGCAACCACGAAGCCTACTTGTTTCTCGTGACTTGTAGGGAGGAGTGCGAGAAGCGGATGCGGTGGAATGAAACGAGATGCACCTTGGAGCAAGCCCGTGGTCAGAGTCGGGGTCCGAAACAGCGGACGGCTGCTGCCCCAGTATTTCCAACCTGAAACCCCAGATCCCACGCGGAACTGTTTGCATGCTACATGCTTCAGTCTGATGCACGGCGGTGCGCTGCGACCTGTTGATGCTTGGCGCTCTGTTGGGTTTTAGAGGTTTTGGTTTAGGGTTCAGGGTTTCCTTCACCCCTGCTTGTCGCTGCCAGGACCGAACCTAGAAACATCTAGAAACCTCAACGACGATCCTGCGGAGCTCCCCTCCCATACTGTCACATAACACAAAAACGTCAATTGTTCCGGCCCCAAAACAAAAACGCCCATTATAGCAAGAGCAAGAGTACCCTAGTATAGAACCGTTTAGCAGGAACCCCGATTTCGAACCCGATTCTAGCCCCTAAGCCTAAACCCCTAAACCCCAAACCCCTAAACTTAAACCCCAAACCCCTAAACCCTAAACCCCCAAAACCCCTAAAACACCCTAAAACCCCTAAAACCCCTGAAACCCCTAAAACCCCTATACCCTGTAAAGGCCACTAGAAGACTCCGCGCGCAGGAAGATCCTGACTTCGACACATCGGAGATATGGCTGAGTCCAGGAGGCAAGCTTTCGTTTGGGGTTTGGGGTTTTAGGTTTAGGGTTGAAGGTACTAGGGCTTAGGGTTTAAGGTTTAAGGTTTAGGGTTTAGGGCTTGGGATTTTAGGTTTAGGGTTTAGGGTACTAGGGCTATGCAGCGTTTAGGGGTAGCAGGTTCAGGGCTATGGCGCTGTAGGGTTTCTGGTTTAGTGCTTGGAGTTCTAGGGTTTTTGGGGTTGGGTTACAGGTTTACAGCGTTTTTGTTGTCGGGTTTGGGGTTGTAGGGATATTGGTTGAGGGATACAGGGTTTGGTGGTTTACGGTCTAGATTGTGTCTGAGAGTTCCTTCTTTAAAACAAGAAGAAAAGGCACTCATGCTTCAGGCTCCTGTATGAGGGTTTTGGTGGCAGGGTTTGGGGGTTTAGATTTTTTTTTGGCTTTGTGGGGCCTTGTTATCCCTATATAGCTGCCCTGTGTTTTTCCACTAAACTCTTATTCTGATCGTGAAGGTCCTGATATGAAGCCCGAAACTTACAAGCTTCCAATTGGACCCTGTCAGGGAACCCCTCAAGGAGTGCATGAAACCTATCGATGCTCACCAAGCGCACGGGAGGGCCAGCAAGGCCCATTGAAGCACATTGAGGCCCATTGAGGCTCAGAGCACCGTCAGGCGTGCAGTGGCTGATACTAGTCGGATACCCATGCTTCGCAGACAGCCCCACATCAGCCGTAGAATCGTAGCGCAACCTGCAAACGGGCTTGTCCGAAGAATACTCTTCATCATGAAGAGGTCCTAGGTGAAATGGAATCCACCGTACTCTGCGGCTATGTTGCGGAAGCGAGTCGGACATGCGAATTCTGTTATTTGAAACGGGGCCCCTCAGACTTCAAAACCCTAAACCCAAAGTCTAAAGCCATACGAACCTAAACTTTAAACCATGCACAACACAAAGCCCCATACACACGAACACCCTAAACCTCCAACCCGAAGCCACTCAAGCCGAAGCCTCAAAAAGCTTCAACCCCCAAGATCGTCAACACATAAATTTTCCGAAAACTAAAGACCAAATATCCCAACACCTAACTTGCAAGCCTTGTAGAATCATTCTTGTTGAAACCATGACGGAACCCTTATAAGAACCCTTAAAGAGCCCTCAATAGGGCCCTGAAAAGAAGCCATATAGGGGCCTCAATAATTACCTATACTACTTTGGGGGTTCCTTATTACATTTTATTGAACACTACACACCAAAACCATTTCAAGAAGTTTAAGGCCCTTGTATTATAGTACCCTTATAGATCCCTGGTACTGGCCTTAGAGGAACCCTCACAATCAAAATTACTAAGGCCCCTACATGAGACCCTGTGCACGCCGTGAGGACTCTACTATTTTGGGGGGTTCCTTATTACATTGTAGAGTAGAATACACGCCAAAACCCTATTCTAATTATTCAGGCCCCTATATTATAGAACCTACTATAGATCCCTTTAAGGACCCCTTTAAAGGGAGCTTCCGTGAGGTCTGGGAACGAGCAGGCCATCTGAGGCGCCTTTGCGACCTCGGGTTTTTTTCTTCCCTTGGCGTTCTTCTGGCTGGCTCTTTAGGGTTTAGGGTTTAGGGTTTAGACTTTAACTTTTTGGGTTTCTATATGAACTATAATCAGGAGGCTAAAAGTTTTACTTTTAGGAGGGGTTCAGAAGTCAGCCAAGTTCCTTCTCGGTAGGGTTTAGCGTTTAGGGTTGAGGGTTTAGGGGTTCAGGGTTTAGGGTTGAGGTGTTAGGGTTTAGGCATTCAGGGGTTTTGGGGGTTTAGGGTTCAGGGTGTACCGGTTTAGGGGTATAGGGACCGTTTAAGGCTTCCCTGCAAGACAAGGGTCTTTGGAGGCTTCCTTCCAGGGTTCCTGTAAGGCTTCGAGCAAGGCTTCCTTGCTGTTCCTGCCTGGATTTGGGGTTTAGGGTATAGGGCCTAAGGGTTGCTTCACCGATTCCTGTGAGGCTTCTCTCTGGGTTCCTTTAATGCAGGGTTTTTACAAGGGAAGAAAGGACAGCCGCGAAGGGTTATGGTTTCCATGGGTGGGGGAACGTAAAACAAAACAAGCTAGAGAAAACAATTCCCTAAACCTTACCTCCTAAACCCTTATAAGTCCCTCAACCTCCCAAAACCGCATCCCCTAAACCCTTAGACCCCTAAACCCTACCCCAAGCCCCACACCCCTAAACGCACTTAACCCGAAACCCCAAACCCTGAAGCCTAAACTCAAAACCTTAAAACGCTAAACCCGAAATTTTGAAGCCCCGAGCACCCCAGGAGGTTTGCCCCCTTCCGAGCTCGGACCTTCCATGGCTCATGGAGCGGACGACTGCCTCCCTCGAAGAGGAAGGCGCACTGGGTTTCGGGTTTAGGGAATGTAGGGTTGAGTGGTGTAGGTTTACGGAATTTAGGGTTTAGTGGTTTAGGATTTAGGGTGTAGGGAATATAGGTTTAGGGTTTAGGCCTGTTGTCCTGGTCTTTTGTGGGGCTCCTTCTGTTTTGGGTTTTTGCATTTGTTTTACTCGGTGCCGTGCCTGCTGTGTTGTTTGGGTCAACAGTGGCGGAACCCTAAGCCATAAACGCAAATAGAGCGCCTGGCCATATGCTGAACAGTATCCCTGTTGCAAGGCCACTGCACCCAAAGAACAGGATACCCTTACTTTCTCAGGCAAGCTTCTTCAGGAAGCCTTGTCGGAGGAGCTCAACCGCTTTACCGATGCGGGGGGCCCTGGACGAGAAAATTCTTGAGATGTATTCGGGGTTAACGGTTTAAGGTTCGTTTTATGTTTGGGTCCTATGATAGGAGGAAAGTTGAGGATCATCTTGAGTGTCTTTGGGATAGATGTTTATGGTTATGTGAAGGGTTACGGGTCAAGGGAACATTCCAAGATCTTGCGTGTAAGGACCTGTTAGTACGGTTGATGATATAAATCCTGCTTTACCCCATAATAAGGAACATACCATAATTCCCATAGTTTAGGTTCCTTAAGGTAATGCAGGATCTATATCATCAACCCAAACCCTAAAGCCTTATAGATCCCTGAAAGGAGCCCCTCAAAGGTACCCTTATAGCTCCCTTTAAAGGAACCCTAGGATTTATATCATCAACCGTATCTCAGCCAAAGTGCGCGGTTTCGGGCGGATTTGCGACTTCAGGGCTTGCCACTGCCCGACCTGCCAGAGACTAAGCCCTGGACCTGAAACCCTAAACTCCAAACTCAAAACCCTAAACCCTAAACCGTCTTCCCTTCGGTTAGTAGGGAATGGAAGAATGGTAGTGATAGTAGTTATAATTGTACCCCATTCCTCCTTTCCTTACTAACCCAAGGTAAACCGTGGGCAAACCCGAAACTAGCATTCTCAGCCCTCTTCTTTGCACGGCACCCTCCTGCCGGGCCAAGGTGATTGCGAGGGCCCGTGACTCCGCGAAGAGAGGTCCTTTGTGGGCCACCGGGCTGCAGTGTAGTAGGTGTAGGGTTTAAAGGGTTTTTCGGTTTCGAGTTAGAGGCTTTTTAGCATATCCCGCTTGGATTCGTGTACTGCCCTCTCCTTCAATCCCCAAGCTTAAGCCTCAGCCCGAGGCTAAAGTTTGGATGATGAACGGGCATGAAGGATGCACGATGTTATTGCAATTTGAAACCCGAGGGATTGTTGAATATCCTAAGCCCCAAATTTTTGGGGGGACTCTGCCTCTCATAGACTGTCTGGTTCTCAGTAGGCAAGGAGGGAATGGATCCCTATAGCAGCCTCTGTGTAATCCCCAATATTAGTCCCCATAATCCATTCCCCCATTCCCCACTAAGCACCAGGGAGTAGAGCACAGGACTTACTCATCGCCGTCACGCAGGGCAACGTCGAGGCTGTGAAAGCGCTATTGCCCAAGCAGGCCGCCGGAAGACTGTCTTCTAAGATGCTCCACTTTGCGTGAGGGGTGATCAGGATGGTAAGGGCTCTATAGTCTGCATTATAGTATATTTCAGTATCCTATTATTTTGTAACATGTTTTAGTATGTTATAGCCTATTCTAGTAGGTGTTTGGCTTGGCGACCTAAAGCCCTTTGGGTGCTTGGGTCCTTGCGGCCTGCGAGTGTCGTCGTTGTATTAGCCTACATTCAGGGTACTTGATACGTCCTAAACCCTAGACCCTAAACCCTAAACTGTGAACAAAAACCCTAAACCCTAAATCGTAAAAAAGCCCTAAACCCTAACAAAGCCCTAAACCGCTATGGTTGCTTACATTAAGCTCCTAACTGGCTCTGAGAAAGCCACACGTCTCCCCAACTTAGAGGGCTCGGCCCCTTCACCCAAAACCTCTGTGTGATGATCGTGACCATGATGTGCGTAATTGTCAAAATTAGGGGTACCTTATTTTGGGGTCCTCGTAATAAGGATCCTATTATTTAGGGTACTATATACTAGGGTCCCCTATTTTCGGAAACTCCCATAGGGTGGTTGTCAAAATTAGGGTCTCTCTTTGGGTCCTTATTATAATACGGCACCTAATATTTAGGGTACCCAAAAAAGGACCATAATTCTAGGGGCTGCGCCCAGGTGCGGGCAGCGCGAGTTGTTGTCAGCGGATGTAGCGGGGGAACGGGAAAGACACGGTCAAAATTTCCAGACGGTGCCGAGACAACGACAGCTCGACACCGGAACAAAAGTGTGACGTAGGCCCGAAGTGCACAACTTATGGGTGATCTTACGCTCTTAGCCCTCGTCGGCCCTCCATGTAGCCCGCATCTGCCCTCCGCCGGACCCCGCTGATGCTGATGATGCGCGCCCTTTTGGGGCTTCCGCAACCAACGCAAAAACTTGGAAATCATCACTTCGCGCCCACTTCGCGCCGCGGGGCCGGTTGCGGGCGCCCGAGTGCTCATGATGCTCGCCGGCTCGCCTTCTGGGGTCGACAACGGCGGCCCCGAAACCCGCCATGCCGTGGGGAATGGCTGCGAAGCGCGCGTGCGCGTTCCGAGACGCCTCCGGGCCAGGGCCCGCGCGGCCCGATGGAGAAACGGAGGTCCGATGATGCGGGGTCGGCGGCGGGTCGGCGGCACAAGCCGTCGTGGCTTTTGCTTCGCAAGAGAAGGCAATTCGTCTGAGCCATAGCTCAGTCCATACAGGGCAGCGAAGCGCTGCCCGATTTAAGAGCCTCCGCCTCAAGCCGCCGACCCCGTGGGCGACAGACCAGAAGCCGAATGCACTTGTACAGGCAAAGTCGTTTGGTGTCCGCGAGGCCCGTAGGTTTAGTTCTAGAAGGAGACGCCAAGATGGGAGGTGCAAACAAAGACAACAAAGCCTTACCGCAGGACCTAAACCCGAAACCTAAACCGTCCTGAAACCCTATGTTCAACACCTTTAGAACCGTTTAGGGTTAGGGTTTCAGGAACATCTTCTCAGTTGCTGGGTATCTTACCCCATAAAAGGTTAACCTTTTAATTGTGGTAGGATCATGTAGGATCAGAAGAGCTCCAAAAGGTTTTCTAAGATTGTGAGACTAAACGGGAACCTTCAAGTTGACAAGCTTCGCTGGTGCGCTTCTAAGATTGTGAGACAAAACGGGGGGAAGAGGCGGAAGCACGCGAGGCTGCGCGACGATCACGCGAAGTAGGAACAAGGAGCACTTTGGAGCGGAGATGCCAAGGTTGAAGAGGAAGAAGCGGGCAAGGCGGGTGGGGGGGGAAAGGGGGCGGAAGGGGGAGGAGGGGGGGAGGGGTGGAGGGGGCGGGGAGGGGAGGGAGGGGGTGGAGGGGGGAGAGGAAGGGGGGGAGGGGGGGGAGGGGGGGCGGGGAGGGGGGGCAGGAAAAAAGAGAAAAAAATTGATGGTCTCCTGCAGTGAATTGATTTGAACCCAACGGGCTGTGGTGTGATGCTTTTGGGGGCTTGGGTGCTGCTTGCAAACAGCCATGGGGTACCCCCCCCTAGGTGCGCCCGGAGATGGGAAGTGCAAACAAAGCCTTACCGCAGGACCTAAACCGTCCTGAAACCCTATGTTCAACACCTTTAGAACCGTTTAGGGTTAGGGTTTCAGGAACATCTTCTCAGTGGCTGGGTATCTTATCCCATAAAAGGTTAACCTTTTAATTGTGGTAGGATGATGTAGGATCAGAAGAGCCCCAAAAGGTTTTCTAAGATTGTGAGACTAAACGGGAACCTTCAAGTTGACAAGCTTCGCTGGTGCGCTTCTAAGATTGTGAGACAAAACGGGGGGAAGAGGCGGAAGCACGCGAGGCTGCGTGACGATCACGTGAAGTAGGAACAAGGAGCACTTTGGAGTGGAGATGCCAAGGTTGAAGAGGAAGAAGAGGGCAAGGCGGGTGGGGGGGGGAAAGGGGGCGGAAGGGGGATGGGGGGGAGGGGAGAAGGGAGAAAAAAATTGATGGTCTCCTACAGTGAACTGATTTGAACCCAATGGGCTGTGGTGTGATGCTTTTGGGGGCTTGGGTGCGGCCTGCAAACAGCCATGGGGTACCTCCCCCCTAGGTGCGCCCGGTTGCGGGATTTTTGGTGTGGGAGGAGGGAAAAAGGGAGGCCCATCGAAACCCATCCAACACGCCGCCAGGGTCGGCGGATTTTGACAACCCCCCATGTTGATCGTGATGGCTATGATTGTCGCGATGACCCTGGCCATCTGGTTGCGCCTCTTGCTGTTGTTGTTGTGGTTGTGGTTGTGGTTGTAGTTGTGCTTGTCGTCGTCGGCGACTATGATTGCTTCGATTCGGAGGCTGGTGCCAAACGGTTAATGGGCATTGAATCCTACATCTCAAGCTTGAGACCATAACTCATGCATCTCTCCAGATAGCCTCAACCTTAAACCCTAAACCCCTAAACCCTATGTAAACCCTAAGCCCCTAAACCCTAAACCCTAAACCCCTAAACCCTAAACCCTAAACCCTAAACCCTAAACCCCTAAACCCCATAACCCTAAACCCTAAACCCCTAAACCCCTAAACCCCTAAACCCTAAACCCCTAAACCCTAAACCCTAAACCCCTAAACCCTGAACCCTAAGCCGGCCTAAACTTTGTAAGCTTATACCCAGAGGCCCCAAAGTAGTTCCTTTTTGGGATTACCTTATAGGATTCTATATATGAGCCCACAAAAGGAACTACTTTGGGGCCTTTGGGTATAATCCCTGAGCCAAAAGCTCCAAAGATCACCTTGGTGCCCGCTCGGAGGACGCCGTCACGAGCTGCTGGTCTGAGGGAAGCTCCTGGCAGGCGCGCAGTCCATCAGGGTTTTAGGGTCTGAGAGCGTTAGGGTTTTGGGGTTCAGCGCTTTCGGGTTTTAGGGTTTTAGGGTGTAGGGTTTTGGGGTTTAGGGTTTTGGGGTGTAGAGTGTAGGGTTTAGGATTCAACTACGGCTTTGGGCTTGAGGGTTTAGGGGTAGGTGCTAACGTGTGAGGTTTCAGGGCTTCGGGCTTCTGTAGTGTAGGTAAGTGTAGGTTGGTTGCCAACCCTAAACCCTAAACCGTTTCTATGAGGTTCTTCACAACTTGAGTGTGAAGCCTGCTAGGATTTAGTAGCCAGCTTGTAGCTGTGGTTGCGCATACGTTGCTTGCCTTTGTCCTGCTGGGCTTCAGAGCAAGCTACTTGGAGGTTCATGGGCAGTTATAAGTAAAGGGTTACAGGTCCCCTAATATAGGTTATAGCCATAGTTATCCTACTTATAACCCTACTTATAACTACCCATGAGCTTCCAAGTACAGGGGATCTGGGTGGGTAAGCTTTCCGAGGTTGTACGAGCTTCATGAGGTTTCAAGCGGTTTCCTCAAGGTTTCTTCAGCGTTTGAAGAATGCTTACTTTTGCTGAGGGATTAAGGTTTCCGGTGTCTCTACGTCAGAGTTCGAATCAACCCCTAAACTCCATGAGAGTTTAAGGATTTTAATTTCGGGGGAGTTCGAGAAGTTTACGGTTCAGGGTTTGGGTTCGGGGTGCCCAGGGTCTAGGTCTCTGGGCATGGAGAGTTCCAGGGACGTTTGGTGTTTCATTAGATTTGTTCGAATTGTGTGGGACCGTGGCCACATGCGGCAGCCGATACAGGACATCGTCATCCACAGCGGAGCCCGAAACCCTCCAGCCTCAACCTCAAACCTTGAGGTAGACCCTGGGTTAGCAAACCATCATATTGAAAGGGCCTGACAAAGAGGATCCCTGCTGAAGCCCCTAGACAAGGGTTTCTCTGACAGGGATCTAGATTGCCATCCAAGCCCTACCTGTAGCCAGAATGACCTTTATAGGTTTTTTCGTCCGTACTATGAGACCTGTATATGTAGCCTTCAGACTGGGTGTTGCTGCTCGTGAGACCTTGGGTGGTATGCTGATTCCGAAGCGAGGCAGACTGCCGGTCAGTGCAAGCGAGGCATGTTTTCACACCTGTGAGAAAAGGAAGGGCTTGCACACCTTTGCCGGGACAACGCTGTGGTTGTGTCATGTGTGTCAAAAAAGCCGTCAATAGCCGCCGGCTGTCCTATAGCTTAGATCGCCATCTCCTGCGGCACGAGGAAAATCTCCTCTACATGCCAACCCAGTCGAGCCCGGCCAATCTCTTAGCTGCGAGGCATGGTGCTGGAGACCGTGCAAGAACCCGAGGCATCGATCCCAGTTTAGCCTCAACCGTTAACCTTAAGCCCTCATATACCCCCCTCCCCCCCCAACCCCTTGGATGACCCTAAACTCTAGCCTGAAAGCACTAAACACCTACACACCAAGACCTTCAGCCGCATATTCTTAACCATGAACCCCTACAATCCCCAATATAGACCGGGGATAGTAGATTCGTTACTATAAGGACGCCTCGTGATAAGAACCCCCCATGTACTTTCCGTCTACCTGCCATAAGACCACATGGAATCTTCAAAACCCTACGAAGCCGGTACACATAACAACAGTTTCACATCAAAGCCGCGAGCCTACAGGCCGTGGACAAGTTCGGGTGGACTCCGTTCCATCTGGCGGCTGTGAACGGAGACTGCGCAGTCCTCGCATGCCTCAAAGAGGTTGGGTCCACACGTTTCAGGGTTTAGGGTTTAGGGTTGTAGATCTTACAGACTCAAGGTTTGTTCATTTTGTTTTAGGGGTTGGGGTTTGGCTTGGGTTAAATATCCTACTTCTCCAAACCTAAACCCTTTCACCTATTTCTAGGTAGTATTAGGAAAACCCTTTAAAGGCTCTCGCTCCTTCTCTGGCTTTCTTAACTGGGACCTTCGCGAGACGGTCTGCATCCCCAAGAGTCCCCGTAATCCTAGCCCTCCCAAAGGGTCCTGTGTACTCTTATGGGGGATACTCCGCTAAGTCAAAATGTTATTTCCTAATATGGAAACCATACATTCTACTATATCGATACATAGAACCCTTTGGGTCTTAGTCTAGAGTCGGATTAGGGCTTGTGGGTTCTGGAAGAAACCCATCTCCCGTACTGTTGACAGGGGTCGCAAGATGAGCTCGCGACTCTCCTTCGGGTTTAGAGGCTTTTCACTGTCTACTGTAGGAGCATGCGGATGACTTAACTGACTCTCAGAATCAGGGATTTTCGGAAAATGTGGTTTTGAATTGGGGTTGTGGTCATTATTGAGCTTCCGGTTTCGAGCTTTTGTTAAACATACCCTTTGGAACAGGGGGGGTTCAGGGTTTAGGCTCCAGGGTTCAGGGTTTGGGGTGTAGCGTTTAGGGTTTAGGGTTTATGGTTTGGGGTGTTCGAGAGGGTCACAGGTTACTAAGCGCCAAACCCAACCCCCGCTTTTACATCGGGCATGCTCGCGGTGTGCTGAAATTTCAACACTAGTTGGCCTCATCGTCGTTGCAGCTAGCACAGACGATGGCAGTGACCCTGGTTGCAGGTTTTGTTTGGGAAGTTTCTGACATGAATTCTGTTTCAGGTTCAGGCCAGGTTTGAGATCGGACTTGTAGTGCTTCATGCTTACACCTAGACTAGACCCTACACCCCAAACCGTCACCGGGTTGAGGATTCAGACTCTGCGGCAGGACATGGTGAACCGGCTGATGCACTCCCGAGCGAACTGACTGAGCTTGGCTTGTGGCTTTGGGCTACCATGCCGCTGTCGGAGTTTAGTTCAGGGCGAGGGTTTTGGGGGGTTCAGGGCTTAGGGGCTTCGGGACTGTCAGATACGTGTACTTGTGGTGAAACTTCGGGTCGTGTCGGGTTCGGACGGGGGGAGGGTCATCACAAACATGACGCCACGTTAAGCCTTAAGCTTGTTCATGCAGCACAGGCATGAGGTGATGACCAATTGCGAGGTCACCCTGACACACCCGACCTGTAAGATGAGGACCCTTAGGCCCTGAGTGGAAGCCCGACATCGCTGTATCCCAACTTTCTGAGACTGCATCCCTAAATCTGACATCTTCTACGCATATCATATGAACCTCCGAATTACTCCTTCAAGCAAGCTCTAAACCCGAAGCCCTGCACCCCCTAAACCCTAAACCCTGAACCCTACCCTGAAGCCCAGACAGCCTCCACCTCAAGAGCTCTCCTCTAAGGGAAGCTCTGCACTCTTACGCGCTTTGCTCCCACAACCCCAAACCCTACGAAAAATCTGAGCGAAGCCTTTCTGGTTTTGAGGTGTGGGTTTAGGGCTTACAGTTTAGGCTGATCATCCAAGGAAGCTCTGTCACAGCCGAGCTCTGGTGCTGGTCTGCCCCCGTTTGGCGTGGCCTGCCTTGCTGGACACCTCGAGGCACTGGGGGCGCAGAAAGCGCAGGGGTTTTATTCAGCTTGTCTTGTGTTTGGGTGATGGCGCCCCTAGGTGCCCATGACTGTTTTTGGTCGATGACTTGGTTTTTCCAGAACTGAAATTGGGGGCGGGGCGGGGGATTGGTTGGTTGTTGGGGGGACCGACGGCGTCTTGCTATGCACTGGAAGAGCGAGTTTGTGGTGCACTTTCTGGACGGCGACACTTAAAGGATCACGGGACTTAGTAACTAGGGTTATAATCAGGGTAACTCTACTTATAACTACTTATTCCTCCAATGAAGCTACTTATGACCTTACTTACCGAGTCCCATGATCCTCCAAGCAGCTTTTGGGAACTGGGGACGAATTCTCAGAGCCGACAGAGAGATGAGGAGGGCTCGCATACTTACGCAAGTTTTCAACAAGGGTACTTGGTGGAGGATCATGGGACTTAGTAAGTAAGGTTATAAGTACCGTAATTGGGGTTATAAGTTGTTATAAGTAGAGTTACCCTATTTATAACCCTGGTAACTAAGTCCCAAGATCCTTAAGTATGGCAGACAGTGCGGCGGAAAGCCAGGGGACCTGCGAACTTCTTGCGTGTGTGAGGACTTCTGACGAAGACGGCTTGAACAAAACCAAGGGCCCCTGGGAGAGGAACTCCACCATGAAACGACACCCTAAGCCCTTGACCCTCAGGCTTTCTTTGTTTCAGTAAATTAAGGAGTTTAGGAATACTTCTGTAAAGCCTTATCGGACGTAATTGTTCCGAACCCTGTGCGACAGACTCACTCAGGCCCCGCGTTTACTTCAGCCTCTAGTGTTTTGCGGAC
This sequence comes from Symbiodinium sp. CCMP2592, assembly GCA_905221615.1. Lineage (NCBI taxonomy): Eukaryota > Dinophyceae > Suessiales > Symbiodiniaceae > Symbiodinium > Symbiodinium sp. CCMP2592. The sequence goes on from CAJNDT010000591.1 coordinate 258,361, forward strand.
CTGCTTTGCTTGCGAATCTTTCAAAAGTGCGCTCTTGCCTGGGATTTTCGTGCATACGTCCACACATCTTCGTAATTGTGTAATTAATTAACGCCCCACCAGCGCATAGGCACGTGCGAGACGTAACCTTGTTTCTGAAAGGTTCAGGCTTGTGATTTAGGGCCTTGGGTTGAGGATTGGTTTGTAGGGTTTAGGGTCAGTCTTTTTCGTGAGGGGCTTGCGGGTTTCTGTGGTTTGGAAGTTCTGTTGTTCCAACAATTGGAGTTTAGGGTGTTCAGTGTTTCGCTCGCTGCGCATGTGTGGGATGTATGTACGAGCTTAGGTTCAGCACGGAGTTTCGATTTCCAGTTTCACAACTGGGGTTGATGGCTGAAGGAGACAATTAGAACCAACGGGAAAAAGACAGCTCCGAGTGCGACCTACTTAGTTGCTAGCTGCTAGAAGACCCTGAACGTAATATTACCATGACCTACAAGGAGGCCCGATACACTATTAAAACAGTCAAGACCCTGTGCCACTCCAACCCTCAGACTGAAATCTGACGATCTATGCAAAGCTGCTTCCGATGTTGGTGGGCTCGCTTTTGGGGGTCGCTCTTCTTTTGAAGAACTTGTAGCATTATGCCGTACATTTTCCCCATAGTCTATAGCATGCTAACTGTTGTGGCCGACTTGAATGTGTCGCTCGAAACATCTTTTAGAAGAAAGTACGTTGTGAGGTTGGGCATGTCGGACACGATGAGAGCTGTTCAACCCTGCTCTGAGAAAACTCCAGAAAGCGAGATGTCAAATGTCTAAACCGTTGGCTGTTACGGTTGATGATATAAATCCTGCATTACCCACAATAAGGAATGTACCATAGTTCCCATAGTTTCGTGTCCTTACGGTAATGCAGGATTTATATCATCAACGGTAGCACCACAAAGACGCAGTCGTTTTCGAGCCCTTGACCCGTAAACTAATCGGGACTCGACACCTTCACACCCATGCCCCCCAAGGGTCCATGTACCCAAATAGTAATAGGGAGTGCCCCAAACCCTATACCCTAAACCCAAGACCCTAAATCCTAATCCCCGAATCCCCAAAGCTCTAAACTGTAAGCCTAAACCCTATCACAGACGTTTTCAGCACTTGCTCTGTGAAGGCTGCTCGTTCGCTCCTCCTTGGCATGGCGGCCGTGGATGCCAGGGACGCGAGGGGGAATACTGTGCCCCGGCTGACAGAGGGGTCTGCTTGATGCCTTTCTTGTAGTATGCTACGGATTGCAGTTGAAGCCGCCATAAACCCTAAACCCTAAATCCTAAGCCCATAATTGCCCATGATAACAAAACACAGCAATATTCACAAACAACAGCAACATTCATAGCAGCAGTAACGAGAATAATCATAACTCATAACCATCTTCATCGCAATAATCTGAAGAAGGAATGCACATCTTCCTAAACCCCTCAACCCCCAGACTCATAAACCCTAAACCCAAAGCCTAAATGTCTAAACCCCCCATACTATGTTGCAGTGCAGCCTTGTTGCCTTAACGATTGCTAAGTCCCCCGACAGAAGCCCAGTGGGCCGACCGAAGCATGTAGGGTTGATGGATTAAGGGGTTATAGTGTTTACCTATGGTCTCCATTGGAGTTCCTTTTTTTGGTTTAACCAATTGTATATTAAGGATCCTATAAGGTAACCCAAAGAAGGAACTACAATGGAGACTACAGGTAGGGTTCTACATAGGGTGTAGGGTTTTACACTAACTTGGCAGCAACGGTCCTCTCCAAACCCTTCCAGTCGGTCATGTTTGAAGCACTTTAGGCAAAGAGAGAGTGCCCATGTTGCCTCTTTCTGGACCCGTTTGCACCAGGGTCCTTGAGATTGTTCTTCGTGCGCCTTAGCAAGCTTGGCATGTTTGAGTGTCCTCGCTTACGGCAACTGCTGGAGGAGGCGAGGTGGAGTGAACATGAGATTTCCTTGGCCGAAAGGCAGTTCCAGGATCTCCCACAAAAGATGATCGATGCCGTCGATGCCTAGAACGGGTCATGGTCCATCTGTGGGGACATCAATCAGAACGATTCTCGGAGTGGAAAATCCTTGTCGGAGATAATGCAAGACAATGAATCAGCGGCCTCGGAACAGCACGGGGTGACTGACTCATCCTGTTTGTTTCGGCTTGTAGGGGTGTAGGGATGAGGGTAAACCCTAAACCCTAAACCCTAAACCCTAAACTATAGGGTGTAGAGTTGAGGGCCTTCGGGGATCATGTCGGGTGCTCATTCATGGCTTTGAGGCGAGGCTCCTTAGTTGTCTTATCGCGTGTGCTGGCGGTTTAAGGGTTTAGGGTTTAGGGGTTTAGGGTTTAGGGCAAAGTTCAAGTCTGCTGAACCCTAAACCCTACACCGCATTTTGGGGTTTCAGGGTCGGTTGTTTATGCTCCGTGACTCCAGAACAATTCTTTTTATTCAGGAGAGTGAAGACATAAAAAGGCCTCAAAACTTTAGGATCCACGACGACTTGTATGTGAACAAAGCTCATGTACAGGGTACAAGTGTTCATGCAAACACAGATGCATGCACAAAATGAGTCCGGCGACATGCGTGTTTGCATCCATCCGGCCATCCGGCCATCCAGCTATCCAGCTCGCCAGCCAGCCATCCATCCATGCATCCATCCAGCCATGCATCCATCCATCCACCCATTCATGCGGCCATCCTTCCATCCATCCATAGGTCCATGGGTACATGCATATATGCATGCTGGCGCGCCTACATGCATATAGATACTATGCATGTTTAAGTCCTAAATGCAGAACCCCTCAGCGTTAAAGCCTAAAGCATTAAGCCCCTAAGCCCTACACACTGAACCCTCACGACTAAACCCTCAACCCTCGACCCGAAACGCTTAATCTCCGACTCTAGACCCGTAACTTCGGGCAGGAAGCTGTTCCTGAAGTACTCCCTAACCCTTGAAGAACACTTAAGAACCCACTTGAAGAACCCTGCGCCTAACTGTTCAGGTGCTCCATTGGGCTCAGATTGGTGGTTTGGAGAAGGATGGCGGTGGTTTCGGCTAAGAGTTAGGGCTGCAGGGTAATGCAAGGGTTTAAGGCGTTGGTTTTGGGATCGTTGGATGTATTGTCTAGGGTCTTGGGTTTGGGTTTCGGTGCTTTGGATCCCTGTTAGTTCCGATGACCAGCTTTGAAGCGGTTCTGGCTTCTCATGTGCGAATGTCTTTTTGGCGGTTTACACTCTTCTTGGGTGTCGGCGTCGGTCATGATCAACATCTGCACCCTCCTTCATGATGCCGACACACATAACAAGCCAGAGGATCTCGTTTTCCTCGAGCCCAAGTCCAGGGTTTTGGGTTGTGGCTTGGAAGTACCGCTCTTGGACTCCAAGCTAAATGACTCCAGGAGTCATTAGCGTTCAGAGCTTGGGGGATTCAGTGGCAGAAATGCTCCTTCTGCACACTGGGGTTTCGCGGCTCAAAGTACAGTATCCCTAAACCCCAAACCCTAAACACTAAACCAAACCCTAAACTCTAAACCCTAAACCGCGTCCTTCCTGCCCAAAGGCCCACATTTCATCACATTTCCAAGATGACGAGCCCTTATCGGCTAACAGCTCGAAAATGCACTACGCCGTAAAATTTTCGACGGCGACATTCCGACACCCCTTAAAAAGGCCTTAAACTATGGAGGGTTTCTGAACATGTGATGAGAGGTGTTCCTCATTAAGCCCTATACGAGCCCAATTGAGCCTTTTAAAGCCCTTTAAACCTTCAGCCCTCCCCTACACCCTCACCCCTTAACACCCTCCTTAATTCAAGGGCTTAGTTGGAGGTTCATGTGTAGTTATAAGTAGGGTTATAAGTAGGGCAACTATGGTTATAACCTATATTAGGGGCACTTATGCCCCACTTATAACTACCCATGAACCTCCAAGTAGACCCTAAACCCTATACCCTTATAGAACCCCTATAGTTCCCTTTAAAGGGACCCCTAAAGGAACCCTTACTTGGAAGGGCAGGGGACTTAGTAAGTAGGTTATAAGTAGAGTTATAAGTACCCTAGATGGAGTTGCCCCAATTATAACCCTACTTATGAACGACTTACTAAGTCCCCTGCCCTTCCAAGTATAACTTAAAACTACCCATGAACCTCCAAGTAGACCCTAAACCCTATACCCTTATAGAACCCCTATAGTTCCCTTTAAAGGGATCCCTAAAGGAACCCTTATAACTTAAGCATGAACCTCCAAGTAGCTCTGGGGAGGAGTTAGTGCCGCTGCTCCTGGCAGCGAACGCCGACCCGGAGGCTTCCCCTCAAACAGCGATAGTAATACTAACCCTTAGGGTTTAGGGTTTAGGGTTTAGGGTTGATAGTATTACTAATATTAAAAGAATCTTAATGTAGGTAGGGTTTAATAATACTAACCCTTAGGGTTTATAGGGTGTGGGTTTTAGTAATACTAACCCTGAGGGTTTATAGGGTGTAGGGTTTAGTAATACTAACCCTTAAGGTTTTTAGGGTTTAGGGTTTAGGAATACTAACCCTTAGGGTTTAGGGTTTAGGAATACTAACCCTTAGGGTTCAGGGTTTAGGGTTTAGTAGTACTAACCCTTAGGGTTTAGGGTTTAGGGTTTAGTAATACTAACCCTTAGGGTTTATAGGGTGTAGGGTTTAGGGTTTAGTAATACTAACCCTTAGGGTTTATAGGGTGTAGGGTTTAATATAATACTGACCCTTAGGGTTTATAGGGTGTAGGGTTTAGGGTTTAGTACTACTAACCCTTAGGGTTTATAGGGTGTAGGGTTTAATATAATACTGACCCTTAGGGTTTATAGGGTGTAGGGTTTAGGGTTTAGTAATACTAACCCTTAGGGTTTATAGGGTGTAGGGTTTAATATAATACTAACCCTTAGGGTTTATAGGGTGTAGGGTTTAGTAATACTAACCCTTAGGGTTTATAGGGTGTAGGGTTTAATAATACTAACCCTTAGGGGGTTTAATAGGGTTTAGTAGGGTTTAATAATACTAACCCTTAGGGTTTATAGGGTGTAGGGTTTAATATAATACTAACCCTTAGGGTTTATAGGGTGTAGGGTTTAGTAATACTAACCCTTAGGGTTTATAGGGTGTAGGGTTTAATAATACTAACCCTTAGGGTTTATAGGGTGTAGGGTTTAATATAATACTAACCCTTAGGGTTTATAGGGTGTAGGGTTTAGTAATACTAACCCTTAGGGTTTATAGGGTGTAGGGTTTAATAATACTAACCCTTAGGGTTTAGGGTTTAGGGTTTAGGAATACTAACCCTTAGGGTTTAGGGTTTAGGGTTTAGGGTTTAGTAATACTAACCCTTAGGGTTTATAGGGTGTAGGGTTTAGGGTTTAGTAATACTAACCCTTAGGGTTTATAGGGTGTAGGGTTTAATATAATACTGACCCTTAGGGTTTATAGGGTGTAGGGTTTAGGGTTTAGTAATACTAACCCTTAGGGTTTATAGGGTGTAGGGTTTAATATAATACTAACCCTTAGGGTTTATAGGGTTCAGGGTTTAGTAATACTAACCCTTAGGGTTTATAGGGTGTAGGGTTTAATATAATACTAACCCTTAGGGTTTATAGGGTGTAGGGTTTAATATAATACTAACCCTTAGGGTTTATAGGGTGTAGGGTTTAATATAATACTAACCCTTAGGGTTTATAGGGTGTAGGGTTTAATATAATACTAACCCTTAGGGTTTATAGGGTGTAGGGTTTAATATAATACTAACCCTTAGGGTTTATAGGGTGTAGGGTTTAATATAATACTAACCCTTAGGGTTTATAGGGTGTAGGGTTTAATATAATACTAACCCTTAGGGTTTATAGGGTGTAGGGTTTAATATAATACTAACCCTTAGGGTTTATAGGGTGTAGGGTTTAATATAATACTAACCCTTAGGGTTTATAGGGTGTAGGGTTTAATATAATACTAACCCTTAGGGTTTATAGGGTGTAGGGTTTTTTAATAATACTAACCCTGAGGGTTTATAGGGTGTAGGGTTTAGTAATACTAACCCTTAGGGTTTAGGGTTTAGGGTTTAGTAATACTAACCCTTAGGGCTTAGGGTTTAGGGTTTAGTAATACTAACCCTTAGGGTTTATAGGGTGTAGGGTTTAATAATACTAACCCTTAGGGTTTAGGGTTTAGGGTTTAGTAATACTAACCCTTAGGGTTTAGGGTTTAGTAAAACGAACCCTTAGGGTTTAGGGTTTAGGGTTGATAGTAGTACTAACATCAAAAAAATTTAATGTAGGAACCTGATGAAGAGACCTTGGGCCTTTATTAGGGTTCTTTATCTGAATCCTATTTTTTGGGGGTTATAGGCCTAGGTACTGTTATGGGGGATACTTCCCCGAATCATAATAGTAGTTCCTAACAAAGAAACCTACATTCTACTATAATGGTACTTTGGACCCTTTGGGAAAATAATTTTCATAACGGTTAATACCAATAAAGATCATCAAACAAATGATTAATGCTAGTACGAAAAGTCACTGATGATAGTGATGATAATGAAGATAATAACAACATTACCATTTTTGGTGTTCTGGGTAAAAAACGTATGGGCTTAGGGTTTCGGGTCTGGCGGCGTAGGTGTTAGTTTTGGCCTGGGGTCATTTTAGCGTGTTCAGGGACACTATTAATTTGAATTTGGCCTTGCAAAAGTTCTGTGCAGCCACTTAAACTCTAAACCCTGAACCCTCAGCCCTATAACTAAACCCAAGAGCTTGAACCCGAAAATCCTGGAAGGTTGGTGAATTTCAGGACCCAACCTGAGTGACAGAGATCTGCGTGGTATGACCAACTCAGCTGTAGGATTTGGGGGTGTAGGGTTTTGGTATAGAGCTTCTTAACAGGATCCCTGGTCGCCTGAGAGTCCGTAGCTGGGCTGGCTGCAAAACAGCGCTTGTGATACAGAGGGCACGAAACCCTAAACCAAACCCTAAACCGTGACCCAAGCACCCGACCAGAAACGCACCTTGGTTCGGGCTCGGATTACTCAGGGATCCTTTGTACGCAATCCTTAATTGCCCTAAACCTCAAACCCATGAGTGTAGACACATTTCCCTAGTCCAACCAAAAGGGTCCTATGTACCGATATAGTAGAATGTATGGTTTCCATATCAGGAATTAATATTATGACTTAGGGAAGTATCCCCCACAACAGTACATAGGACCCTTTGGGCAAGGGTGTTCGAGCCTTTGGGCCCGGCACTTGAAACCCCAGCGTCGGAACCCGAATTCCTACACCCTAACTCCCAACTCTTAAACCTTACCCCCCCAAATCCGAAACCCTAACCCCCCCTAATCCCCCTTAATCCCGCTTAATCACACTTAATCCCCCTTAACCCCCCTTTAACCCCTCACCCCCCTAAACCCTGCAGCCGAGCTCGATGCCAGGCTTGCAACCGCAGTGGCCAGCGAGCCAAGGCTCCTTCACGGCAAGTTGAGACACGGCAGTGTCCTAGAAGCGATATGTACATCATGCTGACCGCAGTTGAGAGAGCCAATTTTCCTGCGCTTCCTGGAGTTTTCAGCGGTGCAATTGTTATTTGGACATATGCTGCCTGGTTTGGTTGTTGCAGTGGTTTTCACAAAGCACTGGAGAGTTTTCACTGGGTGCATTTTTCCATGGCATGGAACCTAAACCCTAAACCCTAAACCCTAAACCCTAAACCCTAAACCCTAAACCCTAAACCCTAAACCTATAGCTTGGATCTTTGAGGGGCCTCCGGGGCTCTTAGGATTGGTTGGGGCTCCCGAGAAGGGCACTATGTCGTGCACTTCTGACTCCCGGGATTCGGGTTTAGGGCTTAGGGTTTAGGGTTCTAGGGCTCAGAATCCCGGCCCCTTTTTTGGTGGTTTTAGGGTTTAGCCTTGTGGGTTGAACATGCACTTACTGCTTCTCCACAGTTCGAGAATGGCCTTGGGGTCTTCGAGAACTGAACATGCGGGCACCAGTCAGACTAAAGGCTCACATCATTCACTCAGCTCACTCAGAGGTCCAAGCAAACTCGCTTCCACATGCCGAAAACCAAAGCCCTAAGACCTACATCAGAACCATTGTCGTTCAGGGGTTTAGGGCCCATAAAACCCTAAGCCCCTAAACCCTCAACCCTAAGCCCCTCAGCCCCTCAGCCCCCTGAACCCTAAACCCTAAACCGAAAGCCCTAAAGCCCTAAAGCCCCTCGGCCGGAAGATCCTTGCAAGCCAAGGTCAAGATGCTCATGCAGGTGGCTACAAACGGGCTAAGGGTTTAGGAGCTTTTCGATTTAGAGTCGAGATTTTGGGTGTTGAAGTTTTCGCATTTAGGGTTCAGGGTTCAGCATCTATAGCAAACCCCAGAAGAAGGTCTGAGCATGAAGCTAGGATGATCGGTCGTGGGATTACCTCGATTTTAAACGTACAGGTATCAGGATAGTGACGTTCCAGCGTTCTGGCTTGTGCTGTCGGGTTTAAGTGTTTTAGCAGAACCTATAGTCTCCATTGTCGTTCTTTTTTGGGGTTACCTTTTAGGATCCCTAATATAGAATTGGTTTAACCAAAAAAGGAACTACAATGGAGACTCTTGGAAGTTCTAAAAACTCTTGTGGACGGGAAGGCCAATTTGGCATGCTTTGTTACAGGGAGATCTTAGCCCACATGCGAACATGCCTTGTCGCTGCTTTGGGGACGCTTTGTGATAAAGTGGCGCCACAGTCCGTGGGGGAGTTGCTACAACGGGTTTAGGGTCTAGGGCTTCTCGTTCAGGGTTTAGGGTTAAGAGATGCCTCGCCGTTTCAATGCGCCAACATTATAGCCTCCACATCTGACTCACATGGAACCTCAAGTTGCCACCTTACCTCCGTGTTTAACAGTATAGAATGATGCACTTTAAGGCTCCGCTGCTGGCTCATGGAGGGTATGGGTACAGCACTCCGCCGCCACACCGCCTGACCCTGAAGCCCAGCCGCGGTGACACTGCATGCAAATACCCGCGAGCCTTCACGCTTCAGCACGAAGCCTTATCCTCTCAACCTCTGACATCCAAGCCACCGCACACGGAGACTGGGATCATTGATACGAGTAGAACGTCTAAGTCCCAGTCTTTTTGGGTCACGATCTTCTCTGATTCCGCCCATTACGAATCTTTGTTATAGTTGGGTAACATTTTACATTTTTATGGGTACTTAAACCCAATAAGAATAAACATGTACATTTTTTAGTCCTATCCCAACAATGAACTAGGAATGTGTTTTTTCCATTCTTATAGTCTGCTCTTAACGATACTGTTCGGCGCCATCATCGTGACGAGCTCTGTGATTCTAAAGCTTCTCATGTTTCCTGCCGTCAGTACCATTACTACTGTCTTGGTTGCTCTCAGACTTTTCCATGTCTTAGCCTTATTGTCGCAATCGCTACTATGAGCCCCCGTAGCCGGAGGTCGCTCCGGTCGCATCCGCCGCAAAGGGCGAGCAGCTTTCCTGAACAGAATCGATGGTGAGGGATGCTAGGATTTCACTGTTTGGGGGTTATAAGTACCTTAGCTGGGGTTATAAGTAGTTATAAGTCCAGTTACCCTAATTATAACCCAGTTACTAAGTCCCATGATCCTTTAAGTAGACCCTAAACCCTAAACCCCGTAGATCCCTTTAAGGAACCCTATAGATCCCTTTTAAAGAGCCCGCTTCTGTTGACGATTTCGGACGACGAGTTCAGTGTCCGAGGGCATGCATCGAACCTGTTTTTTGGGTTTAGGGTTTTAGGGTTTAGGGTTTTAGGGTTTAGGGTTTAGGGTTTAGGGTGCCTTTTGTCTCCACACTTACGGGCTCAGGGTGAGGACCACTACACTAGCTTAATCATATTATATTCTAATGCCATACAAACTACTATGCTACTATATTCAGCTTGTTCTAAACATTTTTGAGTAAGTGCGTTTGCTACAAACTTCTAGAATATACTTGCAGCACTACACTGTACGGTGCAATATCACAATATGCTGCATTAGGCTTACATCCGCGGCTTGGTTTAACGGCTAAGAACCGAAGCCCTTGCCTTCGTGTTTTCGACTCAGCCTCTCGGGCGTGCTTGAGTTCTTTTGTTTTGTGCGGTTCCGAAATTCGGGGCTGTCCTCTAGGGGTTTAGGGTTTAGGAGTTTAGGGATTTGGGTTTTAAGGTCGCAGGGAGCCCCAGACCTTGCTTTGAACCTTAGTCATTAGAATCCCCAGACCCGTACACTCAACGGGGAACAGGAGGGACCCTTAATGGGGACCCCTACCCTATAATGGGCTATATAATTGGTATAATCGCTATATTAAGGGTATATACCTAGGGGCCTAGGGGTCCTTATTAAGGGTCCCTCCTTTTCGGCTTTGATACAAGACCCTATAAAACCCTTATGACGCACTGTGCAAGATCAGATAAAGCCCCAACGCAATGCCACATCCGCCAAACCCCTAAAACCCGAAACCCTGCCAAGCCTAAGAAGTCTGTAGGGTTTAAGTTTCAGCGGTGCGGGAACCATAGTCTTAAACTCTCAAGTCTCGAAATCCGGAACACTCTTGATATCATTACCTCCCGGAGACTGAAATCCTCAAGCTTCGAGGGACGTGCACCTTATCCGAGCGGTGGCGCTTGAGCCCGAGGTGAATCTGTCCTTCTTGTGGCTTGGCTTGAGTAGGGTTGTGCCACACCCTAATTCTACAACCGCAAGCCCAAAGCCCACAAACGCAGAACCCCACAACCCCGCAGACCCTGCACTTCCAAACACTGGAACTTTTGGGGGAGTTCAAGGTTTAGGTCCTGCCACAAGACCCAAGATTCCAGCGTCAGATATGTCGGATTGGTTTTCCAAGGTTTACTTGGGGCGAGCCCTCGGGTTTTCGGATTGCATGTCTTGTCTAGTTGTCGTGGTTCTGTCCAGGCTTTTCTCTGAGTCAAGCAATTGAGAGCAACTTTTGACACCGAGCCCTGAACCTTCATTCCCAAACTCCAAACCCTGCTGTGGCGCGGTCTGATAGCAGGGACCCACTCGCTGAACAAAGCACGGCATCCGAACCCAGAGCTTTAGAGTTTAGGGTTTAACACTGCTTTGGGTCTAAGGTTTACCACTGGTTCATAGTAAGAAGCGCTGTACAACTGACGAAACATGCCGAAGCCTGCTTCATAACACGAATGCTTCGTAAGCAGGGGTACCTAGGGTTCCAGTGGAACCACTTTGCACCTGGGAGGCCACCAAGAGATCCTCCGACGTTAGGTACTTACCCTAAACCCGAAATCCTAGGGTTTAAGGTTTAGGGTTTAGGGTGAGGTTCAGGGGAGCCCTAAGCCCCAAAACTTCTCCAACCCTGGTTCGAAAACACAGCTCTCGAACCCGATTCCTGCCGTCGTGGTGTGTGGGGTTGTAAGATGCACACCCTAAGCCCTATAAGCCTATAGGGTTTGGGTTCAGGGTTTACGGTATAGGGATAACCGTGCCGATTAGGGCTTGAGTGTAGAGTTGTTGGGCTCAGGGCTTTAAGGATTTCAGGCTTTCAGCCGTTACTCCAATCCCGCCAAGCTCGTATTATGCTTTCATAGATTAGATTGGGCATTTGCAGAATCCACATCTGTCAGCAGCTTTGGGTATTCACATAACCCCAAACTTTCTACCCTACTCGTCGCAGTCAAAGGTCCTACACCCTGAACATGCTGAAAACGCCAGTCAGGGACAGCCTTGGATTCTCGAAACTCGCCTGGTGAGATATTCGAGATTTCGAGGGGTCTTGCTGGGGTGCTGGACTTCGAGGTGCGAAATTCGTTCACACTTAGCACCAGAGCCCTGCATCTTAAACTTGGCTTCCTTCTGGTTGGCTCTTAGGACTTTATAACTTTTGGGTTTCTATATGAACTACGCTAAGGAGGCCAAAAGTTTAACTTTTAGGAAGGTTTCAGAAGTCAGCCAAGTAAACCTTACACCTTCAGCCCGAATTCGAAATTCGAAGCAGTAAGCCCTTTTGCCCTTTTTAGTTGAGGGTCCCCTTTATTAAAACCGAGTAGTAGGAAAAAGGGTAGCCTTATTATAAAGGGGTTACTCAGAAACCTAGAAGCAGTAAGCCTTCAATCCGAAGCTCTCAAGCTGGAACTGCCAACCCCCAAACCTTAGGAACCTCGAAGCTGGAAGCCCTGAGCTCTGAAACCCTTATATGGGAGTTTCCGAAAATTAGGGGGTACCTTATTCTGGGGGCCTTATAGTCAGGATCCTACTATTTAGGGTACTATATTAGTGTCCCTATTTTCGGAAACTCCTATAGAGCCCTAAGCCAAAACTGGACACCTTTAACTCGACAAGGGGTAGCTAACAGGACCAAAGCCGTGGTGTTTTCACATCGACAGTGTTGTGAAGGGCTCCGTATGTTGCGGTTTCAGAGCTTGAGGGTCTCTTTACATATGTCCCTTTAAGGGTTTAGGGGTTTCGGGTGTGGGCTCTTCTTAAGAGTGTAGGGGTTTCGGGTTTAGGGACAAGGACGGCTCAGGGTTCTGTAGGGGTTTAGTGTTTAGGCTTAGCCCGCAGATTTCCAGTTTGGGGTTAACCCTCAGATTCACTTGTTGTTTTTTTGTTCGAAGTCACCGAACGGATGCTGTAGGCACTCGTGGGGTTCTGTACAGGTACGACAAGGGTGAGCACTGCCGGGGTTCAATGGGGACCCTAAACCTTAAATCGTTTAGGGAGGGTCTATCAAGACTTTCCACAGTCCAGGGGGCTTAAGGCAAAGGTTTCGGGTCTAGGGTTTACGGTTTCTAAAGAGCACTTAATTCTGATATACTTGTGATTCACCGGGGGAAGGGGGGATATATATGTCTTCCTTGTCTCAGAACCCTGTAAGTCAGGATCCGGTTTCGCTTCCTCATCTGTTGGTCTACTCCGTCTGCCCTTCTACATCTAGAAATTGATTTCTTCATAATGGATTTGAAAAACCCTAATCCCCACACCCCCAAACCATTAGACCCCAACCCCCCAAACCCTTGGCCCCAGACCTAAAACCCCAAACCTTACAGCTGAGAGAGTGCGCGATGCTAAGGAAGAATGCGCGGGCAAAGAAGCAAGCCCAGCTAAGCGCGGAAGAGGAGGTCGGCTAATGTCAGAGTCGGCATAGTTGCTGCCAAACATATTGGTCCTAATTTTGATTGTGAGTAATTACAGTCTGTTCATTATCACTTAGTTAAAGCCCATTTGAGTCATTATGGCCCCTATGTCATAGTGGTAAGGGCTTCCGATTTCAACTGCATGGCTGCTGCCTGACATGGTTCCATAGAGGGTACCGGGTAGTCGGGGGTCTGTAGGGTATTGGTTGGCTTAGAGCAAGTTAGGTCTTTGAGGCTTGTCAACCTGTGTAATGATATTCCTAACCCCTAAACCACACGCCCGAAACTGACGTCCCTGAAATCTGCACAAATATGCCATCGCTCGTCGCGCAAGTCTGTCATGCTTCAACAGCGCTTGTGCTGCCATTCTGGAAGCAGCTTTGGAAATCCTCCATGAACCCGCGAAGCCTTGGAAAGATGCTCGAAAAGGTCCGATGCACTTTGAAAAAACATGAACCTCAAACTCTAAATCGTGTGTTTGGGGGTTCATAGTCTTGGGGCTTCAGGGTTTGGCCTTTAAGGGTTTGGGGTTGTTTCAGGCTGAGGCTGGGTCCTGCCAGAGATTAGGCACGGGTTTTCTAGCACTGGTTTCGGGGTTTAGGGTTTGAGGGTTCTTGCCAGGCTTGAGATCGAGGTGCTGTGTAAAGTATACGGTATGAGGGCTTGATTTTTTGAGTTTTTTGGCCACAGCAATATTTATAGTAATGTTAGTAATTAGTAATAGTGTCAGTATTAGGATTAATATTAGTATTGGTATTGGTACTAGTATTACGGTTGATGATATAAATCCTGCATTCCTTAAAGACCCTAAACTGTGGGAATTATGGTATACTCCTTATTATGGGTAATGCAGGATTTATATCATCAACCGTAGCAGTGTTCTTTGTATCCTCAAACTTGGCTCGGCCCCAAGCTGCAATTGTTGTTCATCGTAAACGAAAACTGTCCCTCGTCATGGAAGAAGAATCCAGGAAGCGTAACTGCTTAAACCCTCAAGCAAGCCCAAAAACCTATCCGCAACCGTAGAATCTCCCAGCCTGACATGCTAAATCCCAAGCCTTTTTTTATTTGCAGAGTTGAAAGTCACTACAATTTCGAAGCCCACAAGCCCCAAAGCCTTCATTTCCATTCATGCCCCTGACCACAACATACAGGAACCTACAAAGCCTTACACATGCTGTTTGCACTACACCCCAGACCCTAACTTTACCCCAAATACCTACAGGCCACTGGGGTGTGGTCGGCGCTGCTCGGCAGATGTCCTGCTACTCCCAGATGACACAGCCTGTACAGTTTTTGAAATATGACGTTTCATTTTGGGTTCTTCCGACGGTGTCGTTGGTTTCACAAGGGTTTATATGGCTGATTTTGGCCAAAAAGCCTGTGGACTTCAGGGTCTTGTTGGGCTCCAGGGTTGCATTTGCGGCCTAGGCTTTCGGTTGAGGGTTGACTGTACGGCTTCAGGGCTTACTTATTTAGGGACCCCCTCTAGGGTTTCCTTGCCTAAACCCTGCACCCTAAATTTCGGCTGGGGCAAGGGGCTCAAGGTACTAAAGGAGCCTTAATAGCTACCAATACTATTTTAATGGGTTCCTCATTGTAACCACTCTACTATACCCCCCCAAAGCCTATTCTGATTATTAAGGCCCTATATTATCCACCCACAGACTCCTCCAGTCCCCGACTGCATTCAGGCCCTCAGTCTCTGAAGCCTCACACCTGACGCTTCGAAGTGCGGTGCCTGTAGCCCCAATTTGGCGTTTAGGGTTTGGGGTTTAGGGTTCAGGCGTACCTGTAGCCCCAAACCCGTAGAAGTAGGGCCTCTAGGGGTTCAGGCGTACCTGTAGCCCCAAACCCCACCAAAATGGGTCGTGTGACCCCATAGGCCCCGAACCTCAGGGTAACACCCCTGGCAATTGGATCCACAGGTCAACCTTTTAGCTGATTGTGGGTAGCCCCACACCCAAAACCCTAAAACAAAAAAGCCTTAAACCCTAAAAACCAGAAAGCCCTAAACCTTAAACCCAAAAAACAAAAGCCCTAAACCCTGAGCCCTCAGGTGCGTAACCAACTATACGCACGCTGGCCTGCCGGGGCCTTAGCCGTTGACTGTCGGGCTCGAGAGCTAGACGGCTGGGGTTCAGTCGGTTTTATGTTTCGAGGTGCAGAGCTGCAGGATCTGGGGGCTTACTATAGGGGCATAATTAAATAATTACCAGTACCGTTTCGGGGGTTCCTTCTGAACCTTACTTATTAAGTCCTATGATCCTCCAAGTACATGCTCCAAACCCAGAAGCGCTCGAAGCCTGGAGTCGCAACTCGAAACCTCCATCCCCCTAAACTACAGGCGTCGGGTATAGGCCTTAATAGTTAGAATAGGGTTTGGGTGTATAGCATACTATGATTATAGTAAGGAACCCCCAAAACCCTTTAAAACGTATAGGGTTTAGGAGTTTGAGGGGTTTGGGATTTAGGGTGGAGGCCCTGGCTTCCAAACTCCTGAATGCTTAGGCCCCTTGACCCATGCTCTGCCAGGGTGTATGTCAGGACTCTGCCAAAAAAAGGGGGTCCTGGTAGGTTGATGATATAAATCCTGCATTACCCATAAAAAGGAATATGCCAAAATTCCCACAGTTTAGGGTCCTTAAGGTAATGCAAGACTTATATCATCAGCAGTAGCAGGTTGAGGTAGGATTTTATAGGTCCAGTGTTTCAGTGTCAGAGGTGTTTTGGCTCCAGCTAGGCCTTTAGGGCTCTTTTCAGCCTGAGGAACCCTACTTAGTAGGCCCTACTTAAAGGATCATGGGACTTAGTAACAGGGTTATTATTAGGGTAATTCTACTTATAGCTACTTATAACTCCAATTAAGGTACTTATAACGTCACTTGCTAAGTCCCATGATCCTCCAAGTAACCCACAGGTTGATGCAGCCATGTGTCTGAATGGCTAACGATAGCAAATCCTTATCTGGGCTTTGGAGTACCAGTCTTTAGAACTTTTTCTTAAAGGGACCATCACGAAATTAGCGTTTATGTTTTTCTCCCTGGTCACTGATTACTTTAAAAGCCCAGCTATAGTGCCTATAAAATGGTTGTATCAGAATGTACCACTGTTGTAGCTGACTCTTTCATGAGGCCTTCATACTCATAGCTGCCTACGGGTGTTCTGTCCACTAAGGGGAGCTTTGGTGGAGCGGGTTGTCGGCGTTTATGCGGATCCAGCGCCTTCGACATAAATTCACGGTCAGGACCATGAGCGCAGACCTCTTGGGCCTTTGGGGTTGGGTTTGGATTGTCTTAGTAGCTGCTTGGGATAATATTACCCATTTTTAAGACTGAAAGTGTATACTTTTCGGGGCTTATGAACTCAGCAACTAAGGTTTTGCGCATTGGAGTTGAGGGTTCTGGGTTTTCTTTGGTTGAGGCTTGAGGTCTTGGGATCGTCGGGGGGTAATGAAAGACCGGCACCACTTGGAGGATCATGGTCCTTAGTAAGTAAGGTTATAAGTACCTTAATTGGACTTATAAGTAGTCATACGTAGAATTACCCTAAGTATAACCCTAGCTACTAAGTCCCATGATCCTTTAAGCAGTCTGTCATCATCTCCCTGGTTCCTACTTGGAGGGCCAGGGGAATTTAGGGTTTAGGGCTTAGGGCTTAGTAAATGGTTTATAAGTAGGGTTATAACTGGGGTAACTCCATCTAGGGTACTGAAAAACTCTACGTATAACCTACTTACTAAGTCCCCTGCCCCTCCAAGTAGTAAGGAACTAGTAAGGAGCGGGAGCATGGGTTATGAGAACTACTCTTGAGGGATTATCATAGGGATCCATTCCCCCGCTCCATACTCGTTTCTTACTACTTGGAGGGCCAGGGGACTCAAGTAGAGTTACAACTGGGGTAACTCCATCTAGGGTACTTGTAACTCTAGTTATAGGTATACTTACTAAGTCCCAGTAGTAAAGAACTAGTAAGGAGCGGGGGAATGGATCCCTATGATGATCCCTCATAGTTCACATAGCGCCATTCCCCCATTCCGCACTAAGAACCAGGGCGTAATTTCAATCATCTCGGCTATATTTTCGCACCTTGGCGCTGACTGAGGGCCCGCTCGCCCTACCCGGAGCTCCACAACCCTAACCCCTAAGCCCTAAGCTTTCCTGAACACTACTTACTAGTTGAGGGTTTCAGGGTTTCCTAATACCCTAGGACGAAAACCCCAAACCCAAAACCCTAAAAGCCTAAATCCTAAATTCCAAAGCCCTAAAACCCTGTACCCTGAACCCCAAAACCCTAAACCCTGAACCCTAAGAAGCCTGCACCCTTAACCCTAAAGGCCCTGCACCCTCAACGCTAAACCCTGAACCCCAAACCCTAAACCCTAAACCCTACAAGCCCTAAACCCCACAATCCCAAGCCTATTGAGCTCGAGGCAAACTGGATGCGGAGTCGCCAAGCCCTGGTCCTCACCTGCGAACGTGTCTTGCTCTTCAATGCCGCCTGCCAGCATGTCAGGTTGTGTTTAGGGAATTTCGGGTTCAGGGACTTTAGGGTTTAGGGGTTTAGGTATGAGGATGTAGGCTTCAGGGACTTTCGAAAACTTGGGGAATTTAGGGGTGTAGGGTTTTGGGTCTCGGGCTCATTAGGGCTTAGGCTACCCGGGAGAGAATATGAGCCTTTTTTTGAGGCTGGGCTGAAGGCTAGAAGGAGTTTGGCCCAGAGTTTAGGGTATCTTAAGCTTTACACCCCCAAGTACAGCAGAAACCCATCCAAAACAGCAAGGGGGTTCTCGGTTGAAGCTCTTTTGGCGAGTATACCAAAGCCGAAACACCGCCAGCACAGATAGCCACGACAGAACTACAAGCGCTAAATCTTGAACCCTTGAACACTGATATCTAAATCCGGAGCCCCTTGAATTTCCTACGCCGAACCAACACGTGAACCTACCAGCAGCCTGACTCGGAATAGATACCTGCAAGCACACTGTACAGTAGAAGCCCAAAAGCTGGAAACCCAATAGCTTCAACCCTTAAGAGTAATATATAGGGAATCCCAGCACGATTTGGCCTTAATCCGGTTTCCAACTTTATGGGTTTACTGTAAAGACTAGCCCCTCAACCCTTAAAGGGAGCCTCAAAGGATCCCTTCAAGGCACCCTAAATAGGACTCCTTAGAGGAACCCTAAGTCCTAAACCCTAAACCCTTTAACGGATTTCCTTAAAGAGCAGGGCGCCCATACAGGGAAACCTAAAGAGACAACCCTAAACCCTAAACTCCTAAACCCTAGCCCTTAAAAACAAAAACACTGAAAGGGCTCCTTAAATTACAGGAGCCTTTAAAGGCACCCTTAAAGGGATCCTAACCGAGGCGTCCAGCTGGTCCTTGGAGCAAGTTCTCGCGCTTTCCGAGCTCTCAGAGTTGGACTCCTGGCCGCAAAAGAACTGCGGGCTCGCAGGTTTAGAGGGTTATAGTATAATATACCTCGAAACCCTCTTCTAATTATATTAGGGGTTTATAGGGTTTCAGGGGTTTGAGGTTTTGTGGGTTTCGGGGGGGCAGGGTTTGGGGGATTTAGCGTTCAGGGGTTTGGGGCTTGGAGTTTGGGAACTAGTCTAGGGGTTTGAGGGGTTTGGGGTTTTAGGGACTTGGGGTTACAGGGAGTTTAGGATGAACGTGGTTCAGGTTTGAAGGGGGGTGGGGTTTGAGGGATATCGGGTTTAGGGGTTTAGGTCTCTGTGACTTATGCAGCACCCTGTTCGGACATCGTCAGCACGGATGGTGTGCTGTCGTCGGTTGGGCAGCTGCCAAATGCAAGTGCAGGTCAATTAGCGTTGCAGCCAACTGTGCAGGCTGTGGCGTCAGTCACCTTTGCTACATACTACTGGGGTTTATAGGGTATGAGTTGCGACGTGCTTGCATGGACAACTGAAACTGACTACACTACACCTCGCACTTGTACTGCCAGCGTTGTCATTCCTTGATCGACGACGGTGCAGCACCTCGTTTCAGCAGCGTCAGCGCAGATGGTGTGTTGTCGTCGGTGGGCAGCTGCCAAATGAAAGTGCAGGTCAATTAGCGTTGCAACCAACTGTGAAGGCTGTGGCGTCAGTCACCTTTGCTACAGACCGGGATAGGAGCTGTGACGAACTTGAACCGTGCTTTCCATGCATAATTGACTACACCTCGCACTTGTAATGCCAGTGTTGTCATGCCTTCATGGTCGACGAAGGTGCATCACCTCGTTTCAGCAGCGTCAGTCAGCGCAGATGGCGGGTTGTCGTCGGTGGGCAGCTGCCAAGTGCAACTGCAGGTCAATTAGCGTTGCAGCCAACAGTGCAGGCTGTGGCGTCAGTCGCCTTTGCTACATACTACTGGGGGTTAATAGGGTATGAGTTGCGACGTGCTTGCATGTTCAACTGACTATACACCTCGCACTTGTACTGCCAGCGTTGTCATTCCTTCCTGGTCGACGACGGTGCAGCACCTCGTTTCAGCAGCGTCAGCGCAGATGGTGTGTTGTCGTCGGTGGGCAGCTGCCAAATGAAAGTGCAGGTCAATTAGCGTTGCAGCCAACTGTGAAGGCTGTGGCGTCAGTCACCTTTGCTACATCCCACAGGGGTAGGCCTTGCGACGAGCATGAGAAGTGCGTGAACTGACAGCTGACAGCACCTACAGTAGCACTTGTAATGTCAGTTATCATATCTTCATGACCGACAGTCGTGCAGCACCTTGTTTAAGTGTCGTCAGCACAGATGGTGTGCTGCGGGCGATGGGTTGCTGCAACATGCACGTGCAGGTCAATTAGCGTTGCAGCCAATCGTGCAGGCTGTGGCGTCAGTCACCTTTGCTACATGCGAAGATAGGTCCTGCGACGAGGCACGAGAAGTGTGTTCATGCACCGCTGACTACACCTGGCACTTGCAATGTCTATCGGCGAAGGTGCAGCCCCTTGTTCAAGCATGCGTCGACAGCACAGATGGCGCAGTGTAGTCGGTGGATGGCTGCAAACTAGGACACGGGTCAATCGCGGTGGCGTCCGCCGTTGCTACTTGCGAGCCTGCCATTTGGGTGTTTGGGATTGAGAGACCCCAACAAGCCTCAACCAGTTTAGGGTTTAGGGTTTAGAGTTTACGGTTTAGGGTTATCGGCTTCCATTTCATGCACCATGGTTTTCCAAATTTACGCACCTTGAAACCTGAACCATAAGACAGAGGTCCGAAAAGCTTGGTCAAAGCATAGCCCTTGTGTGTTCACTACCATGGTTGTTGAAGCAAAATACAACCCATGAGCCCTGCACTTGAAAACCCTTGGTACGCTGGGGGGTTTAGGGTTTGAGGACTTGCGATTCTAAATCCGAAGCCCTTAATCCTAAAATTCTCTCCTCCAGAGCTTGTTGCTTCAGCGAAACATCCGCATATCCGAGGTTGCCTCTTCATACTGCTCCACCGTGGCTCGACATCGGTCCTCGTTAGGGCTTTCGGGTTTTGTTCAGGGCTTAGGGCTTAGGGTTTTTACGGCACTGGGGTTTCCGCGCGTTTCGGGTTTTGGGGGTTCAGGGCGAAAGTTCCTAGGGCCTAGGGGTTGTAGGATTTCAGGATTGAGGGTGTGTGGGGTTATTGGGATCCCGAGGGTCCCACCTTCTGGAGTCTAAATGGAAGAGCGCTGTCAGGGTCATGGGTCCCTGTTCTCTCTGGGGATCTCTCCAGTCTGTACCTCGTGCACAGCACCTCCACTGGTGAGGCCCATGTCCTCCTCTTAATGCCCCCCGATCTGGAGCCTCAGGGGTTGTTGCTCGCTGGGTGCAATGCCTTCCGTGCACCGCCTGGGTGGCGCCTCCTACCCGCCCTGCAGTACGTTCGGGCAGACAGCCCCCTCCGGGATGGGGATGTTCTTGAGCTGGACCCGACTGCCGATACGGTTTGGGACCCTACCGGACCGCCCCTGCATAGCCTTGCGGGTCCGGCCACGGGCCCAGTTGCGCGCCCACGTTGGGGGCCCTCGCCTTCTGTTGCTGCGGCCATTTATGGTCGCTGGGCCTGGCTCGCTGTTCTTGCCGTCAGATGGCCCCGGCTTTTCGCCCTTGCTTGCTTGGTTGGTGCCGGACAGGGCATGGTTCCCGCTCCAGATTTGCCGGAGCAGCCCATACGTGTGGGTTTCTTCCCGTGGCGGGCCCCAGCCGCAGAGGCCGATCTGGTGGATCTCACCAACCGCACAGAGATTGATATTGTCCTCCTTAGTCCCTTCACAGGTCCTCAAGAGGCTGGGCGACTGCCCACTGCCTCGACTACAGGAGAGCTCAATGCTCTGACACGCTCCTGCGACCCAAATTGGGGTGCTGAAATTGCACCTGTGTGGCCGACAGCTGCCATACCGGCCCTACTGGTTGTTCCCCGGCCCCCGACACCTGACCTTGTCTGCTTAGCGGTCTCCTCTTTAGATCGGCACTTCTCCATCCTAGTGCCTTGCACTACTTCTGTGTCCTGGCTGAGCGCGGCTCTCCGCTTCTTACAGCCCATGCAAACTCTCTCTGTTCGAGCACCCAGCTCTCTCACAGCCGATGCCACATCTGATCAAGCAGTGCGCTGGCGCTCTGGTGACCTGGTTGTTGCACTCCCTCCTGCGGCTTTTGTGCCCGAATACCAACCTCCGTGCTTTCACTCTGACGCTCAAGTGCGGCATTGCGCCATCTGGGCTGTTGACTTTTCGGTCTCCACACGCGTCAGTTTCATACTTTGGCGGCCCGCTGTTCGAGCCATCCGGGGACACGCGCCGGCAGGCAGCCGCTGGCGCGCTCTTGACTATACTTTTGACGGTGACTTTGGCCTCCATTATCCTGGGCGTTGGGTTCCTGTTCCCTGGATTGCCCAGGATCACGCCCACTTGGTTTTGCTGCCGGAGGACCCCTCGCGGGTCAATGTCATTGTGGAAGCAGACGGCCATTGCTGGTGTGCCCTTGTCACAGCCGTTACCGACGCCTGGCAACTCTGGACTGAGCTCCCATCTATTTCCACTCAGCCGCGTGTCCTTGGTGTTCCACACCAGGAACTGCGCCAAGGGACGACCCTTCGCAGCGGCGATGTTGTTTCCGGCTGTCCAGGGCACCCCCCCTCATGTTGGCTTACCTGCTCTCTGGGGCTTGCGGCGTGGTGGGCACTCGGCCTTGCCTCCTCGGCCCCGGGCTACCTTCTCCTGCTTGCATGGCTGATCGCTCTTCCCCCGGTGTCGGGGGCGCGTCTTCCCCATGAGAGCGACAGCCGACAGTGGTCTCTGGCAGCGCCAAGCTGCGACGGATCAGCTGCCGAGCCGCCTGGCTTTCGCCACCGCCTCTGGGACCCTGCTAGGGGCCTCCTTGGGCCTTTTCCGGGGCCATCTTTGTTTGCCCCATCTGCTCTGCAGGAGGCTGCCCCAGCTTGGTCCGATTTCACCAGAGTTCGTCCACCTCAGGACCACCGGTTCATTGACTGGGTCCCGGTACCTTCGGCTCCGCTGTTTGCCACTGTTCTGATCCAGTGCCCGCCTGCCACTAGGGCTGCACTCCTGCCCGCTACATGTGCTGTGGCTGATCTTGCACGAGCCAGCAGACGCTCTGTTCCTGACCTGTCATACGTCTTGGCTCCCCCAGAAGCTTGGTGCGGTACTGCTACGACCTGTAACCCCACCTTATTCCTCAGGTCTGGTGATGTCCTGACTCTGGCCAGCGCCACGTGGGCCCCGCGCCTCCGCTCGCCTGTCGGGCGGTTCTGGGAAACTCTTCTCCAGGCACGTCAGCTGGCCTTTTGGGGCAGCCCCTTTCGCATCAGGCAGCCTGGACTTCTCTTTGCATGGACCCCGGGAGATCCAGTCCCGCTTACTGTCCCCGCCACCAGTGATGAACAGTGGGATCCTGAGCATTGTACTTTCCGCCCTTCTCTGGTCCGGTTTAGTGTCGGCCGCTGGATTTCAGCAGCCCGTGTTGACGACCTTGGGCTTCATCTTGTCCCAGAAAGCCCTAATCTGCGTTGGGCCCATGTCCTGTCTGCCCAACCCCCCCTAAGCGTTCGCGTTGTGCCTCGCCATGGCGCTGATGGACTTCTGCGGGATGGTGACAGCGGCTCCCCTCTGGGCAGCGCTGCTTCCGTTGCTTGCCAGCTTGGTCGTTCGTGGGCGCCTGGGTCGGCACTGGTTCTTCCTTCTCAGTGCTTGGGTACTTCTGACTGGGCTGTTTCCGGGTAAGATGGACCTTGGTTTTCTGCCGGTCCCCAATGAAGTCCTTGCTCGGACTCGAGGTCCATCGCCCAACGGATTGGATTTCGGGCTGCTTTCCCGCACCAGTTGCTATCTTCGCGCATGGGGGGCGCCAGATTGGCACAGCCCGGATGGAATCTCCTGGGCGGCAGATATCCATCATGAGTGTGCCGCACAAGCCTCCTTGCACCAGCTTTGGTGGGCGCACGACCTATTCCCGAACCTCCCGGCATCCGCTCCAGCGCCTTGTCGCCAGGCTTTCTCTAGCTTCCCACTATGGTCTGGCGGTGTGCCCGATCAGGTTCTCATCGCCACTGATGGGAGCGGTGAGCGTGGAGGAGCATGGGCCTTCTGCGTCTGGGTTTGGTGGCGTCACAAGTGGTACCGGGTTGGTTGGTTCGGTGCCGCGGGGGCCGATACCCCTTGGATCTCTGGCACTGCGGCCCCCGGGAGTGGTGTTTCCTTTCAAGCCGAGCTTTGGGCCCTGCAAGCCGCGGGCCTCTGGCTCCTTGCTTGGGCCGACCGCCTCTCCCTTCTTACGTCGGCAGCGCCTGCCAAGGTCACCATTGCGGTTGACAATGCCTCTGCGCTTCAGATCGCGGCTGGGCAAGCGCAGGCCAGTGAGCCAGTCACCACCCTTACTCGCTATATCTGGCAAGCTGTCCAGTCCCGGATGTCCACTCGCTTTCAACATGTGCACAGTCAGGTCGGCATTCTTCCCAATACGATCGCCGACTTTCTCGCCGGCTCCAGCGCTCTCCCACCGAGGTGACCTGTGCTGCTCCGTCGCTAGCGCCCCAGCGACCGCTGTGGCTAGGAACCTCGCTATCCCTTCGCATTGTTACGGCTAATGTTCAAACAATGCGGGATTCTTGTGCCTCCTTCTTTAACCCGTCGGGTCATGGCCAGAGGCGTCAATACTTGTACTCTCAAGTCGCCCAACTGGGCCTCGATGTAGTCTGCCTTCAGGAGACGCGCAGCAAAGGAGGCCGATGGGACACAGCTGGCCTCCTCACCTGGCGCTCCGGTGCCCAAAAAGGCAGCTACGGCTGCGAAATTTGGGTTAGGCCCCAGCTAGTTAACCCCCCCCTCCGCCTGGATGACTGGCGGATTGCCTGTGCAGACCCAAGACTTTTGGTCATAGTCTGTAAAAGGGCGGACCTCCCTCTGGCCGTTGTCGCGGCGCATGCTCCACACGCTGACAGACTGGTGCCTGAAGTCCGTCACTTTTGGTCCTCACTGCAATCTCAGCTGTGCCAGCTCCCACGGGCCCTCACTCTGGTCCTGGGTATCGATGCTAACGCTGATCTTCTATGGGCCGATGACGACCATGCATATATAGGAGATGCTCTTGGTAGTGGCGAGGAAGGAGCGGGTGAGCAGGGCCTTTTCGATACCATTCAGGGTTTTGGTCTCCTCGCCCCTGCCTCCTTCTCGGACCTTCAAGACGGCCTGGTCCTGGGAGCATACTGGTGGCACCCGCAAGCGTCTGGATCACGTCCTGCTCCAGGCTGGCCCCTGGTCATGCCGTCGCACCCGACAGCTACCTGAGCTGGACATTCTCAACAGTCGTCGGGATCATATGCCTCTTCTGGTCGAGTGCGACCTCCGGGGCCAGGCCACCCGGCTCAAGGCGCCGGCCCCACCCCGCGCCACTGTGCACCAGGCACGAGCCATCGCTGCTGATCTCTGGGGAGCTCTCCCGTCCACTCTCAGGCACATTGACAGCGTGGGTGCCGAAGTGCAGGCTCTTAAAACCCAGCACTCCTGTTTGCTTCGGGCCCTTCCTCGCCCTCCACGCCGCCCCATCCGCCAGCCTTACATCACAGCGGCCTCTGTCACCGCACTCGATCGAGTTCGGCAGGCGCGAGAACAGCTCCCCCGGCTGCGAACCAATTTAGAGTGGCAGCAGCGCCGTTTTCTCTTGCAAGTCTGGCGACTGGGTTGCACCCACCGACGCCCCGACGCTGTACCCTCGCGCCCTGACCCGACTGGCCTGCAGCATGCCCGCCTTCTTCTCCAGGCCTGTAACTTGCATGTACGGGGTCTTCAGCAGAAGGCCCACTATCTGGCGAGGTCCGACAAGTTGGCTCATTTCCGCACACTCACTCTGGAGGCGACCAAACACTGGGAAGCCACCGGAGTCCCTTTGGAATCCATCCGGCATCTCCGCTGGGCCTCACGCAAGGCACACGAGCGTCGGTCTGTTCACGCAGCCGGTGGATTCGACATTGATAGTGAGTTGGAGGCCCAGTTCCGAGACCAGGAGGGGGCCAGTCTAGTCAGTCCAGCGCAGCTCTCCAGCGCCGCTGAGCGATGGATGCATGGACCTCGCCTCCCGTGTGCCGAGGCGGTCCCCACCCTCTTGCAGATGGAACAAATGTGTGTGCGACAGGCGGCCGCAAAGGCCCCAGGACCAGACGGTCTGCGGAATGAGCTGTGGCGGACGCAGGGAGCCTCAGCAGGGCAGTGGCTCTGGCCCCTGTGCGTGCGCATCGCTCTCCAAGGGAGGGAGCCTTTTGATTTTAAGGCGGCCATTGTATGCGCCCTCTACAAGAAGGGCCGAACGGCATTGCGAAGCTATGGCATTCGCACCTGCGCTCCACGGTGGGAGGCCACGTCCTGTCGCGGTACGAGCCTATGCAGCTTGGGGGCAGCAGGGGTGTCCATACAGGATTTGCGCTGGCTGCCTTCCGTTGTGCCTGGGACCTTTCCATCTCGGCTGGCCGATGTGTTGCCGTGGTCTTTGTCGATATCCAGGCCGCGTATTATGAGGCAAGCCGGGATCTCCTCTTTGAAGGCTTCCCTGATGACGCTGCCCTGCCAGAGCACCACCACCTTGCTGGGCTGGTTCTCAGTCTTCAACAGCAAGGGGCCCTTGCTGCCTTGGGCGTTGCGGAGGACGTTGTTGCACTCCTTCGCGACTGTGTAGCCCTCTCCCACTGGTCACTCTCTGGCTCTTCCAACATTTTCCTTGCGTCACGGGGGTCTCGTCCAGGCGACGGCCTCGCTGACATCCTTTTTGGAGCCCTTTTCGCTGTTGGCCTTCAGCATATCCAGCGCGCCGCCACCCGTCAGGGTATTGTACACACTAGCGCCGGCGCTGAAGTTGGCCTCTCCCCAGGGATCAAGCCCATCGGTTGGGCTGACGACCTTGCGGTTATGGCTGATTTTGACCGACCAGCTGATCTTCTTGCGCAACTGCCTGCGCTGGTCGGCATTATCCTTGACACTCTCCGACTCCTCCGATTTCGTGTTAATTTGGGTGCGGGTAAAACTGAGGCCCTTGTTGACATCCGGGGGGAGGGTGCTCGAGCGGCCCGCGGTGCTCTTCTCACTGGCGACGCCATGTTGAAGATCTCTGATTCTGACAGCATCAAGTTGTGTCCCGAGTACAAGTATCTGGGTGTGGCTCAGCTGCCTCGGGATACGGGCCGCCGCGACTGCGAGCTTGCTGCCCAACGAGGCTCCGCTGCGGCCTCCCTTGCTCGCACTCTCCTCTGCAGCAATTGTTTGCCCTGGGAACTCAAACGGGCCTGGGTCGCGGGACGAGTCCTGCCCTCAGCGTACTCCTCCCTTGCTCTGTCTCTGGCTGACTCCGGCCGCGCAACGGCCCCTCTTGCGGGTCTTTTTGAACGCACGGCCAGGATCCTGTTGTCCTCATGGCAGGTTGGGCACAAGCTCACCACCCCACTGCTTCGGCTCCTCGCTGACATAACCCCTCCTGACCTGGCTACCACCATCAGTCAGTGTCGCCTGTGCGTCCAGCTTTTCTGCAAGGCACCCACGGCAGTGCGTGACATCGTCGACGCGGCGTGGAATAGGGCCCTCCCTTGGTGCCAGGCCCTCGTCGCGGCATGTATGAGGGTTGGCGTTGCGCTTGCGGTTTGGGATCCTACTTCCCCCCCCGCCGTCACGGCTTTGTTCGTCCAAGACCACAGCCGTGCTCTTCTTCGTGCCTGCAAGGCACTCAGCAAGTTCGGTCATCGGTACATTGCCTGTGCTCAGCTTTGGGAAGACCTCTCTACCCGCAGGGTCACCCAAATCTTAGGTCCCCCCCAGGCTCATCGATGCCCTGTGTGCAGCATCATCTTCCCGAGCCTGCACGCGGTCCGAGCCCACCTGCATCGCAAACATGGTGTGCTGTCCGACGTGACGGCATACATGGCCGGCTCTGTCTGCCTCTGGTGCATGCAGGACTTCCACTCTTCTGACCGGTTGAAATACCATCTGCAATCCCACCGGGCCTGCTTGCACGGACTGCGGGTGACGGTGGGGCCTGTCTACCAATATGGGTCGGGCACTAAACGCAAGGGTAGAACGGCCCATAGGGGTGTTCCCCCACAACGCCTATGTGGGCCCTGCAATGCCACGCCAGCACAGCGCCGTGCCGCGGATTTGGGTCTGCCTGCTGATGAGGAGGAGCTGCAACAGGAGTGGGATGCTGTGCAGCGCTCGCCGGCCCTCTCCGACCTCGTCCCCGGCAACTTGCAACGGGCCGCTGCGGGGTCCTCCCTCGCTGCACCAACCCCTGCCGAACTTGGGCTCTCCCTCGCTACGGCCCCAGTCTCGGGGCCTTCCCTCTCCTGCATCACCCCACCTCTTCCATCTGTGGGCCCTCAACCTCCTTGGTTCTCATTCGTTGATGGGGCTGCCTCAGGCCAGGATTGGGCTCTGCCTACGCCCTGGTGGCCCGGGCTTCTTGCCAAGGGTGGGGTCTTTCGTCTTCCCCCATGCCGCCTTGATCTCCTTCCGTATGACCTGTAAGGTCGTTTTACGGATGGGCGCCCTTTGGATTCCCGGGCGCCCCAGTCAACAGGGCCTTGTCCTCTTGCGGCGATTGCTTCCTTCCGCAGTCTTCCTGGACTTCTGGTCCCCTGCTGGTCCTGTGTTTCTGGCTGCGAGCTCTGCTTTCCTGGCCTCGTCTGCTCGCGCTGTCATCGCCGGCTCTGCTCTTTCGGCCCCGTCCTCGCTCTCCGTGCGGGCTTTCTGGGCCTATCCGGCGGCTTGAGGCCTTTCGTTTTTGTACAGGCTCCCGTTTTCTCTAGTTTCTGGCCGCAGTGCTATAGCAGCACTGCTTTTCGGCCCATGCATGTCGTGGATAGCACAGGACCTTCCTCTGGCGCGTGAGTGAGTGAGTGTGTGGGGTTTCGGGGAGGGGGTTGCGTGTGATCGTTTAACGAACTGAAACATGCGTCTGCGATACTATGGGCCTGGCAATAACTTAATAAGTAGTACGGCTGATGACATAAATCCTGCATTACCCTAATAATAAGGAATATACCATAATTCCCATAGTTTAGGGTCCGTTCAGGCAAAGCAGGCTTTACCTATAGTCTCCATCGTAGTTCCTTTTTGGTGTTACCTCATAGGATCCTAATTATATATTTGGTTAAACCAAAAAAGGAACTACAATCGTGACTCTTGGTATATCAACAACAGTAAATTTAGTGCCGCCCCTACACATCACAGCCTAGGGAGGGCCCGGGCGCGATGTTCGGAATTGGCAGGGCTTTGTGTGTGCTGGCCTTGAAGGGGTTTAGGGTTTAGGGGTTTAGGGTTTACGGTTTAGGGCTGCTACTCCTCATTATCCTGCTGCTGCTGTCGTCATGGCAGTACGTACAATTGGAATCACAAGAGCTGCGAGGGTACTATGTCCTGATGATCATTATCCAGGTCCAAGATGAAGAAGGAACGGAGGAGTTCTAGTAGCAAATAGCTAGGGTACAGAGTTCTGCTGACATTGACCGTAGCACGAGGACGAAACCCGCGTACTGCGTTCAACCCTACACCCGCAGCCATCAAACCATCCTAATCCCCAGACCTTTGAACCCTAAACCCCTAGACCCCCTGAGCCCCTAAACCCCCAAGCCTCTGTAATTTCAGGTCTTGGTGCTTCGCATGTATCGGGTTGCTGACCTCGTGCGCAGCCCTCAGCTTTTCCGAAGTGATTCCTGTGTGGCTTGTTCTCGATGAGGGCCCCTTTAGGGGTCCCGAAGATACAAGCCGCACTAATTGGAGGGTTGTTCCGGAGTTTTTCTTCGAGAACACAACTATTCGGGAGTCGCGAATTAGAATTGTTCAGGCCCCTCAATTGATTCAGTTCGAGCCCCTGTTAAAACCTTCCATCCCTAGTATCCGGTCCAACCGTGTCCAGTTGGTACAGTTCCAGTGCTCAAAGCTTTCATAATCCTTGATGGGTCTTGGGCTCCCCTTTCAAATCCAAATTGGTGTCTCAAGCATCCCCAGTAGTGTTCCACCCTGCACCTGAAACCACAAGGCCCTACCCCCACATCCTTCTGTCCTCGGGCCCGAAACCCCAAACCTTAAGCCTCAAACCCCGACATATAAACCCTTACCCCAAAGGCCCCGGGGCCCCCTAAACCCTAAACCCCAAGCCCAACCCTAACCCTAAACACTAAACCCTGAACCCTGAACCCTAAGCCCTAAAACGCTTAACCTTGAAGACCGTAGGATCAGGGGGCCTCAAAAGGTAGGATGAAGGTAGGTAGGGTAATTCCCAAATAAGAGTGCTTATATAGGGGATCCTTAATCCTACCTGCTTTCCTCCCACCTTTTGAGGCCTCCAATACTGTTGATGATATAAATCCTGCAGTACCCAGAATAAGGAATATACCATAATTCCCATACTTTAGGGTCCTTAAGGTCATGCAGGATCTATATCATCAACCGTAGGAGCCCGAACGGCCCCAGAGCTGAGGATCGATGTGGCATCCTCCGCACGAGGGCGCCTCATCGATGAACTGCAGCTGGCAACAACTGCCGTCAACGAAAGGCCGACATACTATGCACTGTTCAGGGGTTTAGGGGTTTAGAGTGTAGGGGTTTAGAGGTTTAGGGTCCAGGGTTTAGGGGCTTAGGATTTAGGGGTTTAGGGTTTAGGGTTTCGGAGTTTTGGAGTTTAGGGGTTAGCGCCTATGGTTTGGTAAGTTTTGGGTTCCCACCCTAAGCCCGAAAACTGTCGGGTTAAGGGTTCAGGCTTTTGGTCCTAGGAAGTCTCTGGGTTTAAAGCTCCCATCGCTAGGTTTTAGGGTTTAGGGTGTAGGTTTTTAGTTTGGGGGGTTAGGGGTTTAGAGTGTAGGGGTTTTCGGGGTTTGGGATAGGGTTTAGGGTGTAGGTTCTTAGGGTTGGGATAGGGTTTAGGGTTTAGGGATTTGGGGTTTCGGGCTTGCTTCAAAAATCCACAGCAGGTGGGGCGGATCAGACTTCTCAGGAGGTCTTCGGGTGCGCCAAGCCGCTTGGCTAGTATGGGGGCCCGCATGACTACCAATCATAACATGAGCAAGAATGCATGATCGACAAGAGCAGTTACAATAATGATCTCAACAGCATGAATCATCATGACCATCATCATACTAACGCCAGTATTGAGGGTCAACGCAGGAAGCCGCATCGCTAATAAGAAAGCAGTACCAGCAGTAGTAGCAGTAGTAGTAGTAGTAGTCGTCGTCGTCGTAGCGTCGTAGTCGTAGTAGTCGTAGTAGTCGTAGTAGTCGTAGTAGTCGTAGTAGTCGTAGTAGTCGTAGTAGTCGTAGTAGTAGTAGTAGTAGTAGTAGTAGTAGTAGTAGTAGTAGTAGTAGTAGTAGTAGTAGTAGTGGTAGTGGTAGTGGTAGTGGTAGTGGTAGTGGTAGTAGTGGTAGTAGTGGTAGTGGTAGTAGTAGTGGTAGTGGTAGTGGTAGTGGTAGTCGTAGTAGGAGGAGTAGGAGTAGGAGTAGGAGTAGGAGTAGGAGTAGGAGTAGGAGTAGAAATAGCAGCAGCAGTAGCACTAGCACCAGAACTGGCAGTAGCAGTCGCCGTAGCAGAAGCAGAAGTAGAAGTAGAGCAAGAAACAACACTATTAGCCAGCAGCAAAAACGGAGGAGCTCAACGGAAGGCAGGCAAAGGACATGTCGGCCCTTTTGGGATGAAATCTGTCTAGTCGGAAGGGGCTTGTACACAACCATACTAGAGATACCCTACGCTATCGAAGCTATGTTAGAGTTCCTATAATGGAGATATTTCAAAACTTTGACCGTGGGCCGGCTTGCTGTTTCTTCGGTTTACATGTTTTGACGCGACCGAGGAGTGTGAGCCTATCACGGCCCCTTGACTGCAGCGACATTGGCCCGTGCTCAGGCCTTGTAACCTAAACCCGAAGTTGCAACAAATGGTACTATGGAGTTCAGGTTGTAGGGTCTGGGGGCCTTGATACTTAGAAGGGGGTGTAGGGGTGCATTCATAGAATAAGCAGCCCTAAGCAACCTTATTCTAGTTATTCGGGCTCCCTCTTAGGAGGATCGGGGGTCACCCGCTGCGCATTGCTCGGATGACCGAAATTGTTTGCTCATTCTGGGTTTAGGTTTTAGTGGCTTAGAGTACAAGTTCTGCCAGCCTCACCTAAAGCGCAAACTCTACCGCAATGTAGGGTTTGGGGTTTCGGGGTTGGAGCCCTACGCCCTCCAACCATGCGAGCGTGGTCGACTCTTCCCAGGAGCTTTTTGACCAGAATCGGCGGAAAGTCGGCGTCCTCGCATGGATGGAGGCGAGCTGGGAAATTGTGCAAAGCACCAAACTTGTGAAACCCGTAAAGCTCTCAACCCTATGCCCCGAATGCCGTGCCCCAAAACCCTGCGCCCCTCGACCCCAGAGCTTTGAACATCGCTTTACCACATCCCCTCGACCCGACTTGCGGTGTGAGAGAAGACCCTGAAACAAAAAAAACGTACTCTTTGTTCCTGTAAAGAAAGGCTTTAGGGTCTAGGGTGTAGGCTTTAGTTGCACTGCAGCGGCGCGACATCATACTTGCCGAATAACCAGCACTGTTCTCACTGAAGCAGCCTCCTTAACCCCAAACCCTGAGCCCGAAATCCTAAGCTCCTAAGCCGCTCATGTTCGGACATTCTAGTTCGTTCCATCGCTCGTTCTACTGCTCAGGGCTTTGATTGCTTCCGGACTTCAGCTTTGGGGCCTGGGGCTGTTGATTTGAGCGGTTATGGAGTCGGGATTAGAGTTTTGCCTGTAGAGTTCTTTCTTACTTTGTGTGTGTGCTTGTGTGTGTGTGTGTGTGTTTACGGGCTTGGGGCTGTAGGTTTGAAGCTGCGCGTGGTTGAGTTGCCTTCAAGTCGAAGCGTGCAGATATAAGCACCCTTCTGACAGAGGCCATGCGAACCTGGTAACCTCCCTCGGCATTTTGCCCTGAGCCTTAGGCGTAAACCCTAAACCCTAAACCCTAAACCCTAAACCCTAAACCCTAAACCCTAGAACTATTGGTCTTCATCCACTTCTTGGTCGAAGACTGGGGGTTTAGACTTAGTGCTCCGGATTAAGACGCGAAAATGGCATTTCAGGGTGGTCACCGTAATTGTGCCTGATTCCTACACCCCAAATCCCGAACCCCCCAAAACATGAACCTAAGATCCAACAGCCCAAATACTATAGGTCACCCCAGGCCGCATATGCTTAGCCTCTGAGAGGGTTTTTCTCTCTTTATTGGCAGGCCAATGTCTTTCTGCTGATGCCTCACGTCGAGACTGCAGTGCTGCTGGCCGGCGAAACCTTCTTCTTCGGCCAGCTGGACCACCGCAGTCCCAGGGTAAGAGGGAGTGCAATATACAAGCCTGCATAATTTCTGAGGGCCCCTTCTTGCAACAAGCTATCGTATACCCCGCCCTGTTCTACTTGATTCTACTTAAATATTCAGGTCTCTGTAGTACAATCAAAGCCTAACTGGGAGTTTCCATCAATGAGAGGGTACATTATTGGGGGGTCCTTATGATAAGGCTCCTACTATTTAGGGTACTAAATTAGGGTCCCCCATTGTTGGAAACTCCCAAATAGTTGCTAGCAGTATTCTTGAGGTTTCATCCGGAGCGGCAGATGAAGGGTTCCGGGTTGGCACCTAGGATTGGGGTTTAGGGCTTAGGGTTTAAGGGTTTAGGGTTTAAGGGTTTAGGGTTTAAGGGTTTAGGGTTTAAGGGTTTTGGGTTTAGGGTTTAAGGGTTTAGAGTTTAGTGTTTAGGGTTTCAGGCTTGACGACTGCTGCTACTACATTACTACTGCTGGTGGGCGCTCAGGAAATAGGGTTTAGAGCCGTGGACATAGGCCACTTTGAATGAAGCTGCCCAGCTTCTGATGGCCAGATGCAAATTCCGCAGTCCCAGTCCGAGAGCGTCTCAGCTAGAGAATTCAAAAGAGCCGATACAGGGTGTATAGGCCCACAAAGCTCTCAAGCGATGGGCATAACCCTCAAAGAAGACATAAGTCATAAGCTTCGTAGTTGTCAAAATTAGGGTCCCTTTTTGGGTAACCCTAAGTACTAGGTGTCGTATTATATTCACGATCCCCAAAGGGACCCTATTGACGACCACCCATATGAAGTAGGGTGTATGTCTACATTTTTGGTGAGCGCCGGAGGGGCTCCTGAGGGGCATTAGTGAGTGAACATTTTCGGTGTTACCTTCAGAGTTTACCTTAACCCTGAATAACCTACCGTTTTAGGGTTCCCTATTCTGATTTCCTTATATAAGTCCTCCAAAAAGGTAGGGTCTTCAAGAGAAACCCTATACCCCATTTATCCAAACAACAGAGGACGTGCGCCAGCAGTTTCGAGGCGGGGTGTTCCTGAGCAAGGGTTCTCTTTATGAAAAAGTTATATTATGTTTTCAGTGTTTTGTTCATCAAGTACGGAAGCAGGCATCTTAGTAAGTAAGTAAGCAAGCAAACAAATAAGTGTGTGCGTGCTTTAGAGTTTCGGGTTGGTGTGTGAAGGTGTGTGGAGTGCTTTCGTGTTCTACTGGAACTGCTGAGGTTGTACCGCTTCGGGTTCTGGGTTTACACGGTTTTGGCAGCACATTATATGGTTTCAGAGAAATTCGGCCCTGTGGATGGGTTTCACTGTGCTTGGCTGTATAGCATGCATGCTTGGAGGATCATGGGACTTTGTAAGTAAGGTTATAAAGTACCTTAACTGGGCTTATAAGTAGTTCTAAGTAGAGTCACCCGAACTATAACCTTAGTTACTAAGTCCCATGATCCTTTAAGTGGTTCTGCAAGGCACTACGAGGTCTGGCAGCGGTCCTGACAGAGTGTGGATTAAAGCTTCACAGGATGTCCGAAGTTCCGATAAATGGTGGTACAGGGTGTCTGCTGAGCCCTAAACCCGACAGGACTTCATCGTAACTTACATTGCAAAGCATTCATAAGTCCGAAGCCCCAAGCTCAAAAAGCGACATCCCCTAAGCGAGAGACAGGGTATGATCCTCTGGGTACTTGCTGCAAGCCAGATGGCTCGAGATCCTAAACCCAAATCACCCAAACCCTTAATCCCAAAAGCCCCGCACCCTGATCCCAAAGCCTCTAAACCTAACGCTTCA
Source organism: Symbiodinium sp. CCMP2592 (assembly GCA_905221615.1). Taxonomy (NCBI): domain Eukaryota; class Dinophyceae; order Suessiales; family Symbiodiniaceae; genus Symbiodinium; species Symbiodinium sp. CCMP2592. Next base: position 293,100 of record CAJNDT010000591.1, read on the forward strand.
AGCCAGCAAACTTAGCAGAATGACAAGACTCTAACCTAACGCTTCAAGCCAGCAAACTTAGCAGAATGACAAGAAGCATGCAACGCCCATAAGACCCCCGCGATCATTACACCCTAACTAAACCCTAAACCCTGTACCCTGAACCCTGTACCCTAAACCCTACACCCTATACACCCTAAACCCAAACAGACTACAGAGCCAGGCTCGGACTGGAATTGGCGCTCGTACTACTTCGCGCCTCCCGGACGTTCAAGTCAGCTGCTGTGGGTTCGGATTGGGGGTTCGGGATGTACTGCAGGAACCTGATTAAGAAACCTTGGGCCTTTACTAGGGTTCCTTTAAGGGGGTCTACAAGGGTAACTATAAGGGATCTATAAGGGTACTATAATGTAGGAACCTGACTAAGAAACCTTGGGCCTTCATTAGGGTTCCTTGTATGAATCCTACTATTTTGGGGGTTAAAGGCCCAGGGTTCTTAATCAGGTTCCTACATTAGGGTTTCGGGAGTAGCATGTCGACTTGGAGGATCATGGGACTTAGTAAGTAGGGTTATAAGTACCTTAACTGGGGTGATAAGTAGTTCTAAGTAGAGTTGCTCTATATAATTATAACCCTAGTTACTAAGCCCCATGATCCTTTAAGTAGGGTTTCGGGAGTAGCATCTAGAGTTGAGGGTTTAGGGATGGTTTAGGCTCTAAAATTAGGGTTTCGGCTAGTTTCGGGGGGAACGCATGTAGGGTTTTAGCTATACCCTTTGGCCTGCTAGTTCTGCTAGTTCTCCTCGTTAAAACCAAGCAGCATGAACAGGGTACTCTTACTAATAATGAGGCTCTGCTGCCGCTACTGGGGAACCTAGGAGTTATGGTTTAGGGTGCGTCTAAAGGTTTAGGCTTTGGGATTCAGGTAAGGGTTTAGGGTTTAGGGTTAGGCCTAAGCAGGTTTTTGGGGTTAAGTCGAAGTCCTTTCGACCAACATCTGAAAGTTTCGGAATTCAGGGGTCGGGTTTTTATAGGTTTCGTCCGTCGGACCTCAACTTACCTGGGAGACCATAAATACCACAAAGATAAAAGGACTCCCTGTAGGAGTCCCAGAGAGTAGGTTACCAATGTAAACAATAAGACACGGTTTAGGGTTTAGGGGTGTAAGGGTTTAGGGTTGCGGTTGAGAGTACCCGGTCCTCCTGGACGGCTGTGGAGCACTTCGGGCGTTGAAACCCCACGAAGAATGTGCGGGTGAAGCCAGCGAGTCTGGCGACTCTTTACATCTCATAGACCATGAGGCAATGCTCTGCAGTTATGAAGGAGCTTGGGCAAGCATTCTCCGTTAAAGAGAATCCCAGCAACGCCGATTTGGCAAAAGTCGTATATAGGCTGTTATGCTTGCCCCTTCGCAGTGGCTTCCTTAGTTTTAGTCTTAGGTTTACCTTAGCCGCAAAGTAGTTAAAATAGTGGCCCAGCGCGTACAAGCGGCTTTTATCCTGCATGCTTTTGGGGTCCATTGTTCGCCAAAACTAAACCCTAAAGCCTGAACCCTAAACCCTAAAGCCTGAACCCTAAGCCCTGAACCCTAAACCCTAAACCCTGAACCCTGAACCCTAAACCCTAAACCCTAAACCCTGAACCCTAAACCCTGAACCCTGAACCCTAAACCCTAAACCCTGAACCCTGAACCCTAAACCCTAAACCCTGAACCCTAAACCCTAAACCCTAAACCCTAAACCCTGAACCCTGAACCCTAAACCCTAAACCCTAATCTTCGGCCTGAAAGCTCCAACCGGCACCCTTGAACGAATTCAGACTCCCAAATCACCGCTGTTCGTGCTCACTTCACCCTCAAACCCTACTTGGAGGTTCATGCGTAGTTATAAGTGGAGTTAGAAGTCCCGTAATACAGGTTATAACCGTAGTTATCCTACTTTTTACCCTACTTATGACTTCCCATGAACCTCCAAGTACATGAGCTCTTGACGAGGCCAGGTTACGAGGAGACTCATGAGTTCGTTTAGGGTTGAGTGCCACCGACTCATGCGGTGTAACGAGGTAACTGCCCACAAGGTTTTCGGGTGTAGAAACCACAGGCCCTGAACCCTCATTGCTCCAAGGCGGGAAGTTTGAGCACACAGTACTTCGAGCCGAGAACCATGCTGCAACCCAGCCGCGCTCTCGAATCTGATACCCACAAAGACGCCCCCATGCACCCAAAACCTTACGAACTCAAAGCCCCTTAGGCAGCCCCTTGACACACTAACCCGTCAAAGCCTGGAACCCCACAGCTCAAATTTCAAGTTTTTATAGCTATGAAACCGAAAACCCTAAACCCTAAGCCTGAATACCGACTGGAGGCTGAAAAGCGGGCCGGCAGCGTTGCGGAAGCTCGTCTGGTGTGACTCGGCAGGTTGCAAGGGAGTTGGGACTTCGCTCGGAAGATGACTAGGACTCCCTTGCTGGGACTTTACTTAAAGGATCATGAGTAGGATCATAAATACGGTAACTATAGTTATATCTACTTATAACCACAATTAAGGTACTTATAACCCTACTTACTAAGTCCCATGATCCTCTGAGTAGGGTTTAGAGGCTAGTTAGAGTTCAGGTTTACAGTTTCGCAGTTAGGGTTTCAGGGGTTATTTTCCGAACGCCAACATCATGCATTGGTATGTAGGGTGTAGGGTTCTCCTGCGTATTACAGGCAGAGCCCTGATCGTTGATTGGAGATCACCAAAGCAAATGAAGCATTGAAACCTACTTCTATGTATGGAAAGCAACTTCACATGTTGTCGTCTTTTCGTCGTGCTTTCGGTGCTCCTAAATCACCGAAAATGCAACCTAGCATAAGAACATCAACATTATTCCTGATGGTTCCTAATTAAACTCAACGTATAATCTGCACCAAAGCGCCATGAAACTTATTAAGGGCTCTGTACTAGACTCCAAGCTCTCCGTCGAGAGCTGTGTTTGGTAGAGGGTCACTTTGGGGTTTAAAAATAGGTTCCTGTGCCTACTGTTTTTGTGGATTATGCAACTTGTCGTAGCACCAAGCAGTTTTGACGATTTCGTGCTGGAGACTTTCGCAAGCTACACCCTCTCTTTTGTCCGAAGCCTTGAGTCTAAATCCTCAGCTGCGGTTTAGGGTGTATGGTTTGGGGTTTATGGTTGAGGGTCTAGGGTTTACAGGGTCTGCAGGGTTTACAGGTTTACAGGGTTTATAGGCATAGGGTTTTGCAGAAGTCTTAGCTTCTAACTTCAGATGCGGTCCTTTGACAGTGCGTGCATGAGTGATGGTTTTTTGTACGTTTCGAAAGCTTCATGGCTCAGAGAGCCCGAACACAGCATCGGCAGGCCGAAGCATAAATCAACGATGTAAAGAGTTGACAGCTGAAGCCACTCTGCATATGTTCGGTGTCGAGTAAAAGAAGCTACGTCCGAGTGATTGCATGGTTCAGCGCCGCTTTGCTGCATAAGTCTGTGCCCTCTGCGAGAACTCCCAAATTCGAGATCAACGAAATCTACAGGTTATGGACGCCCAAAACCACGGTGTGAACTCCGCGAACAACACAAGTACAGAGGGATATGGTACTCTGGGTTCTGCACAGCCTTTGGTAAATGGTGTTGGTCCTCAGGGGAGAGTGGGACAAACCAGGAGTGAGCGGTTGGGTCAAGATGAAGGAAATCCGAACCTTCAAGATCAAGCTCCATCTCCACTAGTTCAACCTCCTCAAGGGATGACTGTGCACCAACGACCTGAAGGAGATAGTGAAGTTCACCCTCCATATGACCAAGGAGATCTTCAGGGCCAAATGGCAGTGTTGCAGAATCATGGACAGTCACCGTCGGTACCTGTAGTACAAGAACAGATAAGAACCCCATCCTCCCAGCTCCAGGTGCAAGAGTTTTTCACTGCAGAGTCAAGGACAACAGTGAGTCCGGAGCAACCGACGCGCTGGACAACGAGGGTGACCGAGTTCTTCAGAACAACAGCTCATCGAGGAGTACAAGGAGTTGATAGATTGCTGGACAACTTGGGTTTTCAGAATGTACATGTTCAGCCGGGAGCTTTGCTTACGGGGCGTTCTGTTGAGAGGACCGTGCAGTTTTCCCCGCCAGAACAGCTACCAGAGAGAAGGGTGTCTCCAGTTGCCCCTCCAGTGCCGCTGTCATGGGCAACTACAAACCAAGAGCCCCCTCTCTTTGCCAGGGAGCAGATTGAGCAGATGAGACAGGCGCGAAGGGATCATCCGTTGATCTACGGGCAGGGCTCTGAAGTGGGAAGCGACAATTCGTCACGACTTCAGGCAGAGGTGCAGAGGCAGCTTGAAGAGTACGCAGCAAGGCATCAAGATCAGGTGAGAAGCTTGCAAGAAGAGGTTCAAAGGTTGAGAAGTGAAAGAAGCCAACATGGAGGAATGGGGCATTCTGCCTCAATGGCATCGCAAGTGGCGGTACCTGCACCCCCGGGATCTTTCCTACCGAGGCCTCCAATTGCACCACCACCGGCCCCTCCGATGGCGACGATGCTACCTGAAGTACAAGCAAGCAATCTACCTCAACACCCAAGCGTTCCTGCGGGGCACGATGCTAATGTACCTGGAGTACAAGTAAGCAATCTACCTCAACACCCAAGCGTTCCTGTGGGGCACGATGCTAATGTACCTGGAGTACAAGCAAGCAATCTACCTCAACACCCGAGCGTTCCTGGAGTACAAGCAGGCAATCTACCTCAACACCCGAGCGTTCCTGGAGTACAAGCAGGCAATCTACCTCAACACCCGAGCGTTCCTGGAGTACAAGCAAGCAATCTACCTCAACACCCAAGCGTTCCTGCGGGGCACGATGCTAATGTACCTGGAGTACAAGTAAGCAATCTACCTCAACACCCAAGCGTTCCTGTGGGGCACGATGCTAATGTACCTGGAGTACAAGCAAGCAATCTACCTCAACACCCGAGCGTTCCTGGAGTACAAGCAGGCAATCTACCTCAACACCCGAGCGTTCCTGGAGTACAAGCAGGCAATCTACCTCAACACCCGAGCGTTCCTGGAGTACAAGCAGGCAATCTACCTCAACACCCGAGCGTTCCTGGAGTACAAGCAGGCAATCTACCTCAACACCCGAGCGTTCCTGGAGTACAAGCAGGCAATCTACCTCAACACCCGAGCGTACCTGGTGGTCGTGGGCCAAGTCAGAGTCACTCAGACCCAGGGGACAAGTCAGGACCGTCGTCAGCACAGCAGTGGTTGTCAGGAGATAAGCCCGATCACATTGCTCTTCTAGCCGGTGGGATGGCACAGCTTCAACAGGCAATGCTACAGCAGCTTTCGTCGAAGGAAAAGGGTGAAGATGCTTCGCCAGAGGCTGTTAAACCAGGCACAAATTCGTTGCCGAGTTTGCCAGCGGTATCGGCGTCTACAAGCTCTATAGATATCGCAGACTGGCTTGAAATGTTGGATGCTCCGATGTCGGATTTGTCAGACGGATCCTCAGCATGGTGGAGTATGGTTCGTCAACGTGCAGGGGCCTCGTATGAAAAGTGGACAAATGCTGGTCCGATGGAGAAGCTGTCAATAGCACCAGAACGTGACGGAGCTTTGGAAGGTGGGAGATGGAGCCGTGTCAACAGCAGGGCGGCTTCGATGATGATGTTGGCGCTCCATGAGAGTGTTCGCAGCGAGATGGTGGCGCGGAGGTTGACAGGATCATCGGTGAGTTTGCTATTCAGACTGATGACGTTGTATCAGCCAGGAGGAGAAGCAGAACGAACTCGCATTCTCCACAATCTCCAATGTCCGGGTGAAGAAACCGAGCCGGCTAAAGTGGTGGAGGCCCTACGGTCATGGGAGAGATGGCTGAGGAGATGTAAGGAGTTGAGCCTGGCGACCCCGGATCCTACGATCCTCTCGAAAGGGCTGAGCGCAATGGTGAGAAAAGTGATTGAAAGAAATCCAGAAATGGGTTTCAGAACAAGCTTGGTTCGATCAACCCTTCAAGTAGACACAAGGCCCTCTTACGAGACCATCGACACTTACTACAAGCACCTGATGGCGGAGTGTGAGGCATTGGCTGTGTCGTCGTCGTCAATGACTACAACGTTGAGCGCTCCATCAACAACTACGGCTCCCGCTACACCAAGGCAAGAGCCAAGGATGCGACCTTTGAAAACGGAACCCAAGGCTACCGGACCTACCACATCTCCTACGCCAACAAGAACGTCTATGACACCGGGGGCAACCACTGGTGACCAGGACAAAGGGGAAAAGTATATGACTGAAAAGAAGGATGTTCCCTGCAAGTACTTCGGCAAGACATTCAAGGGATGCGCTCGGGCAGGAAAATGCCCTTTCCTTCATAGCTGGGAGGGTTTGGAGAAGGAGAAATCCAGCCGATGCCTGGCATGTGGAGGAAAGCATATGGTCAAAGACTGCATCAACAAGAAGGGCGGCTCACCCACGGCAGCATCGACGGCAAAGGCACCACCCCAAGTAAAGGCTGCAGCAACGCCAGGACCTACGTCTTCAACGTCATCTACTACATCCAACAAGAACGTCAGGATTGAAGAGGGGACGCCTGCAGATGGAGCTTCAGCTGCTCAGCGTGACTTGGGAACGGCAGACCTCAAGGAAGTCCTTGCGGATGTGGGGAAGATGTTGAAAGCTATGAGCGCTACGTCGCTGAAAAGAGCTACGGTGGCAAAGGACGCACTCATGCAGAGAGTCAACTCAATGGCTCAGGTCTTTGCTGCGCAAGTTGGCGGAGCAACAGAAGATGATGAAGAACAAGGTGGTTTGTTGGACAGTGGGGCCAGCAATGCTATGAGACCCGCGAACCCAGAAGAGTACCAGAGTGGGATACCAGTGAAGGTTACGCTGGCGGGTGAGGAGGAGCGCATCCTTCGACAAAATCGTCAAGGAACAGTTTTGGTTGAAGAAAAGGACATGGAGAACTCGGCCACTCAACCCATCGTGCCGTTGGGAGCGCTGGTCCAGGATCTGGGCTGCAGCTTGGTTTGGAAGCGAGGTCAGTTTCGGCTAATGCACCCTTATCGGGGGCAGCTGAGAGTCAAGGTGCGGAACAACTGCCCAGAGGTGACCCTCAGAGAAGCCAACATGCTGATCAAAGAACTCGAGGAGAACCAGGTTGCGCAGTTGACATCTCAAGTCGATTCTCTTACGGCAAGATTGGAAGTTATGCGAATGGAAGAAAAACAGACCTGGGATGAGCTTCTGAAGGCTTACCTCGAGTCCGGAAATCAGGGACTACTCCAACGAGCTGTGATGCTTTGCCCCTTCACCAAGGACATTCCAGCGGATGCCCAAGCAATGTTGGTAACCAGCTTCGACCCTGATGGTGGTGAAAAGTATATGAAGGAACTCCCGCTTACCCGAAGGAGGCGACGATTGCTTATGGCTTCAGAAAGCTGGGTGATCAGGCTTTTTGCGGGAGAGGGCTCAGATGATGATGGTTTCGTCAAGGCTGCCAGCAGAAATGGAAGAGTAGTCCTCAACGTTGACAAGGCCAACTCAAAGCTATGGGACATAAATGGACCGTCACCGGCCTACAAGTTGATGTTATGGGCGGCATCAAAAGGGAAGATTGCAGACGTTATTGGCAGTCCCCCCGAGACTACATGGACAACAAGCACCACTCCTTTGAGAGGCCCAGGTTCAGTTCATGTTCGAACCAAAGACTACCCCTACGGCGTTCCGGAACTTTCTCCACTACGACAGGCCCGTGTGAACAAGGAGACCGCATGTTGTGCAAAGCAGCTCCTCATATGGACAATGTCAATGATGAAGGGAAGGCGCAATGTGGGCTTTCTGATGGAATTTCCAGCAGATGAGGTTTCGCCTCTAGAAAATGCCCCTAACTGGCTGTCCTTCTGGAAAACGGAAATGTGGAAATCATTCAAGTCAGTCAGCGGCACCAAGCAAGTGACGTTCAATCAAGAAGCTTTGGGCTACCTGTTGGTGTATGTGGATGACCTGATGATAATGGGCTCGGAAAGTGTCATGGGCTCGTTCTTTGAGTGGGTGTCCAATAAGTGGGAGTGTGATGCTCTCAATATCTTGTCGGAAGAGAACAACTTGAAGTTCCTGGGAATGGAGTTACACTACGTGAACGGAGGAATCGAAGTGTGCCAAGAAGGCTTCATTCGAGAACTACTTCGTGCGCATCAACACAATGGTGCAAGGTCAAAGACACAGGGCGCGAAGGAGACGCTAATCATGTCGGCTGAAGAGGAGGCGATGATGATCGAGGGTTCCCTGGTGAACTTGGAGGGAAAGGAACATTTGGTTAAAGAGGCTCAGCGACGAGTTGGAGAGTTGTTGTGGTTGAGTTCACGGTCAAGACCAGATATCCAGTATGCTACAGCGGTTATGGCATCTCGAATCACGCGGTGCCCGGAGGCAGTGATCACAATTGGTGATCGACTTCTGGATTACCTGAATGAGACAATGTACGATCGACTACGTTTCGCCAATGACAATGACGAGCTCCAAACGCTGAGGACTTACACCGACTCGAGCTTCGCGCCCTCGTCCGGGAAGAGTCATGGTTCAGTGGCTATTTTTTATGGATCCTGCCCTTTGACGTGGAGGAGCTCCAGACAACCACTCGTGGCATTATCCACGGCGGAAACGGAGCTTATGGAGGCTGTCGAGGGGGCGGTGGTGAGCTACTCGACCAAATGCTTGATTGAAGAGCTCCTCGATAAACCATTACATATTACACTCCACGTCGACAACAGCGCCGCTATTTCTTTAATGACCACGGCCTCTGGAACATGGAGAACAAGGCATCTACGACTACGCGCAAATTGGATAAAAGAGAAGATCCTCTTGCGAGAAGTGGCTGTTGTTCATGAACCGGGAACGACACAAAGGGCGGACATCGGGACAAAACCCTTCAACAAGGACAGGCTCCAGCAGCTGAAGGACCTATGGGACATCAAGAACCGGCGACCCGTACAAGTGAAATCAATGAAGGCTTTGAATACAAGTTCGTTGATGAAGGGACTTATGGTCCTGTCTCAAATATGTGGTGCAAAAGGAAAAAGAGACGATATCGTGAAGGAAGAGATCCAGACCGAGGTTCCATGGGACTTGTACATTGTCATCATTGTAATGGCCATTGCGGTGATCGGGCTGTGGGAGGCATGCAAACATTGTTTACAACGACAAAGGGTGAACGTGAAAACGTTAAGGGCCAAGGCGACGGAAAGTTCAAAGAAGCTGACCAGGAATGACCTGAAAGAGCTTCAAGTTCTTATGTCATTGGAGCCGCAGTCGTTGTCAGATGAGCAGAAGCTTCGACTCTTTGACCTCAAGGAGTTATTTGATTCTACTATGCCATCGAATACGTCACCGCTGCCAACAACGGTTATGGAAGGGTCGACTCAGGCATCATCGTCAGCGTCTTCATCATCCGTACACAACAAGAAGCCGAAAGATCCTCCTAAAACAAGGGAACAAGGGGTTCAGAAAGATCCTCCAGCCTTTGAGCGAGTTCCTCCTCCACCGCCACAACAGGTGAGGGTATTTGCAGGCCCTTACTATCAGACGGAAGGAAGCTCAGTGCTCCATGTGTATGAGAACTGTTGGGGTCTGCGCAACACGAATAGACAGAGGCAAGTGCAACTCTGCCGTTGCTGCGCGGAGAACAACGGGAACCGCATCTACTGAGAAGAGTCAGAGATGTGATGCTTCACTCACGCCAAGCATCAAGGAGGAGTGCAGAAGTCTTAGCTTCTAACTTCAGATGCGGTCCTTTGACAGTGCGTGCATGAGTGATGGTTTTTTGTACGTTTCGAAAGCTTCATGGCTCAGAGAGCCCGAACACAGCATCGGCAGGCCGAAGCATAAATCAACGATGTAAAGAGTTGACAGCTGAAGCCACTCTGCATATGTTCGGTGTCGAGTAAAAGAAGCTACGTCCGAGTGATTGCATGGTTCAGCGCCGCTTTGCTGCATAAGTCTGTGCCCTCTGCGAGAACTCCCAAATTCGAGATCAACGAAATCTACAGGTTTATAGAGTTTGTAGGGTTGGAGGCTTAGGGAGCATGCCTCCACTATTTCAGTGCCTCACATTTCGGACCCTTCGACAGCACCGCGCCATATAAGGCAAGCGACCCACCGATGAACTTTGTGCGGGCGTCGTGCTCGTGCTTCTTGCCTTCGTGTAGACGGTTAAACGCACTGAGGGCCCCATGTTGTATTATAACACGGCTAGAAAGCCTTACCTGAACATCCCCAAAGTAGGTAGAATAATTCTCCAACACCTATAGACGGCGATTATTCGACATTCTCTTGGGGGCCAGGTAAACCCTAAACCCTGAACCCCAAACGCCCTCAACCCTACAAACCTGGAGGTTGAGGTGTAGAGCTTTCCACTCGAACTCCCTTCACCCGAATGCGCTACGGCCCCACCTTATCTGCCTGAAGTCTTTTCTTTATCATAAGAAAGAGCTATACAAGAGTAGGTCACGGTCGTAGAAGGTCGGGTTTGGGGATGGATGAGGCAGTTGGGGCATTGCGGTGTCAGATTGCAAGCCCCGAGCCCCAAATCCCAACCCGTTTCCGATAAATCCCAACCGGCCCGAACTCTAAGATGGGGGTCGGAACAACTCATGTTATAATGGATCCCGGAACCCTAGTCTAACTATTTTTGTGGAAGCGCTCCACCCCCTACGAGTAACCCTGCACCCTAAACCCTGAAGCTTCAACCCTAACTAAATTCTAAAGCCGTCGGCGTATGGAAGCCTTCCCAGCCTCGTGCCGTGCATATAGCTCAGCATGGGCTTTTGCAGAAGACTGCTTGGGTGTCCGTTTTGGGGTATACCATGCGAAACTTAAGTAGGTATTTCTAGGGGATACAATGACTGTAATAGTGCTAGTTATGCAGGCCTGTAGCATAGGGCCTTAATAGTAACAGTCTCAACAGGGTATTGCGGTAAAACTACATCCGACCATACATGAATACTTTTACCAACTGAACAGCACGGCCAGGCGCAAGGCGTAGGGGCTTGTGCCGAAAGGGCTTGAGGTTTGGGATTTAGGGTTCAGGGCTTTATAGGCCTATCAAGCCTAAAAGCCTTGTTATTTGGGTCCATAGATAGGGTCCATTACGCGTGGTAGGCGAGGAGCCGTAAGCCCTGAACCCGCTGAAACACCTGACCCCCCCAAGCCCAAATCCCAGAGCCCAAACTTAGAAATATTTTGTAATTTTTGGTTATTATAATCCCTAAGAAACAGCTAAAATTGTAATTCTTGCTAGGGTTCTGGGTTCAGCATAGAAAAAGTCATCCCAGCCCGAGACTTGCGCTTGGCGTTGTGGCACGTGGCTCAAGCTAGATTTTAAGGGCGAATCAGCTCATGCTCAACTACCATAGCTTGTTTTTCATAGGTTATTATGCATTACGAGCCCGAGTACAAAGCTTGTAGGAGTAGGTTAGTGTAGTTTATTTAAGCATGATGCTGTTTTGAGTTTAGAGCTTGTGCTTTGTGTGAAAGGGCTGAGGCTTGAGTATTCAGAGTTTCTTTACTATTTCCGGGATTCGTTTCAAGCGTTTGCGCGATGGATTTCGAGTATAGCCGTCTGGGTTGAAGCCGCGAACCGCCTTCATGGGGCCGGGCTTAGGGCTTTAGGGTTTAAGGCTTTAGCGTTTAGGGTTCTGGGCCTTGTGAGGATGCTTATGCACCAAGGACAAATTCACTGAGTCTTCTAGGCTTGCTGCATACCACTGAGGCTTAAGACGTAGAGCCCTAGTATAAGTTTTCTTGAAGGACGAGGCGGTTTGTGAACGGGGTCTACTGTAGGAACCTGATTATATAAGAAACCTGGGGCCTTTTTTAGGGTTCCTTGTATGAATCCTACTATTTTGGGGGTTCTAGGCCCAGGGTTTCTTAATCGGGTTCCTACATTGCACCACTTGGCTTCTGTTAACCTAAGCCATGGTCGGCAAGAAGGGCGGCAAAGGTGCAGAGCCTTCAAGTGGAAGTACCAAGGACCGAACTCGCCATGTGTGCGCATGGTTAGTTCGGGCAGCTAAGGAGCCAGGGATGACGATAATCCCTAGTAGCCCTAGTAAAATAAGGAGCTAAAGAGCCAAGGGAGCCCCCAAAACCACTTGTTAGTTTTGCATTGAGATTTTAGGCTTTGGCATTTGATTGCATGGCCAGTTCTTCCGTCAGCCGCAAATTTTGACCCTGAACTCTGCATCGAGCCATCGTAAACCCTCGTTGTGTTACATATGGCATATGGGAGTTTCCGAAGATAGGAGACCCCCATCTCGTACACTAAATAGTAGGATCCTTATTATAAGAACCCCAAAATATGGTACCCCAAATTTCGGAAACTCCCATATGATGATGTCATGGAACCTCAGTTCAGCTAGCCCCCGTTCCAAGACGCGGTGGCAGGGTCAGGCTTCAGACGGGAAAGGTTTTTGTGGGTTTCGGGCTGATAGGGGTTTTGGGGATCTAAAACTTAGAGCTCTAGAGTTTAGGGTGGGTAGAGCTGAGCGCACTCGCGCAGAGTTTGGGTGTTGAAAGTTCTTTTTTGTTTGAAGAGGGTTTAATTGAGTCTTGAATGTTTGTTTTCATGTTTGCAGAGGTTTATTTTTTGCAGTCTCAACTCACTGAAAATGTTTATGAACCCGACGTTTCAAACCTTAAACACTCTCCTTGACAGGGAGTCCTGAAGAAGCCCCATGCTTGTCAACTTGCACTATTCGGACCCCCTGTCCCTTGCCCAGTACCATATTGCAGTTTGTTGGAGTTCCTTATGCCGGGGTTCTCGGCGAAAACTTGAACCCCCTTCAAGTTCAGAAAGAGCGAGAGAGAGAGAAAGAGAGAGAGAGAGAGAGAGAGAGAGAGAAAAAAAAAGAGAGCAAGACAGAAAGAAAGAACTAGACTGGCAGTGAGAGGTGGCGCAACAAGTCGGCCAAGCTCCGCAACACCGCTTGACCTGTGCAGAGCTCGAGGCAGAAACAGATTGTTTTGGGGCAAAGATCAAAGAGCTGGAACATGAGAAGACGTGGATCATTGAAGAGCCAATAGTCCTTTTGCAGCAGCAAAAGCAGGAGACGGACGCGAAGATAGCGTCCAAGGCCTTGATTCGTGAGCTTTGCCCGAGTTGGCGTATGAAAAACCGGCCAACAACAGTCGAGGGACCCGCCGATACGTGTTTCAAACTTGTTTCCCCGGAGAGGTCATGTCCTTGTTGTCTATGCGGGATACCTAGGAGGTGTGATTCAAAGGCTACCAGCTCCTTCAGAGAGCTCTCAGTGAACAAAGCCAGGCAGTGTCGGGCACCCGGTCTGCTTATGTGGCTATAGATATCCCTACTTCTTTTGCAGTCCTCTTGAGTGCTGCTGACCCACTGTCCTGCGAGTCACACTGTGCGTACAAACCCCAAAAGGGCACACGCTTCGAGTAGCAAGGCTATAGGGTTGAGTGGAAGGTCAGAGGCTTGCATAGGTTTCCAAAGCCGCGACCGTAAGCCCTCTACCCAGAGAGCACAATAAAGCTTAAATCATGATATGAAGCCCTATATAATTTAAGCCATGTTCCTTAATTAAGGGGTATTGGGCTCTCCCAAAATAGCATAGGTAATTATCTAGGCCCCTGTAGTATCTGTTTCCAGGACACTCTGTATCGGATCTTCCTAAATCCGAAACCCAAAACCCTAAACCCCCAAACCCCAAAACTCTAAACCCTAAACCGTGCCTAGCCCTTAGGCCTGTAACGCTTGCATCCGAAGTTCGGCTGGAAAGAGGAGCAGTTCTGGAGCAGCTTGAGCGCCGAGGATGCCAAGTGCCTTGCTGGCATGGACAAGGTTGTGACTACTATAGGGGCATATTGAGTATACTATTTTGAGGGTTCCACATTATATTTCTAAGTATAATTGGGTCAAGTTTAGGGTCTACCTCGACCCCCGAAGCCAAAGCATGCACGATAATAACCTCTCACAGGTATTGGCTAAAGCATGCACAATAATAACCTCTAACAGGTATTGGGCCATTATTGTACCTACTTTTGGGGTTTGGCTAAGGGCGTTAGGACTCAAGGGTTTGGAGTTTGGGTATATCTATGGATTCGAGCCAAGCTTTGCGGTTCAGGCATTGTGCCTCATCTTCCTCGAAACGTCTCTCCATGATCCAACCCTAAACCGTTTCGATATCTTACAGGGCCGTTCGACAACCTCTTCAATCCCTTAAGATTCCGCAGACCGAGAAGCCTCCAATCCTTGAAGCCCGAAAGTCCTAAAGTTATAGCCCTATAAGGCCCGAAAGCTTATAAGCCCTGAAGCCCTGAAAGCCATAACGCCCTGAAGCACTAAACTGTAAACCCTAATCATTAATCCCTGAGGCAGCAACCATCTTTACAGCCCCAAACCCAGAAGCCTTGAGTAAACGCTGAAGCCCTGAAGCCCTCAAGCCAAACGCCCTAATCCCCAAAGCCCTGAAGCAGAAAACCCAAAGCCATAAAGCTTAACCCTTAAACCCTAAACCCCTAATCCCTCAACTTCGATTTTGAGGCTTGCCAAGGCCTGGGATTGTGGCGATCTCGATAATCTCCAGAGGATCAAGGCCAAGAAGGAGGCGGCCTTTAGGGCTTTTAATGGCCTTTATCAATGTCTTAGGGGTAAAGTTTTTTTTGATTTTTGGGACCCAAAAACCACCAAGGCGCAGCCACAATAATGAGTTTTGCTAGGGGTCTAAGTTCAGTCTTGGTTTGAGGTTTAGCACCAATTCAGAATTCTATGGGCATGCCCCAGGCTCATGGTGGGGGCTATGCAAGGCCACTCGGTCAAAGTGAACAATGATGCTCTCAGCGCCCGAATCAACCAAACCAGAAGCCAAAACCTTAAATCTAGACTCCGACTAGATTGGTTTGCATGGGGGCTTATTCGCACGAATTGCTGCTAAATGCGCAGCTATATGCTTAGCAGAAGCCCCCATGAATACCGTGCTAACGACACTGAGCGGTTGCTCTTGAAGCCCTGAGCTGTAGAAATCAACAGACGGAAGGCCGATGAGAAGAAGGCGAGGGATCAGCAGTACTACACCATGAAGCAGAATGAGAGGAAGCAGCAGTGGGAGAAGGACCATGCTTTGAGGATTTCTACGCGGGTTTCTAGAGGGTTTCTGCAAGGGTTCTTTTAAGGGTTTCCCTAACGGTTTCAATAAGGATTCGGGTTGAAGGTCAACTTTTCGCGGTCCGGTACGGGGTTTCGGCTTAAAGGTGTGGGTCCTGAAGACTCGGAGTTTCGACTTCGCTCTCTTCTTCATCGCCGGACCGGCTTTTGGTGTGGGGCTTAAGCTGTTCGATTCGCCACAACTTTATAGTTGTCGCAGGCACCCAAATCAGCTCAGAACGGGGGGTGTTGGCTAGGGGGGGTACAGGGCAGCGGCATGAAGGCGACAGGTTCACGTGTGCAGATAGTTCTTGCATAGGTCTGCGTGCGATAACTGTGTGTAAGAACATGTCCATGCAGCCAGTGTGTCGTGAAAGTAAAAGTCGTGTTTCTCTTGCCGCTCATATTTGTCCTGACTCGCCCGTTCTTGGCGGATGTGCTCAGAGCACGGGGCGACATCAATGTTGGGCAGCTGGGATCTTGCTGGGTGTCTTCATTTACAATGCGGCCTTGGCCACTATGGTGGAACTGGCTTGGCATGGAATGCAAGGTGCAGATTGCCAGACAAAGGCCAAAATGCAGCCGAACCACGACCGGTACAATTTGTATTGGCGCGCCAAAATGCCGATACAACCGCCGAGGCAGATGTATCGGAAACCGACAAAAATGATACATGTATTGAAACCCCACGAGTTCAATACACATGGCTTCCAGGTCACGATTACAAGAAGCAAACGCATGTATCGGACGCAAGCGGACGCGATACAATGCCCTTCCAGGGTCGCGAGGGCGTTCACAAATGTCAAGCGGCGTCGCGTGACAAGATTTCGTGCTTTGCGAAGCGGCAAGGCGTTTTAATACACCCGCCGCAAATCCTCAGTCGCAGAACTTGAATCACACCGACTCTCCAGGTTGGTTTCCGTTCTCTGTCCTTGAGTAGACAATTCACTCACAGTTGTAGGTATAGGCGCGGGGATTGAATGAGCAGATGACAGGGAGCCTTTGTAGAGATGGAATTTCTTGATTTCAGATTTCTCGCTTGGAAACCGTGGTGCTGCAGCACTGGACATAGCCAACAACCTTCCTACCCGAGCTTTCTGCCCCATATTCAACTTTGAACGTTTCCCGTGGACTTGGCATCGTCATAAACTTGTTTGCAAGCCGTCACAGAGTGGAATATGCTGCTGGCCAAACCCCCCCCAGTGAACCCCACCGTCTTGAGCTGTCCAAAGCCCTAAGCACTAGCCATCGAAGAACAAAAACAGTTCAGAGCCCTTTATTGAAGAATATGAGTTTAGAGTTCCGGCTTCGTAGTATAGAAGTTTGGGTTGAGGGCTTAGAGTTGTAGCCTCGAGCCATGAACGTTGTACGCAATGCACTGGCGCTTACAGCCAGAGAAGCCCCAAACTCCTGAAGAACGCCGTCGCCGAAGGAGGAAGCCAAGAAGCAGCGCGACAAAGCCCGAGAGGAGAGTGCCTTGGAAGCGAGTTGTTCCGCTTTATCGATTAATCCGCGGATTCAGGTTTTGCATGTTTGTACTGTTGTGTTGATGACCAGTACTCGTACTGTGTAATCATGGCGATGCTTGTCTCCTTATCTAGGGAGCTAGCTGTTGCGCTGAAACTTCAGGCGCTTGTTGTCGGTCCTCAGTAGGTTTGTAGGTTTTAGGATTCACAAGGGTTCGAGCTCTCTGACAAGAGCGATGGCATTTCGTGTAAGAGGCAAGTCCAGAAACGACTGGTTTTGAGTTTAGGGTTGAGTTGTAGGGGTTGTATGGCTTAGGTGCTTAGGGTTGAGGGTTTAGGTTTCAGAGATCGGCATTGTGACAGACATGGTGCTACGGGATGAGGTTTTCGGCTTCGGCTTCAACAGCACGCACCCTACCGGGTTGGCTCTACGGCAGACACGAGCAACCGGAAGACTCCGTAAACCCCTAAACACCCATGCCCTAAACTCTAAAGAATCCCAAACCTCGAACCGTGAACCTATTGAATGATGCTTACATCCTAAAGCCCTAGACGGAGCAGAGAAAGAAGCCATTGCACTTCTTTTTGAGAAAACAAAAGCCCTAGACCCTTGAAGCCCTAAATCACTCAAGCCCCAAACCGTGCGGTTTTTCACCCGCAAGTAGCCTCCACCTAAACCCTATAAGCAAGCCTTAAACCCCAAGCCCTCACACCCTGAACCCTCAGCCCTAAACCCCCAACTAAGCCTTGAACTCAATCATCCTACGACCGAAATGCTGCAGCCCTTAAGATCAGGTTCCTACAATAAATCAGGGAAAATAAGGCGTAATTAAGAAGATACCTTGAAGTTAGGGTTCCTACAAGAAAGGTCTCCTAGTTTGCCAGCCGAGGCAAAT
Source organism: Symbiodinium sp. CCMP2592 (assembly GCA_905221615.1). NCBI lineage: Eukaryota > Dinophyceae > Suessiales > Symbiodiniaceae > Symbiodinium > Symbiodinium sp. CCMP2592. The sequence continues at coordinate 310,593 of CAJNDT010000591.1, forward strand.
GGCTCTCAGACTTGGAAAAGAGCCCCGGAGCGGTTTAGGATCTAAGGTTTCACAGGTTCGACAAGGGCTTAGGGTTCAGGGTATGGGTTTCTATCAGTTTTCCATGGGGTTTCAGAGTTTCTGTGCGTTTCTACAAGGGTTCGAGAAGCAAGCCCCAAACATGTTTTGCAATTAAGAGTTGAGGGCCCGGTTGATGGTTTAGGAACTTGAATTTTGCTCAGAGCACCGTATCAAAGCGACATCCTAAACCTTAAGCCGTAAGACAAACTCATTCGTTCTCGGTCAAGAGCCATTCAGAAACGAAGCTGGGACTACGGGACCAAGCCCCAGGCACAGTCTTAGGGTTTATGGCTTCTTTGTGTTTGCTAGGACTTTTGGTTTGGCGTTGAGCTTCAGTCCTTTTTGTGGGGCCCCTAGCGCCCATCGTCAGGCCTTATGACAAAGTTCAAAGACCTTCACAGGTTGAATGAAGGTACGCTTCATGATGTAAATCCTGCATTACCCATAAGAAGGAATATAATTACCATAATTCCCATAGTTAAGGCCAGCTGACGTTTTTGGGTGTAGGGTTAGGGGTTTTGGGGGTTTTGGGATTTAAGGATTTAGGGTTAGGGTATAGGGTTTGGGGAGTTTACGCTTTAAGGTTTAGGTGTAGGGCGTAGGGTTTAGGGTTTGGGGTTTAGTAGTTTGTGATCCCAAGACCCCCGAACCCGAGAGCCTAAACCGCCTTTCTTGCTGGGGGTAATGAGGGCTCAGGGGTTTGAAGGCTTGCAGCGGGTTAAGTTCGGTTCACATTCAGGGGCCCTCCACACCCCTGCAAACACTATGAATGAAACCGTGGAACCTTAGAAGTCCCTACTGAGCAGAAACCCGATAAATCAACAGACCCTGAAGGACCCGATAAACCTTCAAAGCAACCATCAACTCTGTAAGACCCGTCTCTTGTGAGTTCCGACGTCCAAGGACCAAACAGCGGGCATTGCGGGAACGAGTTGTGGAGGCCGCCTGAACCCTACTTGGAGGTTCATGGGACTTCGTAACTAGGGTTATAGATAAGGTAACTCTACCTACATTTACCTATAACTCCGACTAAGGAACTTATAGCCTCACTTACTAAGTCCCATGATCCTCCAAGCGGAAGCTTGAACGTGTGCATTGCCTTGCAGCGCGGCAGCACACATTTCTACGCTACATGACACCACATTCCATACGGCGGTACATGCAGCATGTTTTTGTGTAGATAGGGAAGTAGGATGATACAACGATAGAAAGCTAGACTGGCAGATAAAATCAGGGCCCAAGGTGAAAACGAAAACCCTAAACCCTAAAACCTTAAACCCAAGCCCTACACCGACGAAGTCTCTGAAAGCTTTTCAACGAAGGGTTTCGGGCCAAGGGTTCTGCAAGTCAATTTTGGGTGGAGGAGAACCCTACGTCTAAACCCTCAACCCTCTCCTAACCCCCCCAACCCCCCACGCCCCAACTATCGAATCCTGATCCATAAGCCTAGGACTCAACCCTTCGGCCCCAAGCACCAAAAACTCGAAACGCCAAGCCCTCAACTCCAAGGCCCTTCACTCCCAAAACCTCAGCGGGAAGTAAACCTCGAATCCCACACAATAGGTCTTCCCCGGCCGAAATTCCTATGCAACCACAGAGTTTAGAAGCCTCAAGAAAACCCAAAGGGAAGCCTAGGAGAAAACTCTACGAAACCCTCTAGATGTAGCGAGCCCTGAATCCCTGAACCCTAAACCGTGTAGATTCGCAGAGGCCGAAACCCGGCAGTTCCAAACTGCAAGCCTGAAAGCCACGACACCGGAGGCTTGGTATGATGAGTCCCAAGGAAAGAGCTATGCCTCACGGCTCAACTGGTAGCAGAGATTTACGAACCCTAAACCCCAGACCCTAAACCCTGAACATCTAGGAAGCCTTGTTTAAGATGTTTGGGGCTTTGGGGCTTTTGTTTCTGGTTGTGGGATTCGCAGTTTAGCGTTTGGGATTTAGGGTTGACTTGCGATGGACAGTTTCGTTTCTAACCCTAAAGCCCTGAACTTGTCTTCATTCAGACCCTTCGTTTTTCTTGGTGGGCTCGATGCTTTGTGTTTGTTATACTTGAAATGGGAGGTGTGGCGGGGTTGGAACTTACGAAAGTTTACGCCTTGATTATAAACCCCTGAACTCTGTAAACCTGAAACCTGGACCCTACTAGTTAATCCCGAACCCCTCAAGCGAACCCCTCGCTCTCACCACGACATGGGCGCAGTTTGGTGAGGGATTCTTTGATGCTGGCGGCCCTCGGAGAAACGGAGGTCGCGGCGAATTTCTTTCGCGGGCAACACGAAGCTGCGCCTCGCCAAGAAGCTATGGAAGCCCTGCATCAGGCAGACATTGCTTCACTACTCTTTGGGGAGACGCAAGGACGAATCACTGAGTGCAAGGCTGTCCTGCTTGTTCAGCAAATGTGCCGGGCCGTAAACGTGAAACCCTAGAATTCCGAATGCCTGCCACCCTGACCCCACTTTAAGGATCACGGGACTTAGTAACTAGGGTTATGAATATGGTAACTCTACTTATAACTATTTATAACTCCGATTAAGGTACTTATAACCTTACTTGCTAGGTCCCATGATCCTCCAAGCATACAGCCTTCGGAGTCAACATGCAAGCCCAAAGCCTGTCGCACCAACCCTCAGCTGCACATGCCGGTAATCCTTAGGAGCTAAACCCCGAAAACCCCTCAGCTCTACACTCCTGCCGTTTAACATGGAAGCCAGGTGCACAAATAGGACAAATTAGCATAGAAGCCAACTCCCAAAATCCAAGATAACCTCCGACTAAATCCCTGGAACACACCGTAACGAACCCACCCTGAACCCCAAACCCTAAACCCCAAACCCTAAACCCTAAACCCAAAACCCCCAACAAAAACTTGGAGCTGCGAGCCTTAAGCCCCGAACCCCCGGACTCCCTTCTCCCCAAGGCCACTGAATCCTAGACCCGAACCATAGTCTTGTTAGGAATTATTTTTCATTTTTGTTCATATCAACCCCAAGAGATATCGAACATATTATGTTTATGATGGTTCTAAGGGGGGAATAGGAAACCAATCAAGGGTTTAGGGCTTAGGGCTTCGGGCTTAGTCCATGAGTTCTGAACCCTGAACCCTGACCCCCCGGCCCGGTTCTGTAAGCCCTCTTCGCCCAAAAAAGAGCTCAAAAACAAGGCGAAGCTCAGCCTTAAAACCCGAAGCCCTAAACACTGAGCCCGAAACGCTTAGCCCAAAACCGGAAGCCTTCGATCGTAGGTACTGCATGCACCTAAGATATCATATCTACGTTGCTCAGGCTTCCAACACAAGGCTGCTGGATTATGAGTTGCTTTAAGGGTTACTATAAGGGTTCTACATAATTCAGGCTTTTGGGTTAGGGTTGAGGGTTGCTGTTGTAGTTCATGCTTCAGGACGTAGTGCTCAGGTTTCCGTTTCGGCTTCCGACGCTCGCACATCGTGTTCAAGGGTTTTTGAGGTTTATGCTGTAGGGTTTAGGGTTGAGGGGTTGAGGGTTTAGGGGCTTAAAGGTTTTGGGTTTAGAGGTTTAGGGTTCAGGGGTTTAGGCTTTAGGGTTTTGGGGTTTGCGGGTTTAGGGGTTAGGGGTTTAGGGTTGGACCCACCGCAGGTATAGTGTTTTGCATGCTCAAACGTCCTAAGGTTGAGTCCGAAACGGCAGATTGGGGAAATGCCTATGGTTTCTTTCTGGGGTTTCGGATTGTAGTGCAGTCGCAACCAAGCGCCGACTTCTTTTCTATGAGCTCCGCAGTACTTGTCCCGAATCCTAGACCCAGAACTCCACAAGCCCATAAACCCTACTTACTAGGAAGATCATGGGACTTAGTAAATAAGGTTATAAGTACCTTAACCGGAGTTACAAGGAGTTATAAGTAGAGTTACCCTAACTAAAACATTACTTACTACGTCCAATGGTCCTTTAAGTACACCCTGAGCCCTGGTGGCTTACCACCTTAACCCCTCAGGCAGAGATTGTCCCCGGCACGTGGAAGGAGAGGGGAAATCTATCGAATAACTGGGGCGCGGGTTGGCTGTTAGAGGCTACAAGCATTCGGGTGGTGTTTAGTGCTTCGGGCTCAGGGTTGCGGGTTGAGGATTCGGGTGTAGGGTTTTGAGTCACAGGATGGTTGTTGGGTCGATGTGTTTTTTTTTGTGAGTGGGGGTCCGTCAGGATTTCGTAATATTTGCCGCATATACCTGGGTGGTTGTCAAAATTAGGATGCGTTTTTGGGTCCTTAATGTAATACGGCACCTGGGTACCCAAGAAGGGACACTAAATTTTGACAACCACCCACTTGCACGAACTTGGGGGTTGAGGTTCAAGGGACGGGAGTTTCGGAGTTTCGGACCTTTTCCCTAAACCCTGAACTCCAGAAGTCCTGACTTCGGGAGCTCGTGACGATGGGATCTCCTGGTGCTTTGGTTCAGCCTCTTTGTTTCAGGGGTTTAGGGTTCAGGCATTCTGGTCAAAGATTTGCGTTCTCGGGCTTGGGGTTTAGGGTTGAGGTTCCAGGGTTTGGGAAGATTGTTACACTCACTCTTTACTACGTTTTTTATCCCTGCCCGACAAGTTGTGGCTGCTTACAAGTACACCTTTCATCTGCCACTCCGCGAAATCGCGCAGGAGGTGCAGGGTGAATTTTACTGCACGCTCTGCGACAAATGCCCGAACGGCTGCAACCTCGTGCCTTCTTCGCTTATGACCCAAGATGATAAACAGTAGCAGCCCCTTAAATCGGTTTGCTGGTTGTGTTAATTACCATGAAATAGTGATTGTCCAAAACGCAGTGCACTTCAGGATTTGGGTACTGTTTTGGTGAGAGACTCGGACCTGGAAGCTTTGCACGACTACGACGGCTCTCCAAAACATGCACTCTACACCTGGTTAAGGGTTTTATAAGGTTTAGAGTTTACGGTTCAGGGTTTGTTCCTGAAGCTATAAAACTCTTAATGCGATCAGCGTACCAGTGTCAGCGGGGCGGTGGGGATCTTTGCCATTACTAGAAATGAGTTGTTGCGTGATGTGAGTGCCATGCTTGGAGGTTCATGCGTAGTTATAAGTAGGGTCATAAACCCCCTGATAAGTTACAACCATATTTATCCTACTTATAAACCTACTTACAACTAGCCATGAACCTCCAAGTGAGGGCTATCAGGTCTTCGGTCATTGTTGTCGTGACGTCGCACCAGTCGTCGTCGCTGTAGTGGTCGTTGACACATCAATGGTCATCACGTTGTCAGTATCCGTTGTAAAGATAATGTTTACGCATGGAATACGGCAGGCGTGAGTATTTTTCCTGCTCATCGGTGTTCTCATGATGAGGAGTCGGCGTTTGTTGCTGACGTCGTATCGAGCTCCGTTCATCTTCACACCGCTTTTTCCAACACACAGAAAGCTACTTAACTGTCCTAATCAAGCCTAGGCCCTCTAAACCCTTAAGCATATATTCCGAATCTTCAATCTGAGCTGGGTCGAGTGAGTTGGCTAGGCGTATATGACCTGCCACGAGGCCGAAGGCTTGAACCCTAAACCCTAGCCCTGAAATCGACGAACCTCCAACCTCCGCCGCAATCCTAAACCCTAAATCTCATAGATCTAGCAACGCCCACACCGTGTATACAAACAAGAAAGTCTTCCACTTCGAGGACAATCGTAACTCTCAACCCAGTCTTCTTAACTGATTAACAAACTCGCGTGATTCAACAGGTCCGTTCCGGGTGTAGGGGTCAGATTTGTGTGACTTTGGTTTAGGGCCTTTAGTTTTGCTTTAGGGTTCCCTAAACAATTAACCACTCGAATGGCCAAGGAGTCGCACCTCAACAGTGAGGCCCACAAGAAGCACCTCGGAGAACACCGAGTGCATGCCTATTTTCCGCAGGTTTGAGTTGCCTGTAGGGGCTTTGATGTTCGGGGTTTAAGGTCAGTGGTTACATAGGCTTTGTGGTTTAAAGTTTAGACTTTAGGGTGTTCTTGGATCGAGAGCTTGCGAGGTATACATGTAACGAAGATACTGCAAGGGAGCGCATGTTAACCTACTTTCAATTCTTTCCGATTTCAGCTCCCAGTCTTTATGCTTCTTAGGAGCCAATGTTTGTTTTACTATAAGACAACTCCACCAGACCATCAACGATGTTACTTCCATTATGGAAGGAAGATTCCAAGAGCGCTTAAGTAGTAACCTACTATTCACTCATGTATTCAAGATACTCGGCCCCGGAGTTAACGACATGATCCGACCAGGTCTGTAACTTAAATCGCGGGCATAGCTTCCTTATCGGGCTTCCCAAGGCTGCGCCCCAGGAAATCCCAAGTCTTGACTCCAAGACCTGAAAAGGTTCCTACCATGTGGGAGTTTCCAAAAATTGGGGGTACCTGATTTTGGGGTCCTTATAATCAGGCCCAAAAAAACAAAAAACAAAATAAACCCTGAACCCAAAGCCCCAGAAACACACACACACACACAAACACACCAGCGACGAACACCGGAGGGCTCTCCTAAAAGTTGAACCGTAAACCCAACCTGAAAAACCTTCCGGAACTGTCATAGGTTTCTGACAAGAATTGTATATAGCCTATAGGAACCTGACAGAACCCATCTAGAACTCTTACAGAATGCGCATAGTATAGCTTTAAAAAGTCTCCAGGAAGCTGGCTTGGGCCATGGGTGCGACCTATGCACTTGTGGCCACCCCGGCGTCTGCGGCGACGCCGATGCCACAGGCGCTTCTCCCGCTCCCTCCGCCGGTGATGCCGGAAGTACCTTGCCATGTTTGGGGGAATTGGGGGTTACAGGGTGGGCGTAGGGTATGGGTTCTGGATACAGTCTTTAGGGTGTGGGCTTCGGGTTTCAGGGTCTAGGAAATGGAGCTGAAGTTTGGCATAGGATTATTGGGTCTTCGGGTTTAGGGTTCAGCCCAATCCTTGAATCGACCTCGAAAGTACTCTTAGACCGCGGTCCCGTCTGAGTTGCAAAGGGGTTTTGCATGTTGTGCTGAAGTTGTTTTAAGGGAGACTTTCTAGATGTCTTATACCCTAAACCCTAAACCTATATACCTTACCCTAAACTCTAAGCCCTCAGCCCTGCACCCCTGCGCCGGGTTGCAGAGAGTTGCCGGGGCTGATAAGAGGTGCAATGGGCTGACAATATATTCATATAGCATAGTCTCACGTAAGTATACCAAAAAGACAAGATAAGCACGTTGTTGTCATAGAAGACAAGATACTTCTAATTCAACAGGGTAATTGCAATGTACCCTAAACCCTAAACCCCTAAACCGTGAACCCCTAAGCCCTAAACCCTAAACCCTGATCTGTTCCTAGGTTGCTCTTAGGTCTAGAAGACGTGAAGCATCTAGTCTGAGGATCTTCCAGCCTGGCAGCAGATGGGGCCAGATGGCCTGATCCGCTGCATCCCGTGTGGGAAGGCGTCCATGTTTTCTGGGTCATATATATATATAGGTGAATTCATTTATCCATTACAGAGAGAGCATCTGTATATATATATATATATATATATATATATATATATATATATATATACATATATACACACACACACATGCACACGTACATATACATGCACAGACGCACACTAGCTATATTGATGTTTCTCTGTATGTTATTGTAAACCATGCAAGAAATAAGTCTATATGCAAAGATCGAAAATACAGAATATACCTTTATATATATATATATATATATAACAGATACTTAGATAAATAGATAGCTGGGCAGGTAGATTGGTAGGTAGGTAGATATACCGAGCGAGAGAGATGGAGAGAGAGATGAGAGAGAGAGAGAGAGAGAGAGAGAGAGAGAGAGAGAGAGAGAGAGAGAGAGAGAGAGAGAGAGAGAGAGAGAGAGAGAGAGAGAGAGAGAGAGCGAGAGAGAGAGAGAGAGAGAGAGAGAGAGAGAGAGAGAGAGAGAGAGAGAGAGAGAGAGAGAGAGAGAGAGAAGAACATCGACACAAAGAGAGACAGAGAAGAATGGGATTGTGGATTTTGATTATCCCTTAGTTGCTCATGTATAGTATACCTCCGACTCCCGAACATCGACCGCTTGATAAATCTAAGGTAAGCTTCAGTTGGAATCCTAAGACCTTCGTCCGGATTTAGGGTCAGGGTTTATCTCATGCTGCTTCTCAGTTTTCGCGAATAGTTTCGGGTCGTTAGCGACTTGGCAGAGACTCTTTGGAGTCGTCGTTCTCCTCCTGGTCCTGGTCGTTGTTGTAACAGTCGCGGTCATCCACTATAGCGGCCGTCGTAGCAGTCGTACATGCATCTTAGTGGTATCATCATGCAGCAACATGAGAGCTTCCGAACATTAGGGGTATCTTATTTGGGGGGTCCTTATAATAAGGGTCCTACTATCTAGGGTACTATATTCGGGTCCCCTATTTTCGGAAACTCCCACATCCTGTCAGGTGGTGGACGACAACCACCTCATGACAGGCCGGCTCAAGATGGAATTTACCTTTGGGCCCTAAATAACTACCTGTACTATTTTCGGGGGTTCCTTCTTATAAGTATAGTATGCTGGGCCCCAAAACCCTATTCTAATCATCCTACAGCCGACAAGCTCCGATGCTCCCCGGGCTTCAAGGTCTGAGTCCTTTAGGCCTGAAGGTTGAGTAGTTTCGGGATGGGCTTGGGGCCGAGGGCTTCATCATCTAGGGCAAGTCCAAAAGAGGTGCTGTGGGAGCTACACAATTGCAACCGGATCTTGTACCAAGATTGGCAAGCTCGCTGTGTTGAACTGCTGAGACAGGTAGAAGTTGAGGATTTAGAGGGCTTCAGAGCCCCAGACCCTAAACACTAAACCTTGGGGTAAGTACCTACTTACGCATCCAGTGACAAGTTTAGGAGGACGTCGCGACCTCATGAAAAGAACGCACCTAACCCTAAATCGGTAAGCCCTAAATTCTATCCATCTCCAATTGCAGCCGTCCTCAGGGAAGGTCTTTGAGCCGAATCAAGCCCAAAAGCTAAATTTCGAAAACCCGAATGGCTTAAAGGTTTTGGGTGTGGGGTGTGTATGGGGGTTTTCATCGTCCAACGTGTTTTACAAGAAGCCAGCTTGTCTCCGCGTTGACGGTTTGGGGTTTAGGGCTCTTAACAGTTTGAAAATTTGGTGCGTAGGCTTCAATATGGCTTTGGGTTTCAGGCTTTGCGATTGGAGTGCAGGGGTTGCTGTGAGGCGACCACGGCCGACGCTTGGCTGCCTTCTTGGAGCAGGCGGGACTTTTACCCGAGCTCTGAGCGATGTGCCCTCCTTGATATGCCCTAAACCCTGGAGTTTTTCATATAGGGCTCCTTATTAGAACTATAGTATAATAAGGGCACCAAAACTCTACATTGAATTATTAAGGCCCCTTTTTTTAGAGGGTTTAAGGGCTCTGAAGCTCCTAATCCTTCATCTCTGCGATCCTGAAACCTATAGGTACTCCATAGTAGTTCCGTTTTGGCATTACCCAGAGGCTCCATAGTAGTTCCTTTCTGGCACCGTATAGGATTCTGCATATGAATCCCAGAAAAGAACCCATAGGTACTCCATAGTAGTTCCTCTTTGGCATCTATAGAATCCTAAGTATGAAGCCCCAAAAAGGAAGTACTAAGGAGCCTTAGGGTACCTTATAGGATTCCCGACAATAAAGTACTATGGAGCGTATGGGTATAAAAGAATCCTGCAACTTGACCCTCTCGGTGTGCCTACAGATCGTCTCAGCAGAGATGGGAGCACGGTCACCAGGATGATCGTCATCATGACAATTGTCGGCAAAACCATCATCATCATCACCACCAGCAACATCATCACCGCCACCTGTTGTTCCGGCTGCTGGTACCACATTCTTGCTCATCTGCAAGCCTGTTCGTGTATAGGTGGGTGATGGCCATCAGGGTTTCTATCGCAAGAAACACCACTGTTGCAAACATCGTCCCAAAAAGAACCAACCAAAAGCAGAGCATGAACAAGATCAACGGCAGCAACAACAAAGACCACGACGGCAAGACCGGCAACTGTACCATCGGCAGAAGAAGCACAGTAACCTCAACCACCATGACAACAACGGCCACACACCGAACCGGCGAGAGCAAAGCAGCAGCATCAGTGAATTATGTGCAAGAGCAACAGCGGCCGCAGCTGTTTGAAGACCAGAGCTCCGACCCTAATTCCTCAACACCATGCTTCTAATTTATGGGTTCAGTTAATTACCAATATTGTCTTGGGGTTCCCATTTTGTATTTATGGTATGACACACCCCTAAGCTTTTTCTGGTTATTCAGGCCCCTAGATTATGCTTTCAAGGCAAATCCGGTTAATTATCTCAGGGCTTCCAGATAGGTGTCTTTGTCGCGAAGTGCCCTTCGCTGGACCATCCTAAATCCCGAATCCTAATGCAAACTCGAAACCGCAAGTGCCTCAGCAGAAACCCAAGCAGCTCGACGCCCTAAATCCTAAATCCCACGCCTTGAACCCTAAACCCTAAGCTCTAATCTGAATTCTGAAATTTCGGCAGCGCAGGAGAAGCTGAAGCAGAGCGGATACGCACCTCCGGAGCTTGAATACCTGGCCTGGGTACCATGTTGCCTGGCTTCAAAGGTCTGACTTAGAGGACCATGGGACTTAGTAACTAGGGTTATAATTAGGGCTCTTTAAAGGGATCTATAGGGTTCCTTAAAGGGATGTATGGGGTTTAGGGTTTAGGGCCTACTCAGAGGATCATGGGACTTAGTAACTGGGGTTAAAATTATATAGGGTAACTCTACTTATAACTACTGATAACCCCAATTAAGGTACTTATAACCTTACTTACTAAGTCCCATGATCCTCCAAGTAGGACGAGGTATTTTGGTTTATGGTGTGAGGTTAGTACGCTTTAAGAGAGACCTTGTGGTTCTGAACAGTTGTCATTGAGGTTAAAATTGCCCTAAACCCAAAACCCCAAAACCCAAAGCCCCTCCTAAACCTAAAACCCCAAAACCTAAGCCTAAAACCCCTAGACCCTATACTGCTAAACCCTGAACCCCTCAACCTGGCCTTAAGGGCAAGGGGTTTTCGTAGAATGAATGCTACTATCCCCTGAAGCCCCCTCGCTAGTACCGCGAAGTTCGAGGGTTTAGTTCAGGTTCACGATCCAGAAACCACCAATTCAGTTCGCGAGCATTCAAGACTTGCAAGATTTATGTTTTGACTTGGGGTTTGAAGACTAACAACATATAGAGTTAAACCCCACACCCTAAACCCAGGATTTCCGGCAGTGGGTTCCTTGGTAAATCTGTACCATGATATGCCCCAATTCGGGCACTCACCAAGCCTTTGACCCACGGTAATGCAACGAAAGCAGACTGAAATAGCAATCTCCTGGAGCCCAAAACGCAAAACCTGACAGCCTCGAGTGGCCCCCCTGGCCTAAACCCATGAACCCCGAAGCCTCTTAATACCCTACACCCTACTTAAAGGACCATGGGACGTAGTAACTAGGGTTATACTTAACTCTACTTATAACTATACTTATAACCCCTATTATTAAGGTATATAATATTAAGGTACCTATAACCTTACTTACTAAGTCCCATGATCCTCCAAGTAGACCCTAATCCTGAAACCCTGAAGGCCCTGAGCTCAAATACCTCTCGAGGTGAACCCGAAAAGCCTAAGCCCGAAACTCCAAGGGTTACTGTCAGGGTTACTTTGAGGGTTCTATGCGGGACAGCGTAAGAAAGGTGCAGGCCGAAACTTGAGGGTTAGAGTGGTGGCCTTTAGAGGGTTTCCAGGTTTTAACGCATCTTTCCTAACGGTTCCGATGGTTGTTAACCGTCGTCGAACAGGGTACCTTAGTAGCTGGGTGAGTACACTTTACACTTTTTTGTGATAATATCATTCCTCATAGACCTGTAACCTTTCTGGGAACATGACCCTAAGGGTCCATGTACCCATACAGCATATAGTTTGGGCCCAATGTACCTATACAGGGAGTACATTACGGCCAATGTGTATACTACATGAGTACATGGACCCTTAGGGTGAACTCAGCAACTAAGGTAGAATAATTTCCTCATGCCCGCAGGCCTGCTGACCCTACCCTACGGCTTGAACCCTCAAGAAGCCCGGAACTCTTCCAGCAGTTCAGGGTTTCGGGCATAGTGTTATATATGTATAATAAGGAAATGTGCTTCTATGTTAGATATGCAGCCTTTGCGGCGTAGGCGTACTAAGCCATGCAAAACCTTATTGTTCCTTGCCCATGGAATACCCAATGAAGACACGTGTCGATTTTGGGGGCCCAGGCGACGAGAACGATCCCAACAGCGAGCGATGGATGAAGTGCCTGCTGTGCAGCAGCTCTGCTTGTCTTGGCTTGCTGCCCTGCCCGCAAAGCCTGAACCGGACTCTAAAGCCCAAAACCAACCCAAACCCAAATGCCTACACTGTAGTTTACATGAAGCATGGAAACCTGACATTCAGACCTTCCTGCAAAACTTGGTGTGTGACCGGAAAGGGGTTGGGGGCAGGTTAAGCGGTAGTGCATCGCTCTGTGCGGTTTTTGCGAGAGAATTGGGCGTCCTGTCTGTATCTACATACGGAAAGATACAAACCAGATAACCAGATCGATAAACGCATATATGCAAAATACATGTATATGCGTTTGTGTTTATATGAGTATATATGTGTATATGTGTGTATGTGCATACGTGTATATATATATATATGTATGCATAGATGTACACATGTACAGGTACATGCATGCGTACATGCCTATGTATAAAGTATCTTTGCAGCCGCCTTTATGTATTTGTGCGGAGTTCCTGGAGAACTTCGTTTCTACTTGTTTTTGATTCACTGAGGGGAATCGGCCGAAAAGCGCCCCTGAGCCCGCAGCTATCTGGCACGCAGAGTTTCACAAAGCCTGCAAACCACAAGCTTCACCATCCGTGCATACCCCATAGACCCTATCAAAACAAGCCACAGTCCCCACACCTAACTCCTAAATCTGCACAGTTGCACAGGCAAGTGGGTGCAAGATGATGTTGCACACAGTGGCATCCCGGCCCATCCAGCTGGTTCCAAAGAGCACCAGAAGAACCTCAGGACCTTTTACTGCCTTCGGACAGGGTTTAATTGTGGTGTTGAATCGGGCGGGCGGGTGGCTGGGAGGCTGGGGTGGCTGGGTGGCTGGTTGGCTGGGTGGCTGGGCTGGCTGCGTGGCTGGCTGGGTGGCTGGTTAGGTGGGTGGGTAGGTCGGTTAGTTGATGGGTAGTTGGGTGGGTGAGTGGGTGGGTGGGCGGGTGACTGTGTTGGAAAGATACTAGGACATCATAGCTATCACAGTTTGAATAATTTCCTTGAGTTAGAGTCTTGATATGCTAGCACTATATTCGAAGCCCTTGATGTCACTTCGAAGCACAGACTTTGGTCCTCGTGTAGCCCAGAGCCCCCACCCCCAAAACTACTTGGAGGTTCGTGGGTAGTTATAACTGGGGTTATAACTCGCTTAATATAGGTTATACCATAGCTATCCTAATTATAACCCTACTTATAACTACCCATGAACCTCCAAATAGGTTTGATCATCGCAATCGCAGGAACTACGAGTGGTACCGCCCTACTGTCCTCCAGCAGCGGCAGAAGTACCATCCTGTGACGTTGGCACGCTTGAGATCGGTGAGTTGGGAAGGAGAGTTCCGAATAGGAGTCCTTACATCATGAGACATCCTTAAACCTGCCTTGCATCCTCCCATCTTGCGATGTCCTGAATTCAGCACGGAAGGTTGTAGGTTTCGGGTATAGGCATAATGTTCAGGATTTGGGGTTTAAGTGTTGAAGGCAAAACAAACAAGTCCGTGCTATGTAGGTGTTTGTATTCTGAAAGGGTCTAGTGGTGTGGGAGTGGCGCGAAACCTCACATCTGCGGACCCCTAACGTCCCAAGCCCGGAATCCCATCAACCCCATCGAGGCCCGAATTCCCAGCCTTAACCCTAAACCCGAGGCCCTACCTTGACCCCAAATAACCTACCTTTTTCAGGACTCATACAAGGAAATCATAATAAGGAACCCTAAAAATGTAGGTTCCTTAGGATCCAGGTAAACCCTAAACCCAAACTCCTCAACCTTATACCCCGAACCCTCAGACCGGAAATCTCCCCCAAACCAGACCCTTCCCACCCTAAATTAATCCCTTCACCCGAAACCTTAAACCCCGAAAACCCTAAACACAAAGCCCGCAAATCCCTAAACTCTGAGCCCCAAAGCCCCCAAGCCTTAAATTCCTAAACTCTGCACCCCTGGCCCCAAAATTCCTAAGCTCCAATCCCCAAGCCCTAAACTCCTGAAGCCCTAAACTCTAAACCCTAAATCCTAAACCCTAAACCCTATTCCTGAAGCCCTAAACTTCTAAGCGAAGGTCGGAGGCGACCCCAGGGCAGCGGCAAAGGCGCCAGCGAAAGCTCCGCCGCCTCCGCCGCCCAAACATCCAACTCCAAGCCTCTCGGGCTTTAAAGGGATCTATAACCCCAAGGGTCCAAAGGACCCAATAATGGGGTACTCGGTTTTAGGATAGTAGTTATGTAGGTTAGGATTTTGGAGAGTATATGATTATTAGGTACTTGGACCCTTGGGGTAAGGATTCCTTTGAAAGGGATCCATAAGGGCTCCTTTAAAGGGATCTATAAGGGTTCCTTTTCAAGGGATCTATAAGGGACCTATGAGGCTTCTTTAAAGGTAGTAAGGTAAATGCCAGAGAGTTGGAATATGGTTTCAGGGTAGGATACCTTATAATTTACCATAAAGGGCTTAGGATAATCATATTCCAACTTTCTGGCTTTTACTTTATAGGGATATCCCTACCTTATGGGGGCTTCGTTGTAAGGGGGTTTAGATGGGATCCTCGCCCTTCGGGCTTCCCGGGCGCTTAGATTCAGGGTTCCTTTAAAGGGATCTATAAGGGTTCCTTTAAAGTTTAAAGGGATCTATAAGGGTTCCTTTAAAGGGATCTATAAGGGTTCCTTTAAAGGGATCTCTTCTACGGTTTATGGGTTTAGGGTTTAGGGGTTTACGGGTTTAGGGATCGGGGTTTCTGGTTCTGGGTTTTGAGGGTCGAAGGTTCAGGGTTTAGGGTGTAGGGTTGGGTTTTAGGCTGTCTGAGCTCTTGAAAGGGTGCAGGCCCCGACGCCAGCCCTGCTTTAGGCAAGCCCGGGTCGTGCTTAGTCCTGGTGCTCAGCCCTTTAACATTCAAATCCGCTTTCGGGTTTCATGTCATAGGGGTTGCGGCTTCAGGGGTCCACAGGCCTCGAGTTTTTCCACGGTGTAGGGCCCAGGGTTGCGTCGCTCGGTGCGGCTTTGGTGGCTTCGGGGTGCCAGAGTTTCGGGCTTCGGGGTGAGGCTGGCGGGCTTTCAGACTTAGTTGGAGGTTCATGGGTAGTTATAAATAGGGTTGTAAGTAGGAAAACTATGGTTATAACCTATATACAATAGGGGACTTATAACCCCACTTATAGCTACCCATGAACCTCCAACTAGGGTTTTGGCAGGCTTGGTGTTGAAGATAGAGGTTTACTCCAAACCTCAGACCCTCGTCGGGGCCCTGAGGCTTCAGGAGGAGAGCTCCAGACCCGGAGACCTAAACCCTAAAAGCCTCGAACAAGGGGGGGATTTCAGTTTGGACGGTGTCATGTCGACCAAAGGGTGTTGGGTCTGGGGATGGTGTATTCGGCGGTCCCCAAGCATCTTCAAAGGTTTCTGTAGGCTTCAACGACCGGGTCTTGGAGATTCAAAGTAATTTAGTCTTTAAGGTTTGGAGGGGTTTCGGGATGATGAAGGATTTAGGGTCTAGGGTTTTGGGTTTAGGGGATTCGGGTTAAGGGTGTAAGAAGGCTCGGGAGTTCGAGTTGCGGGCTTGTCGTGGAACTTTGGAAGTGTCGGCTTTTCACAAGCTTTGGGGTAGCCTCGCTTGCAGAACTTTAACCAAGGTTGCCTTGACTGCCATATGTTTCTTAGTCATTACTGCTACTATTGCTGTTCTTCTTCTTGCCTTTAGTATTACTACCAGTCTTATTACTGCGTCTTTTTAGTTTCTACTATCACTAGGTCGAAGGCCGAAGGATTTTCGCAGAGGCGTTGCAGCTTTTGGCTGCAACGAGGCGTCTGGCGTATGAGTTTGGAGGGGGTCTCGAGCGGTTCGACAGTTGAGGGCCCGACTCCAAACCCCTACTTAAAGGATCATGGGACTTAGTAAGTGAGGTTTTAAGTACCTTAATTGGGGTTATAAGTAGTTATAAGTAGAGTTACCCTAATTATAACCCTGTTAATAAGCCCCATGATCCTTCAAGTACTTCCTACATCCCACAGCGCAACCTGGCCCTCAAGCCACTCAGGCTGTAGGGTCTGCAGGGTTGCGATTTGGGGGTTTAGGGTGTAGGGAGTTTAAAACCCTAAATCCCTAAACCCTAAACCCATAAACTGTGTTATAGATCGCTTTAAGGGAGCCCTTATAGATCCGTTCAAAGGAACCCTATAAACCCTAGAGTTTATAGGGTTCAGTACAAAGCCTAAACCTCTTCAGCCAAGGACCGCAGGCTACCATGGCTCCCTGGGCGCCACCTCAGACAAAGGCTCCTCCTGCTAAGCAGCCCCCACCACCGAAGCCGGTGGAGGATGAAGAGGAGGAAGTGGAAGAGTGTTAGGCTTAGGATCTATGAGTTCAAGATTTGGGGTTTAGGTAAATGTTTGGTGGTTCATTAGATGGTCTGAAAAATTCTCTTCTGCGAGCTCATCTTAGCTAACCATGTCGAAGTTATCTTATCTCAGCCTATGTCACCTTATCTACCTAGGCTTAGCTTCTCATATCCTCTTTGATCTGCAAGCACACACATCTTTGGATGACCGTTGTGGATGTCCGTCGTCGCCCCGCGCAGAGCAAAGCCGCCTTTAATGGGGCCAGCAAAGGCTGCAGTGTACCATACTTACTGCCGTGCCTAGATCTTAGACTCGCCGAATTGCGGAGAAGTCTTCTTTCCGCATGACAGCTCTGGTACAAAAAAACTGCGCATGCCCGGAGAGCCCAGTACCCCTTAATTAAGGAATATGGCTTAAATCATAATATGAAGCCCGATATAATTTAAGCCATATTCCTTAATTAAGGGGTATTGGGCTCTCTGAGTGTGGGAGGGCGCGGGAAGTGCGAGTAGGTTCGTGCAACACGCAAGCTGGGTGCTGCGAACTCCTGAACTTTCAGCCCCGAAGAAGGGGCCTAACATAGCACTGTTTTGGGGCTTCCTTATTTTCATTATAGTAAAATGAGCCCCGAAGAAGGGCTTCAGAAGGGGCCTAACAAAGGACTATTTTGGGGCTTCCTTATTTTCATTATAGTATAATGGGCCCCCAAAACCCTTTTCTAGTTATTAAGGCCCCTGTATCAGCCTTGGGTCTCTTTCGCTGCCCGATGCACGACGTCTATGGCTTGTCGGTTTCCTTGACCTGAAATAGATAACTACTATTTGCTTAAGAACACCCAAAAAATAAAAAATATATTCCTTATGGGGGTAATATAGGGATTATTATTTTTTATTTTTTTGGGGGGTTCTTAAGCAAATAGTAGATAATTAGAATCCTTCGAGAAGCTCTGACAACAACCCTCAAAGACAGGGCCTTGCTGAGCTCTTGCATGTACCCTTAAGCAGTGACGGACTTTGGTGTCGTGTGCTCTACGCTACCGGCTTTGTGAGTCCAAGGCTCAGATTTTTAGGGTTGTGGTTTTAGTGTCTATTTGTTGTGTTTTAGGGTTTAGGGTTTAGGGTTTCGGGTTTTGTGGTTTTAGTGTCTATTTGTTGTGTTTGCCATCTTGTTCTTTGGGGCTTCGGGAGATTCGCCGGCCCCGAAACCTGAGCTTCTTCAGGCTTTTGGGCTCTGGGGCTCTCAACAACACCGAAACCTACCAATGGCCCAGGTCAGCCCTAACCCAAACCTTGAAATGCCCAGAGACTCCGCACCTGCTTAGTTAATATGAGGAATACACCTTAAGTAAACCACATCAAGGATTCCCCTAACTATAAGCCTTATACACCCCACCCCCTCCCCGCTAAAAGAAGCATGTGTAAAATCCTGTAAAAACCACCTTTCCTTCACTAGGGTGCTTGAACCCTTAACGCTTACTAAGAGGCTTAACCCCCAAAGCCCTAAGCCACGCCCAGAAGTCACCAGCCTGAGGCGTGATATCACGGCCGTGCAGGCCTTGGATACTCCCAGCGGCGAGGTGCTGCTGGGTCCAACACTTCATGCTGTTTCCGTGAGGGTTCTGAAGGGGTTCTATACTGGGTTCCGATTTGGGCCAGTTCCTCGTTTCCCTTATTGTTCAATGTAGAGCCATAGTTCTACATAATGTTGGGGATTTTTTTTTGAAATCCAAAAGTGCTCTCCCGAAGCCACCACTCGATGGTTTAGGGATGTGCGTCGAGGTCTCTACCATAGCAGCCTAAACAACTGCCACCAATACTTTTTCGGGGGGTTCCTTACTATAATTATAGTATGGTATACCCCAGAACCCGAATCTAAGGATCAAGGCAAGCTCCAGCTGCTTTCCAGCAAGCCCAAAGCACAGACAGTTGATGGATGATGTGGTAGTTGCAAAAAGATGATGTTTGGCCTGTATACGTGTGACTTCGTGTCTTTGTTTTTCGGTGTAGGGCAAGGGCTTGGAGTAAAGATGCTTTTGGGCTGCATGTTGAAGAACTCGAGGATGTGGAGGGGGAGGGACCTTCAACCATGCGTGTAAACTATGAATATACAGTTTCCTGGTAGCATCTTGACGGTGTGTTGCGGTTCAAATCCTGAAGGCTGGCTTGTAATAAACCCGCAAGCTGAAGCTCTAAGGGTATGCCTTTTAGCTTCTACTGAGGATATTCTCCTGAAATTTCACTGGTCCTATAAAGGAACCCTAAACAACAAACCCTTAAGCCCTAAACCCAGGAACCCGAAACCCTACACCCTCAAGGGCTCCTTTAATGGGGCTTGCGGTCTCGAGCCAATTCGCTTTCTGCCCACAGATCTGCCTCATTATCGATTACAAAGTGGGCGATCGCGCCGTGCCTTGGATTGCAAACGGCCAGAGAACCGTAAAGGACCTACCTGAAAACCCTAAACCCTAAATCCTTAACCCAGGAAACGCTAAACCCTCAACCCTTAAAGCCCTGAACACTAAACCCTAAACCCTCAACCCTTAAAGCCCCAAGCCCTAAACACTTAACCCTAAACCCTCAACCCTTAAAGCCGCAAGCCCTAAACCCTAAGCCCTAAATCCGAAACTGTCACAACCTAAACCCTGGAACCTCTCAGTTCCGAGACTTCGATTTGGAAGTTTCCGAAAGTAGGGGACCCTAATCTAGTACCCTAAATAGTCGGATCCTTACTATCAAATAAGGTACCACCAATTTTCGGAAACTCCCATATGTCTTATGTTCGACAACCGAGCTTAACCCAGGAATTGAGGTAGGGACAGTGGAGGGTCTCTTGTTAACCAGCCTTCTATTTTGGGGGCCTTAATAATTACCTATACTATTTTGAGGGTTCCTTGCTGTCATTAGTATAATAGGCCCCAAAACCCTAGTCTAATTACTCAGGCCCCTAGAGTACGGTAATTATTTAAGACTTACTCTGCAACCAAGACGTTCGTGATTCTCGACGGTGTTCAGGCATGTAGCCCAAGACCCCTAAACCCCAAACCCTAGTTCAGGGTTAAGGGCTTTGGGCTTGCAGGGTTTAGGGTAGAAGGTTTCAGGGTTTAACGGGTTGAGGGCTTAGGGTGTAAGGTTGAGGGCATAGGGCTGAAGGCGAACTGTTCAGTGACAAAACCACAGCACCGCCGGATCAGTATGCTTCGATCTTGTGTTGCCAGCCAAGGTAATACAAGGGCATTAATTGTTTCAATGTGGCTTTCTGGGATTTTATTTAGGTCTTTATTGGATCTTTTGTAATCGCACAGGCGTGGGGGTATGACGTTAAACCCATTGGACCAAGGGCATACAGGGGCTGTCGCCCTAAACCCTAAACATACAAGGGCTATCGGAGCACATTCTGGATCATCTTTCAGACCCTGTATTTCCTGAAACCGGAAGCTCTGCTCTCAAAACCTTCGCTGCATTTCGAGCTGAATCAGAACGCCTAAACTCGAGGCCATAATCACTAAACTTGGGCTCTAGGCTCTAAGCGTAACCCCTTACCTGAAACCCCCAAAACACAATATCTTACGCCCTAAATCCCAACCTTAACCAAAGGAGAGAGCTTACATACCCAGACATCGGGAGGATCCAAAAAGTAGATCCCTTAATGGGGGGGGTTCCTTTAAAGTACCCTTGGTAGTATAGGGCCCCAAATTAGGGGACCTACTTTCCAGATCCTCCCGGGGGTCTGGGTAGGAGGATAGCGTTAGATTCGGTTGGAGGGTTCGGGCATGCTTGGGTTTAGGGTTCAGGGCTTAGGGGTTTAGGGCTTTGGATTTAAAGTTTCGGGGTTTAGGGTTTGGGGTTTAGGGGTCTTAACCGGTTTTATAAACCCTTGAATGTAAAGCCCGCAGGCCTTAATCCCTAAAAGCCCGAAGCTGTCCACCCTCCATCTTTATGTGAGGAGATCCTCACGTTGCGTGCAAGCAGCCATCGGAGCCGTGAGGAGCCGCCTTTGAAGCTCAGTTTGGGCTTTCGGCTTGACGGTTTAGGGTATGGGCTGAAGTAAGGGATTTGGATTTAGGGTGGTTGTGGGCTTTAGGGATTTCGGAATCTATTTTTTTGGGCTAGTCGCTAGGGGCTTGAGGTTTGGGTTGTTGCGTTTTCGGGTTGGAACCTGCAAAATCTGCGAGTCTAGTCCACGCCCACAGTTGTTTAATGGCTCAGCCTCGAGGGTTCACGGTTTGGGTCCTTAAGCCCTTGAAAAGGTGTTTCAACGCCGGAAACCAGGAACGCCAAATCTACGTGGTTCACGGTTTAGTGCCCCAAGCCGATGTGCGAAACGGTTTTTCGAAGCTGCACAACGATGAGCCCTAAATCGCAAAGCCCTGAACCCTCAGATCTTGCAGCGAAAACCCGAAGCCCATGCGCCCCGAAGCCCCAGTGTACGGGAATGTACAGCAGGATTGGATCGTTTCCATCAAGACGATGCAGATGTCTGATCTGAGAGCCTAAACCTTAAATCCTCTAAACCCATACCCTAAGCCATAAACCCTGTAAGCCTAAACCCCAAACTAAACCAGCAACCCCCTAAACATACGCAACTAAGCTTTTTGATCCCTGCCGTGAACTGGGCCCAATTTTTCGGTTCTTCTGTTCAGGTATCACCCTTTGCAGCGTAGCGTTGAGGATAACGGGAGTAGCGTTTAGGGGAGTTAAGGGCTTACAGTGAGAAAGAGTGACGTTTGTTTTTGCGCTGAATCACGGCGCGAAGCCCTGGCATATGTGTTGGATACCTAAACCCTAAACCCTATTAAACTAAGTGGTCCATTTCACAGGCGGAAGCCCTCAAGCCGCAATGCTTGTAAGCCAGTTGTCTTACAAAGGCTACTTACTTGTTGTCTGGGCTTTCATAGGTTTATAGGGGTTATGAGGTTTAGCAGACCTTCGAGAGTTTGCCGTGCCGCAGAAACCGTACGGCTCAATCTCGCTTATTTGAAGTCCTTGCTCAACCCTAATCCCGCTTTCCTGAAGAGCTTGGCGATGTGATTCTTTCGAATCTGTTGAAGGCAGGTAACGCCATAGCAGAAGCATGTCACCTGGTTGTAGTCACCTTCTGCAGAAAGCCGTTTGAAGCCCCAAATCCGAAAGCCCTTTGTCCAGCAACTAGTCAGTAGAGTAGGTAACAATGCACCCATCCTTTCAGAACCCCCAGGATTAATCTTCAATTCCACCAGGATACGAGACTTGGAATGTAACATGCCCCTTGGAGACTCCCAGAGCACCAATGGGTGTCCTGAAAATGCACCGTCGGGTCACCCCTGCAGAATTCCGCGGGCTCTCTTTTGGTTTAGGGTTTTAGGGGTCGGTTTAGGGGTTTAGGGTTTAGGGTTTGCGCTAGATTTCGTCAAGTTTTAGTTTCAGAAGGGCTTTGCTAAGACTGTGATGTCCGGCTTGAGCTTCTAATGACCTCTCAACCCCGCAACAAGCATCAAAGAACCGTGATGAAGTTGGTAAGAAGGGCCAGGAGTTTGAAGGGTTTAGGGCTTAGGGTAGAGAGAGAGAGAGAGAGAGAGAGAGAGAGAGAGAGAGAGAGAGAGAGAGAGAGAGAGAGAGAGAGAGAGAGAGAGAAGGAGGCTTGGCACAGGGCGACCTTAATATGCTTGCCTTTACAGCCATGGGGATTGAGTGGGTGGATTGGAATGTTAGGGTCCTTATTGTAGGAGTGGTGTGATGTCGGTGAGAAAGGTTTAGGACCCGTTTAAGATTCAGGGATCTTACAGCCGCAGTTATGGTTCGTCAGATTTTTGCGTGTTATCATTCCTTGCAGTCATCCTTATGCTTCATCGTAACCCTCCTTTCTTGTTGTTCCACTGTTGCGGTTGTCACTATTCGGCACTGTTTCAACATGTGGTCAGGTTAGAGTTCGATGATATGCTTTCGGGGGCGAACGATGTCACCAATGCAAGTATCCATGAGGAGATTCAAAATGCTTCCAGCTGCTAAGCATGAAGAGCTTAAGGTTTGAAGATGTCGTGGCCTAGCAGCCTAACCCGAAATTCGAAGCTTGAACTTCGACTCCACCCTATTCCGGGCCTAGGCCTTTCGGATTCGGATTCAGGGTGTATGGAATACCTTAAACTACCAAACCCTACTTTTTTGTAGATTCTTATTATAAAACCTAATATGGAATACATAGGGACCCTACAAAAACGTAGGTTCTGGTAGGTTAAGGTAGGGGTTGGGGCTTACTTCCCAGGGCTTACTTCTCGGGAATCTCAAGGCTTGAAGCCCGGTGTTGATATCCTTTGGTGTCGATGTCCGGTCGCACCTCACCTTAATCAAAGGGGAAAAGGAGGGAGCCTTAATGGGGACCCCTACCCTATAATGGCCTATATAATGGGTATATAATAGCTATATTAAGGGTCTATACCTAGGGGTCCTTCTTAAGGGTCCCTCCTTTTACCCTTGGATTTAAGGGATGCCCGCGGAAGTCTGCAGTGAGCCTCGACTGCGACCTTCTTTCATCGATGTGGAGGAAGGTTTTAGATAGGAGGGCCCTCGCCAGAACAGCTGCGGGCCCCACCAGCCGATACGAAGGTTGCCCTAGAATAGGACATTGCGCTTCCGGCAAGCACAGCAAGGACGCACAAACAAACATCGGATCCTGGAGTAGTCAAGCAAGATAAATTTTGTCTTCTAAAAGTTCGCTGAAGCTTTTGATCCCCGAACCCTGCAATCCCGAAACGCCAGTTTGCTCGGAGCCCACATAGCTCTTTGGGATTAGTGTATATGCTGGTAGTTCTTCTTGGGATGCAAGCAGTACAATCCTTCCTTTGTGGTTCTGCAACTTGGAGCTTCGGCGGCACTAACACCGACTTCGAGGCATCCTGAGCCAAAACGCCACTTGAACCCTAAGCCACGAACCCCGAAGAAGCTAAACCTTAAACCCTAAGCCCTATCCCTCTAGCCCTAAACGCGATCCCCCTAGCCCTAAACCCTATCCGCCTAACCCTAAACCCTATCCCCCCCTAACCCCTAAACCCGAAACCCCACATTACTTGCAGGATCATCGGACTTAGTAAGTAAGGTTATAAGCACCTTAATTGGGGTTATAAGTAGCTATAAGTAGAGTTACCTTAATTATAATCCTGCTTACTAGGTCCCATGATCCTTTAAGTAGACCCTAAACCCTAAACCCCATAGATCCCTTTAAGGAACCCTCTAGATCCTTTTAAAGAGCCCTTAATTATAACCATACTTACTAGGTCCCATGACCCTTTAAGTAGAGGATCCTGCAGAAGCCAGAAGCTGTCGAGGCTGAGGGCCCAAGTGTTAGCGTGCGGCCGCTCGAAAAAGGCGTCAACTGGAGGGTTCGGGACAAGGGTTTAGGTGTTAGGACTTTTGAGTTGAGGATTTTAGGGTTTAGGATATCAAGGTTTCGGATTTAGGGTTTGCGGTTTAGGGCTGCAATACTATCTCAATGGCTCAAGTTTCAATACGGCTCCTTAATTGAGAGTAAAACTCTGAGTGAGAAGAGTTTTGAGTTCCCGCAGTACAGAAGCAGGTGTACTTTGAGCCATGGAATTGTATCTAGAGCCCTCCAATCACCAAAACCCGAAGCCCAAACTGGCAACTATACGTTACACACTCAAGCTGCATGATCCTGGTCCTGGATTTCGGGTGTTGGGGTTTGGGGTTTAGGGCCAGTTTGGGGATGCGTTTATAGTATCCTTATGGGAGGGGGCTCCAAGCGGGATAGACAACCTACTAATCCCCAGTTCTCTCCAGTGCTCCCTAAGGTTCCCTCAAGGTTCCCTAAGGATTCCTTGCACCCTCCTCCCTTGAACCACCCTCCCTTCAGGACCCTATAATGATTTGCTGGCCAAGGTGTACATCCCGACAAGCAGGCGGACGGAGCCCTTGGCTCAGCGGGCATTTTTGCTGTGTTGGGTTGATCGCAAGGAGGATGGGGGGGGACTGTCATTTGGAAGCGTTTGCTCTTGGGTATACATACATACATACATACATATATATATATATATATATATATATATATAATATGTACATGTACATTTATGTGTGCATGTGCATGTACATGTACATACACACATGCATACACATCTATGTATACACGTACATCCCCGTGTACATACACATAACCTCCATGGGGGTCAGGCGACATCTGCACCATCGCTTGATCCATGACATGGATCCTGCACTTGCTGTCGGAATATCTGTGTTTACCTAGTCCGGTTGTGTTAGCACGTGGTGATAGCCACCTGGCCAGTGTCTCTACAAGGTTTACTTTGAACTCCGTGCAAAACTCTCTCTCTCTCTCTCTCTCTCTCTCTCTCTCTACATATATATATATATATGTTTTATGTATACATGCGTATATAAGCATAGCAGGTTTCATCCCCGAGAAACACCCCCAGCCCACTAACCCTGAACCCTGCATCGTTGATGAAAGTTTGCATGTGAGCGTTTGAACAAGCAGAGCTCCGCCGACACAAAGAAACCCAGCACGTCCTCTTCCGAATCAACTCCAGCCAAAACAGATAACAATCCCTAAACCCTAAACCTGGACCGAATTACCCCTAACCTTTCGCCTTAATTCCCTAAATACCCTTAAACCCGTAAATAAACACCAACCCTTTAGATCAATAAGCCCGACACTGCAAAGTCTCAAGCCCAAATCATCAACCCCATCATGCCTTAACCTTCAGCCGTAAGTTTTACCCGTATTTATCAGGTTTATAACCCTTGAGAGATGTAACCTAAGGTTCCGGATCCGCAAGTAAACTTCAGCGCCATTATAGCAACCCTTATAGATGCCTTTAGAGTCTTTAGAGAGGCCTTAAACAATATGCACCGTATACAGACTATTCAACACCCCAAGCCCCAAACCACTGGAGAAGCCTTGACAAGGAACCAGTAAAGGAATCCCCAAAGTCTAAGCCCCAAACCCTAAGCCGCTGAACCCAAGGCCATAAACCTTAAGCCTAAGCTCCAAAACCCCCGAACCTGAAGCCTGAAACCTTTAACCTGTTCGCCTCCCTAGTTCTGGGATTGGAATGGGGGCATGGTCCCTATGATAATCCTTTCACGGTCCCTTACAGTAGTCGGTTTAGGGTTTATTGTGCAGTCCCTATAACCTGCTTTCCCATTCCACACTGAGAACCAGAACCCTAAACCCTAAACCCTAAACCCTAGTTGATGTCTTTTGTTTTGTGCAAGCCTGTTAAAGGCAGGGTCGTGGCAGCAGGAGAAAGGCCCACTGCATTAAAAACCCTAAACCCTAAACCCACTCCGAGGCCCGTGATGCCTATCGGTTCGCTTTCGCGCGCCTGGACAACTCCAAGGCCCAGCCCCGGAGTCTTTTCAGGAGTTTAGGGTTTATAGGATTTAGGGTTCAGGGTTGAGGGTTTAGGGTTCAGGGGTTTAGGGTTCAGGGGTTTAGGGTTTAGGAGTCTGTAGGGGTTTCCATAAGAGATTTGAAAGGGGTTGAAAAGGTTTGTTTAGTAATTAGGTTGTTGACAGGGCCGTGTCTAGGGTTTTGTCAGGGTTTCTTCAAGGGTTCCGTTTCGGGTTCCCTTAAGGTTTGCGTGTGAGAGTTGCAGGGCATTGCGGCTTTAGGTGTTGGGCTTTTGCGCTAAAGCCCCTGTTCTAATCATTAAGGCCCCGATATGAAGCGAATCCCAAGACCCTAAACCACAAAATCCCCTTCCAATGATGAAGGCCCCTGTACTACGGAATCAGTGCTTTCGAGTTTCCACCTTGGGGGCTCGGGAGCTGGGGCTGATGCTGTTAAGGAATTTTGATTTCAGTTACTATAACAAGGAAACCGCTTTTTGGACTATAGTTTTTAGGGATTTAGGGTTTTAGGGTATGTTACCCTACTAAGGAAACCATAGCATGTACTGCAGATCCCCATTATGGTGACTTAAGACAAACTCCTTAACAAGAACCCCGACCGATGTGGGGGGGGGGTAAGATTTTGTTTTTCAAGGCATGGGGCCGCCTTAGGGCAGTGTAGGGGCTTGAGTAACTGCTAATGCGTTCCTCATTCTAGATATGATGACAGTAGTACAAGATATCGCAACCCCCAATTCAAACCATTAAGGCCCCTATACAACCCACAACAAGGGTTACAGGAACGAGCTGAGATACCTTGCGGAGTGCTGCAAGCTTGCCGCGAGATTTCCTAAGATCCTATGATGAAGCTTAGGGGCCCAAAACGCACATAAGCATACGCCTTTTAAAGGGATATCCCTATCATATTGGGCTTCATTCCTCAAGCCCTATGCTCTAAACTCTGGACCCCAAAACCCCAAAACCCCAAACTCAAAGCCACAAAGCCCTAAACCCCAGGAGCCCCCGTGAGCCTCGAAGGCCAAAAGCACCAGGAGCCTCAATCCCATGGCTCTAAAGCCCTGAAGCTTTTAGGGTGCTAAGGGTTAAGGGTTTGGGGTTTAGGGCAGGTGTTTGGGATTTAAGATTCAGTTGGGTCTGCCTGTACTCTCGTTCGGGTTGCCTTCTAGGATCCTTATCAAATTCGTTGTGAGCCCAAAAAGGAACCTCAATGCAGAAGTTTAGGTAGAGTTTGAGATTTGGGGTTTGAAGCCCTAAACCTTAAACTCTACCTGGGCCCCAAAAGTATGTAGAATATGTGCGTTTTATATTATGTTGGGCCATTACTTTACTTGCTTTTTGTTTTTTTTTTTGGGGGTGGGGGGTGGGGGGTGGGGTAGGTCATAAGTTTAAACCCTAAACCCCTAAACCCCTGAGCCCTAAACTTTAAACCCCCTATAAAACCCTAAACCCTAAGCCCCTAAACCATAAACCCCTAAACCCTAAAGCCCCTAAGCTCTAAACCCTCAACCTATAAACTCTAACCCCCTAATTTTCGGAAACTCCCTAAACCCTAAAACCTTTATAGATCCCTTTAAGGAGCCCCTGTAATATAGATCTGTTTAAGGAGCCCTTATAGATCCCTTTAAGGAACCCCTCTGTATCTGTATCTGTATCTGTATCTGCAATGTGTTCCGTGCCCCGCAGCACGTGGGATCAGTCAGCCACAGCTTACTGTCCCGCACGGTCACCGCAGCACCATTTGCTGGCGGCTCCCGGCTGGCAGCAGGGCATGTGTGCCAACCGCCTGCAGGCCAACGGGCCGTCATGCCCTGCTTACCGATCCCAAGTCTCCTTCGATACAAGTATGCCTCGTGTATAAAGCGCGATGTTTTCACTGGCGCATCTGGGCCAACAGCTGTGCTGCGGTAGCAATGCAGTTACCGAGTAGTACGATCCTTTGCTTCAAAACTTCCACATCCGTATCTATGTGCAGGCAGTCTGACGGGACCACCTCTGGCGCCTGGGCCCTGCACAGCTCGGTGGCCGGGCACACTGCCAGCAGGTGATACAAATCAGCACGGCTCTGCCAACACCCAGGGCATGTAGCCAACCACTCTGGGCAGTCAGCGAAGCCCCACAAAGTTAGTGGGATGAGGCCTGTCAGTCTAGCAATGGACCATGCTCGCTGGTACTTCCAAGTTATTCGCGACCACGGTGACCATCGTAGTCGCTGGAAGAAACCCTGATCAGTAAATGCGTCAACGGACTGTCCGCGAGAAAGGGTTGGCGACAACCGCACCTGCTGGGTGAGCTGTCTCGCGAACCACTCTCTTTCGGATTTCAAGATCGCAGGTTTCAAGGCTTCTTCCTTCCAACGCTTGACCGCACGCTTGCGCTGTTCCGCATTTGCCAAGGGAGTGTGTGCACGCTGACAGAAAGCAGGAAAGTCCGGCGCCACCCCGAACTCAGTCATAATGGAGCAAACGTGGTCAAGCCAAGTAGCGCCTGTGACTCTCTGGGCTGCTATAACCACCGGCGAGATGGCACAGTCATCAGGCAGTGCTAGGAGCCTTGCCCTAGCACTACAGATGCGCAAGGCGAGTCGAGCTCCCACCCGGAGCCGTATGCCCAGCTCAGCAAAAAGCCGGGCCTGCCCACCTAAACCTAAAGAGATTTCGTGGCCAGGTGACAGCAGTTGCTTAAACGCACCATACTGTGCCGCATTGAGCTTAGCTGCTACCGCAGCAAAACCAATGCTGCAGCTTGCCAAGATCTCAGCCCCGTGTAGGACTGCAGGCTCCACTCGGGAATGATACTGGGAAATCTGAAGTGGGACCCCTATACCTAAAGCCGACATTGCAATTCCAAGTTCCGCCGTCATGGCTCGCAACCTCGCGCACGTAGCCTCCAAATGCGGTTGCATGGTCAACTGGTCATCCAAGTTTGACCCAAGGACCTGCATTTTCGGGACAGGTCTGACAGGTTCTCCTTGGATGAACCCCTATAGGATCCCTTTAAGGAACCTTTTTGGATCCCTTTAAGGCACCCCTATAGGATCCCTTTAAAGTGCGGGGCTCCAGGATGCCTTGGAGTCGCTGGTGGGCCAGGCCATTCTGGGCAAGGGACGGGGGGTTCAGGGAATTAGGGGTTTAGGGAATTAGGGGTTTAAAGGGATCCCTATAAGGGGGTTTCGGGTTTTGGGTTTAGGGGTTATAAGGGTGTTTAGGGTTTAGGGTTGAGGGGTTCCTTTAAAGGGATCCCTATAGGGGGGTTTAGGGGGTTCCTTTAAAGGGATCTTCAAGGGTTCGCCTAAACCCTAAACCCTACATTTTTGGGTTTAGGGTTTGGGGTTTAGGGGCTTAGGGTTTAGGGTTTAGGGGTTCCTTTAAAGGGATCCCTGTAAGGGTTCCCCTTAAAGGGATCTATGGGGGTTCTATATTTGGGGTTTGGGTAAGTTGAGGGGTTGAGGGTTTAGGGGTCTGGGGGTTTAGGGGTTAGGGGCTAAGGGTTCAGGGAATTAGGGGTTTAGGGGGTTTGGGGCTTAGGGGTTTAGGGGTTTAGGGTTTGGGTTTCGGATTTAGGGTTTGGGGTTCAGGCTTTGGCTTTGGGGGTTGCGGGATTCGGGTTCAGGGTTAGAGGCTATGGGTTCAGAGGTTTGGTGTTAGGGTTTAGGGTTCAAGGAGGGCTTGGGGTTTTCGGGCAAATTTGCACCGGCCGCTGAAAGGCTAGGCCTGTGGGTTTCCGGTTACGATTAAGATGAGGTTCCTCTAGTCCTCCTTTATCAGGCGCGAACAAGCCCACAAACATAAACTTTGGAGTGGGGTTGCCCTTACTTCGTTGGCATACTTAAAGAAGGGATTATCCAACTTTCTGGGTTTCGGTGTGTGTGTGTGTGCGAGAGAGAGCTTAACTGGGTCTCCACGATGTCTTTTTTGAAATAGGCCTGTGCGTAGCGTCGCCAGAAGGTATGATTTATACACCGCTCGTCCAACCAGAGTTCAGAAGCCGGCTGCTCTGTTGGTGAATTCACAAACAGGACCTGAAAAATGGTAATGACTCATGATATTCCTTACGGTTCCTCAGTTTATTATGGTTACACGGCCACACACCCTGAAAACCCGATTCTCACTATCCCCTTCGGATGTAGGGACTCTTTGAGATCAGCCGACAAGGGTTTGTGTTTCAGGGTTTTAAGATCAACCCGAACTCGTTCGGCTTGCGTGGGCTGAGGTTTTAAAAGGGCTTGCGGGTTGAAGGTTTTAAGGGCTGGGTGCAGGCGGCAGGGGTGCTGCAATCTCGATTTCAATGAAAGCTTTGGGGCTGGCAAAACCACATGCCCTGAATCCCAAGCCCGAAAAGACAGAACAAGCTTCCGCTGAACCCCCCTTATGTACCCTACCCCAAAAAAACCAAGACACCCAAAGCTCCGAACTTAAATCCGAAAGCTCAAAGCCCCATATCTTAAAGCTTTGAACCTCACATGCCAATGCAAGGATGCCGATGCCCTCCGTGAGGTCCGGAGACCACAGTCTAGCCTTTCGGGCGCTTGCTTGGTCAATGTCGGGGATCCTTTTAACGTTCTAATTTGTGGTTTGGATTTCCGAAACTGTTCGAAAATGATACGTCTTTCTTTCCTTCCCTAAACCCTACACTTGCGCCAGTGTTTCACGCTGCAAGACATAGTAGGGATGGATGTTGTCCACGCTTGGTGGGTCAGGGAATTAGAAAGATGGTATCAGGTTATACTCGGGAATACAAGAGGCGATTGCCCGACAGGTTTCCTCATTACCTACACAACTGTAGAGACTTACGAAGACTAAGATCCTTGGACTAGCCGACACTGCCGGAACAATGCCAAACTGGCGCTGAGATGTGCAGAGTTCTGCGGGCGGATGTCCATACTCGAGCCGGCGGCAGCCTAAGAAGTGTTTGCCTTGCCCGTAGATTGAGATCTTCTTGATGGGTTTAGGGTTTAGGGTTGGAAGATAAGATGCTCCATCGTAGAATTAAAGTAGTTACGTCCCGGTCGGCAGTGCTCCAACATGCAGTTGCTTTCTCGCGAAACGACTTTACACTAGTTCAGGATTTAGGCAGGCACGTGTGCGAAGAGGGAGTGGTCGACATAGTGGTAGTTGATGGTTAGACTCGGTCAACCCTAGACGCATCAGGAAGAACTTTTCCGTGAACCCCTGAAGACTTCAGAAACAAACCGGAAATAAACCCTAACCCCTAAACCCTAATCCCCTAAACCTTAAGCCCTAAACTCTAAACCCTAAACGGGTATGTTGTATAATTAATACAAGGATAGTAGGTACCATCGGGCATCGTATTAGTGCTTGTTTAGGCTGGTGTGTTAGAGAGTCGAGCATGCTTTGAGATTCAGCATTCCATCTTCGTCCCTTGAAGACGAGTTCGATCTTTAGAGGGTTGAGGCCCTCCCCGGATGCTTTAGGTTTTGGTTTAGGGTTGCGGCTTTAGGGTTTACGGTTTCGGCTCTAAGGTTAGATACACACACACACACACACACAACCGCCTCCCCCCCACAAAAAAAACAACAACAGAACAACAAAAAACAGAAACGCACCCCAAACCCAACACCAGAAACCGAACATCATAAAGCCCCCACAACCTTCAATCTTCGATTCCGACCACTATAACCCCGACCTCAAAAACCCTATGGTGCCCGCGGTACTATCCATGATCCGAAACCCCACGACCCAGAAACACCGTACCATCAACACTACATGCACTGCCTTATAGCCGCAGCCCATACGTAAACGCGCTAACCCGGATCACTGTCCTCACATCTCCTGACGCCCTGAATCCTGAACCTCCAAAAACCCCAGAGCCGTGAAGTCTTAATCACCACCCTCAAAACACCGAAAATGTCAGAAAACCATTGCGATTAATTAAGCCCCAAACCTTTCAGCAACATCTGAACATCGAAAGCTCCAAATCCCCCCGCACCTCTACAGTTTAGTAGTGATAGTAGCCTCTACCCCCCCTCTTAAACAAAAGTAAGGAGCTGCGACTCTTTTGGGTGTCGAGTCCGCGCAGCTGTACTCGGATGCAGCTGTGGGGAGCTGAGAGGAATGGGGGAATGGATTATGGAGACTATTGTTGGGGAGTATATAGGGGCTACTATAGGGATCCATTCCCCAATTCCGATTCTATTCTCAGACTTTCTAGAATTTACAGAGGAAGTTCTACGACTGAAGGTACCTTGAGCCCTTTAGCAAAATTCACTTGGGTTTCTAAACTACTGTCTCAGAGTGGCGTGCCAAAGACGCCCCTGAACCCTAGGGTTCACAGCACCCAAGTGCTGGAACCCTCGACTTCGGGTGTTTGGGGTTTACGGCTGCTGTTCTGTCCTCGGGGTTTAGGCTTAGGGTTTATAATACAGGGTTTAGGGTTTAGAGTATAGGGTTTAGGGTTCAGGGCTTAGGATTTCCTATCTCTGCTCACTTGGGTCAACTAAGGCGAGGTTTTTGAAAAGCGGAAACGGCGGAGTTTCTTGGCACTAGGCGAAATTCTTGTGCGGGTTTCTCAATAAGTGACGATCCTGCTCTAGGTACGGATTTTGGATTTGTTTTGCCTGGCTTACTGGGTGTCTATAGCATAACATGACCTTGAACGTGGCTCTTGAAAATCAACCCCTAGCGCTCGTAGTTTCGGAGGCGGTTAGTCGTGAGGGCAAGGTTTTGAGAAGCCAGCCGCAAGGGCCCGACGCACCTGCTACGCCGAACTGAGCCCTAAACCCAGAAAAAGTGGGTACAGGGTTTAGGGTTTCACCTCGATCCCAGAAGTGTGGTAGAATGATGGCCTCTTGTGGGTGTTGGGCCATTCTTTGACCTACCCTAACCCCAAACCCTTAATAAACCATATGCCTACTCTTGGGTCAAGGCATTCTGGAAGGCGTCGTGGTATCAGACCTGGTCCCTTGTTGGTTGGTTACCGCCCCCATACAGTGACAGTTGTATTCGGGGTCATTGTGCGGGCTATGTACAGTTATATTATACATGTGGTTTAAGCGCCAAGGTTCAGGGAGAGCTGAAGCGACTAAAGATGTGTTTAAGTAGTTCAGCAGTGCCGTGTTTTTTCTGAGTTTTCTTTTCCTTTCGATGGGATCAAGGATTGGGTGTCGAGATACTTCGGGTTCTCATGAAGAGGGGAGGGTTTACATCGGGCAAGGCTCTAAACCCTACTAAATTGAATCACTGGCGACGCTTTTTGGGGACGCTTCACAATATTTCGGGTTCAGGGTTTAGAGCCTGAGGGTTTGAAGTCTAGGCCCACGGTTTAGGCTTCAGAACTTGTGCTGTGGGCATCCCCACCCACAACTTACCTTTGGTTAGTAGGTAATGGAGGAATGGGGTACACTTATAACTACCATTGCCACCATTCTTCCATTCCCCACTAACCAAAGGTAAGGCACAGAAGCCCAATCTCTTCTTTTCAACCCTGGCATCTTGCTCAGATCGCGGACGTCGACAAAGCCAGCCAGGGGCCTTGTCAAATGGTTGTCAAAATTATGGTCCCTTTTTCGTACCCTACATATGAGGTGCCGTGTAATAGGGACCCGAAAAGGGACCCTAATTTTGACAGCCACCCAAATGTGGGTTTCTTCAGGGTGCTTAAACGCGAGACGCCGAGCTCCATCTTTGGGTTTCACAAGTGGTCGATTGAAGATAATGTAGGCACCTGATTTAAAATGAACCCTGGCCCTATCACCCCAAAGGATTCATATGAGGAACCCCAATAAAGGCCCAAGGCTTCTTAATCGGGTTCCTACATTACCCCCTCGTGACGTGGGGATCCTCCTGCTTGGGATTCAAGAGCCAGGGGTGTCGTGAAATGAGTTGCTCTGGGTTGGGTTAAGCCCTAAACCTAGACCCTAAACTGGGTTTGCGGCACATGGGCTCGTGAACACAAGCTGCCTGTTGACCAAGAATCCTTCCAATCTATTCGGTTTAGGGGTTTAGGGTTGAGGGTTTAGGATTTAGGGTTCATGGTATTCGCTCGGCAAGAGCCCATAAGAAGCCAAAGTAGGTTTCCTGGACAATCAAACATGCACCTACGTCTCGGAGGAAGGCTCTGCTGAATCCCAAAGCCGTAAGTTGTAGTTGTAATAGGTTACATGTGAACTAGGAGTCGGAACTACCGTATGATTTCGGACTTTTTCGTTAAACCCGAAACCCTAAACTGTGTATCGCTAGCTTCAACTACTTAGCTGCTTAGCTAGTCCCCGGGTGTGCTCGAACTCAACAAGCAGGTGTAAGTTGTCAGGTCAGGGTTTGCGGTCCAGTGGCTAGTTCACAAGTTGTTTATGATGGCAATTGACAAAATCACGCGAAAACATGGGAGTAGCTCTGATGTGCTGCCGTGCCTCTCTTGTCGCGGCCCGAAACAGTATGTTCAAAAGCCGAAGACCCACATCCTCAACAGTAAGCTCTAAAGCCTCCTA
The DNA here is from genome assembly GCA_905221615.1 of Symbiodinium sp. CCMP2592. Taxonomy (NCBI): domain Eukaryota; class Dinophyceae; order Suessiales; family Symbiodiniaceae; genus Symbiodinium; species Symbiodinium sp. CCMP2592. The sequence goes on from CAJNDT010000591.1 coordinate 345,129, forward strand.
CCTTACGATTGCGATTCATGTGAAGTGATGGCCGCCTTTGTAGACACTGTTTCATTCTGAGTGATTTGAGCGTCTTGAACCCTAAGCCGAGGCCCTAAGCCCTGAACCCTTAAACCCCAACCCCCAGGCAGAGCGCTCATAAAAAAGCTCGAAAAGTTGGCTCAGGCATGAAGTCAATTTGGGGAGGGCTTAGTTCGGATTTAGGAGTTTTAGGGTTCAGGAATCAGCTTTCAGGGGTTTAGAGTTTCTCTACGGGTTTTGGGGTGTAGGGATCTCCCTTCTCAAATCTAGGGTTGACATCTGCACCTTGACGATGATGTTCCGAGGTTTTTTATGCATCTTACATTTTGACATTTCTCAGTTCTTTCTAGTACACCTTTCGCTCAAGGTGCCCTACTAAACCCTAAACCCTAAACCCTAAACCCTAAACCCTAAACCCTCAACCCTAGTGTACCTCCCCGGCCGTACGGGCATGGCAAGGCTATTTCTCCACACTGTAGACCTTCGGAGGGACTCGAAGGGTTCCTCAGGTTTTCTACAAGTTTAGGTTTAGGGCTTAAGGGTTTAAGGGTTAAGGGCTTAGGGTTTAGAGTTTAGGGCTTTGCTGGTTAAGGTTTTAGGGTTCAGAGTTTAGGGTTTAAGGGTTAGGGGTTTAGGGTTTAGGGTATCAAAGTTATGTGGGGTGTTAGGGGAGCTTTCCAAAGCTACAGTCCCGAGTTCACTAAGGGTTTGATGTTGATGAGAGAGTTTACAGCGCACATACAGCAAGTCTCTCGGAAAGGGGAGTTTCAGAAAATGCCGGACGGCATTGCAGACCCTGTGATGCAGGACCCTCAATTAAACAGATCAGGCAACGTTACGCATTGTAATGTTCAGGCGGGTATGCAGCAAGTCGCAGTAGCAGTAGCAGGAGCGGCAGCAGCAGCAGCAGCAGCAGCAGCAGCAGCAGGAGCAGCAGGAGCAGCAGGAGCAGCAGGAGCAGGAGCCGTGGCCGTAGTGGCAGTGGTAGTGGTAGTGGTAGTGGTAGCAGTAGTAGTAGCAGGAGCAGTACTAGCAACATGAGCTTAAAGAAGTAGCAATAGTAGGAGATAGTAGGAGCACCTGCAGCAGCAAGAAACACACATATGCAGCAGTTCCCTGATCGACAAGGTGGGTCCGGAATACGACCGAGCCTGCGCCGCCGGATTCCGAGGGGCGTTCTCCCGGTTTCCATGAGGGTTTAAGGGGTTAAGTTGAGGGTTAGATTTATGACTTCCCATGGCCGTAAAACTGCAATATTTTTGATTCGGAATATTCCTTCAGCTGCGATTAGGAATCCTTACTGACTCAGGGACCCGGAATTACGGGGCAATTGAGCCGTTGTTTGAGAGGAGCAAGGTTTAAGACCTAGCAGCGTCAAGAGAAGGTGTTCCCTTTCTTGCGTCCACCCTCAGCCTTAAAGCCTACAAGCACCAATGCACTGCTACATCCCTTCATGAACCTGTAATTCCTTTGCCTTCACATTGGAAATGTCGTAGACCCCTTCAGGAGCCAGTCATGAACCTTTAGAGGACCATGAACCTTGCAGAACTTTTGCATCTAGAAGCCCCAAAACCCCCAAACCCTGAACCCTAAGCCTTACGGTGCCCAAATGATCCTGAACCATAAACCCTGAGCGTGCCTTTCCCAGAAGACCCTCAACCCTGGCGACCTTGAACCGCAAGCCTTCCTTACCCAGGAGACCTTAAACCCTAAAGAAATTTCTGCTGCACTTGCAGTCGGAAGAGGGCCCATAAACCCTAAACCCCAAACCCTAAAACACAAAAACCTAAAGCACAAAAATCTAAAACACAAAATTCTAAAACACAAAAACCTCAAGACCTTGGGAAAAGGCTTGCCATGAAGCCGTGGCAACGTTGAAGCGCCAGTGCGGCGATGAGGCGCCTGGGCTTTGGGTTTGGGGTTTCCCCTGAGGGTCCATGTACCCAAATAGGCTTCCCTTAGGGCACCATAAGGGTTTTTTTAAAGGGATCTACAAGGGACCTATAAGGGTTTGGGGTATGAGGGTCCATGTGCCCAAATAGTACGTACTTTGGGCCCAATGTACCCATATAGGGAGTACTTTAAGGCCAATGTATATACTATTTAGGCACATGGGCCCTGAGGGTTTGGGGTTTTTAGGGTATTGGGGTTTAGGGCTTTGGGTTTAGGGTTTAGGGTTTTAGGGTACCAGGGTATTGGGGTTGGGGGCTTTAGGGCCTAGGGTTTAGGGTTTAGGGTACTTGGGCTTAGAGTTTGTTGCTTTAGGGCCTAGAGTTTAGGGTTTAGCGTTCGGTTTGGGTTTAGGGGGAAGGGTTTGAAGTTTAGGGTTTAGGGTTCAGGATGTTGGATTCGTCGGGATGTTATTAAGGGCTCAAGTAATGTTTTGCGGATTAAACTGCGGAGTGAAGGTGTCAGCATGGGTCAGCATTTTGGGGTTAGGGTTTGGAGGGTGGAGTTCGCTGAACTGAAGGCTTTGTACTTTAGGGTTTAGGGTTTAGGGTTTAGGGTATAGGTTTTTAAGGATTTCGGGAACCAGGTCTTTATTGTGTATAATTAGTCTCCTTTGTAGTTCCATGAACAATTTTTATGTTTCCCTAAGGGCCCATGTGCCTAAATAGTATATACATTGGCCTTAAAGTACTCCCTATATGGGTGCATTGGGCCCAATGTATATACTACTGTATTTGGGTACATGGACCCTTAGGGTTAATTGTCCAAGAAATGTAACTCAACAAAGGAACTCCAATGGAGGCTGCAGGCATGGATAACCCTGCCAACAACCCAGAGAGCCCAAGACCCCTTAATTAAGGAATATGATTAGAAAGGGTTTCATATTATGATTTAAGCCATATTCCTCAAGTAGGGGGTATTGGGCTCTCTGGGAAAACTCCGGACGTCGCTCTCCCCGCTTTGTGAAATTCGCTTCCTCAGGCCCAAGCGATGCAAGAGGTCGTGTACAGCTGGTGCCTACACTTTACTCGAGATTTCCAAAAGGGTTACTCATCGAGCCCAATACCCCTCAATTAAGGAATATACGCTTAAATCATAGTATGAAAGCCCGATAAAATATGAGCCATATTCCTTAATTAAGGGGTATTGGGCTCTTTGGGTTGGCAGGGACAGCCAGGAGGTTCTGGCAAAGAGGCTCCTCTGATACCCAGGGGTTCAGGCCGTGCCGTTTGGAAGAACTGGGTCTTATAGGAAGGGTTGCCCGAACCCAAAGACTCAAGCCCGAGTTGGGGAGGAACTGTAAGCTTTCAAGAAGATGTGAGTGAGCTTCTCAGGGGTTCAGGGTTTAAGTTTCCTGTCCAAGAGACCTGGGCTTCGCAAGCAGACGCCTCCGCGTAATTCGATGTTTCGTCCGCCCTCCTGCTCACGCCGTAAAGCCTAAACAGAACCCCGAGCTCGAGGCACTTCCGCGCTACGAGGCGTTGTTGAAGGAGGGTTTGCCGGAGCACCCAGTGTTTATAGGCTGTACGGCCTTAGGGTTCAGGGGTGTTCTGACTTGGGCTGTGTGGTTGCTGGTTTAAGAGTTTTCTCCAAGTTGGAGGGTTTTTTTCACACTTGGGAATTTTCCAAGCAGGAGGCTTTAGGATTGAGGGTTTCAGTCGTAGGGTCCTGTTTGCCATGGGTCATTCACGGGGCCCCAGGTTTCGGCTTTTGCCAAGACTGCTAAGTTTAAAAGTTGATTGCCCAAAGGCCCTAAAATCTGACCCAAAAGATCGAATTTGGATTCCAGGAATGTTGTGCTTTTGGTTCGAGGTTCAGGGCTTACCTTTGGCTTTCGCCCCAGCGGAGCACTTTCATTTGCTTCATTGCCGAGATTGTCTAACCAGGGCTTCAGGGTTCAAGGGGTAGTCGAGCGAGAGCACATCCCCTGTGAAGGTGCGGACTTGTAGCAGTTTAGGCCTTACATAGGAGTTTATGGGCTGTAGAACGTGGTGCCGACCAAGGCCCCACAGCCCACGAGAGGATCACATGACCAGACCGCGTGTTTAAGGGCTGGTTGGATTTGACTTAACTCAACTTGCCCCCCATACCCCTTCATCAGTACTGTAATGGCCCAGAGACCTAAATGTGATCATCTGATCATCCCAGTCCGAAGCCGCAAACCTTGAATTCCAAACCCTGAACCCCAAAGCGTGACACCTCAACCCAAACCCTGACCCCGTAACTCAGACCATGTTTGGATGGGGCAATATAAAGGCCCCAGTAATTACATGCTACCCCTTCAGGGTTTTTTTGTAGCCCAAGCCCTACTGTTGATGATAAAAATCCTGCACTACCCATAATAAAGAAGAGACCACAATTCCCATAGTTTAAGGTCCTTAAGGTAATGCAGGATCTATATCATCAACCGTATTGCGCTATTCCAATTATTGAGGCCCGGACAGTATCATAGGGTTTAGGGTAAATCCTCTGCAAGCCCAGGCCCTCGTCACGCTCCATGGGGGCCAGGTGCGTGAGGGAGCTCTGAACCCCAGAGACTCCAATAGCCCCTGATTAAGGAAGATATACCTTAAATTATAGTAGGATCCCTAATATGATTTAATTAAGGTATATTATTAAGGAGTATACATTAAACTATAGTAGGACCCCTATTATGATTTAAGGTGTGTATATATTCCTTATTCCTTATAACTTAAGGGATATTGGAGTCTCTGTGAATGTTTGGTGTTGGGACTCTGGGGTTGGCCAAACTCAGAACCCGCGGACTTGGAGTTTATAGGGTTTAGGGATTGGAAACCGAAGCCCTAAACCATGCGAAGCCCTCTGACCTGTGAGAATGCAGGGCCGTGGGGCTCAGGGGATAGCAGATGGCAGTCACATCATCGTGGTGGTACTTCCCTAAACCCTAAACCGACAGGTGTTCAGAAGTTTTTGGCTTGCGAGCGGGTTTAGAGCTTTGGGCTTGGGTTTTTGGTCTTTCGGCTTCACGGCAGCCCTACCCCAGAAACTAAATACGCCAAAGGGCCATCGAAACCCTGCAAACCCTAAACCCCACACCCTAAACCCTCGAACCGGAAACCCCAAGCGGACGTTTTGCCAGGGACCTTCGGTGGCCCAGACAGATCGTTCTCATGAAGACCCGATCTCAGACAGGATGTACGGTTTGGGGTTCAAGGCTTAAAGTATGCAGGGGCTCAAACGTTACAGTAAGAGTTTACGAGTCGAGGGTTTAAGTTTGGGGTTTTAGGGTTTAGGGTTTAAGGCTTTAGGGTTTGGGGTTTTAGGATGGTTTACGGCATTTGCGTCGTTTGGTTTAGGGCCCAGGTTGAGGTCGGGATACACACTAAACTGCCGCACTGATTAGCACTGGGTGGGGATATCTTCAATGAGTTATCGTACTTTTTAGAGTAACCATATTCCTGTCGTGCCCGTATATGTGCGCAGTACAATATCTAGAATCTAGACCGGGGAACCCTATGCGATAGAGGCAGACGTGACACGATTCACCGTGTAAAATAGCGCCCGCAGCCCCTACATACTCCAAAGTCCCCGTGGCATTAGATCAGGGCACACGTGCAACACCAAATAAGCCCTTAAACCTCAAATCCTAATCCACAAGTCTCAACCCCTAGTATTGAATGTGAGGTCCTCCTCCTAGACTATGCGGAGGGAACACGGCCGATAAACAACACAGAAACGCAAACCCCTGTATGCAAGGGTCGATCGCCACATGTCGGAGTTGATGCATGGCCTTTCCGTAGCTCGCTTCTCCTTGTTGTAGGCCACGCTGCTTTTCGCCGCCGCGGAAGGTGTTACACTTTTCGTCCGGCCGAGGTCGTTGGCGGGTCAATGGGGGCAGGCGGTGGGGAGGGTGGGTGGGGTTTAAGTTTAAGAACACCCCTTTGCTTCTGGACTCATGCAGCACGAGCTTCGACTACACAGCGCCAGGCGGGATCTGGGATCATATGATGCCGTCGCAACGACGGAGCCTCTAGCCCCTTGGGACGTTCCCTGACGGAACTTGGCTGTGCAGGGGTACAGACTTGAATCCGGCTGCACCGACCCCTCCACCTGTGCCTCCGAAAGGCTTCTCGTTTCCAGCTCGCAGAGCTTTGCCAGTGATTCGAAGTGCTGATCATCACAGTCATAAAGAGAGGGCGAAAGCGCTAGCACTATGGCAGACTCTACTTGTGGGGGCAGTCTGCGGTCTTGCTGTGATTCTGGCCAAAGCTACGGACTATCAAGTACCTGGCATACTTGAAGACGTGTTTGCAAAGAAAGCCGCATCGACCTTGAGGAGTCGCGCTTCGAGTCTTTTGCAGCTTGCACGGTGGCAGAAGGCCACGTACGGAGAAGGACAGATTTTCCGAATGGAGGAGGAGCGACTGTATGATTACACCTGTTACATCAGGTCAGAAGGTGCCCCTGCCTCACGAGGAGCGAGATTTGTGCAAAGTGTGACGTTTGCTCATACCTTGATGCAAGGCCAGGGAGACTTGTCTGTGCTTTCTTTTGGGGTTGTTGGGGCCACGGTGGCTGGTGTCTCCAATAAGAAACCGATTGTTAAATCTATACTGGACTTAGAACCCTAGCAAGAATTATAGTATTAGTTTTAGCTGTTTCTTAGGGATTATAATAACCAAAAATCAAAAAAATATTCACCCCTAAAGAAAAGTGGCCATTGAAGATTCATCAGCTTCGAAGGTTAGAGCACCTAGCCTGCGGTGAGGCGACTGCAATCTCAATCTTTGCTGGATTCTTATGTGGGTGGTTGTAAATATTAGGGTCCCTTTTTGGGTCCTTATGATAATCCGGCACCTACTGTTTAGGGTACCCAAAAGGGGACCATCATTTTGACAACCACCCATGTGGTTTGGCGCATGGACGCCTTCGCTTCAGCGATGCACAGATCGGAGGCTTCAAAAGGTGGGATGAAGGTAGGTGGGATATTCCCAACTAAGAGTCCTATCCTACCTACCTTCATCCCACCTCTTGAGGCCTCCGAACAGATGTTCCAAACCCCAAACCGTACAACCAACCCGGACCAACCCAAATGAGTTCCTGAATACTAACCCCTCAAACCCTAAACCCCTGAACCCCTAGAGCCTCAACCATAAACCCCTGAACCCTAAATCCTCAACCCCAGGAGCCCCACCCCAAAACCCTAAACCCCAAACCCCCTGCCACGCTGGAGGCCAGAGTCAGCCAACTTCACCATGCCAAAGAGCTCGGGCGCCCGTATGTTTGTTCGTTTGAGACCCTAAATCCCAAACCGTAAACCCTGGACCGTTTGTTTGGGCTTGAGGGTTAAAGGTTTCCTGTTGCTTCGCTAGTTTGTTGTTGGGTTCTAGTTCTTTGTCCAGTGTTTTATGGTGTTTTGCGAAAGTTCTAGGGCTATGGGCTGCATGTTGTTGAAGTTGTTTGGGGCATGAGGCTGGTTGTTAAGGTCCTCGGGTTTGGTCCTCGGGCTTTTAGTCAAGTCTTAGGTGAGGAGAGGAGTTTTGGAGAGCGATCGTGGGTGTTTCCGTGATTACCTGTACTAGGTTTGCAGGTACCGAATTGGGATAAAACCTAAATGTGCCTTATGGATTTCATGTAGAGGCCCAATTATACGTAATTTTTCGGGCTCTCAATATCGGGACCTATTTTACATGTGGGACTTCATCGTCGGGTTTCGGGAATGGGGATAAAGGGCCGTCTAGAGTTTGCTTCAGGGAGTCTAGAGCTGAGGCTTGAGTGTTCTAAATCTTCGTGGGCTGAGTAACTAACCTTTACCCTTTTGGGGTGTATATAATACACCCTAAAGGTCCATGTACCTAATATAGTATATACATTGGCCTTAAAGTACTCCCTATATGGGTACATTGGGCCCAAAGTATATACTATTTGGGTACATGGACCCTTAGGGATAGTGTGTGGGGAGAAGGCCGAATTAGCCTGTTTACTGAGCCACGGGATCCTTGCAGTCGGCGTAAACCCTAGGTTGATGATATAAATCCTGCATTAACTTAAGGACCCTAAACTATGGAAATTATGGTACATTCTCTATTATGGGTAATGCAGGATGTTATCATCAACCGTAGGTATGTATTCTGACTACGTTTACAGGTTTAGGGTTCAGGTTAAGTCCGAGTCGTTCAGCCCGTAAGCCCGAAGCTCTGAACCCCTAAGGAATGCACCACACATCCTCGCGGAAGCCTCACCCTGCCCTGTTAAAAATCCATGCCGACTTCGGCGCCCTAGTGTTATCAGTGCTCACACTGCTCACACATAGTCCCAGATCCCAAGACAAGCTAGCCTCCCAACCCCTCGAACCTGTAGTGCCCGACTGGTTGACAAACTCTACACCCGAAGCTGTAAAGTACTCCGTGGTTCAACTTCAGCCCCAAGCCCTAAATCCCAGACTTACCGACTTCAAAGCATAAACTCTTAATACCTAAAGACGCAAAGAAGCCCGAAGCAAATCCAGAAACTTCCGCAGTCGTGGTTCTATTCTTTGACTAAACGTCTTTTATCAAGGGTCCCGGCTACAGTGGAAGGATCATTCCTTACTGAAAGGGTTTTCAGTCTTGACTGGGCATGAGCCGGCAGAGCACCCTAGAATGGTAGAGTCGTTTAAGGACCCTAAACCCTAAACCGCGCTTCCCCAGGCAAAGCGAAGCTCGCCTTGCTTTGTGGCCCCACGGCCACGCCGGAGTACCCAGGAAGTGTGCGTCCGTTCTACGATCTAATAAGACTTCGGGCTAGAGAGCTTGCACGGGGTGCCGGGGTCTAGGTTGTGGCTTTAATGGTTGAGGGTTGCGGATCACCTAGACCCCCCAACTACCCTGTATTGTAGCCCCAAATTGCCTCTAAATGAGAAATAAATCAGAGCCCTTTAAAGGGCATTTGGGGGGTCGCGGATCAGGGGTTGAGGGTTTTCACCAAGGCTGTGGGCTGGTGAGGCCTATCGTCAGGGCCCTAAACCCTGAACCCTGCAAAAAGGATTATTGGACTTAGTAACTGGGGTCATTAATTAAGGTAACTCTACTTATAACTACTTATAACCTCAATTAACTTACTAAGTCCCATGATCCTCCAAGTGCGGGTGGGTTCTGCTACAGGACGGTCTCCTTGCAGGTCTCAGAAGGTTTTGGAGAACTTTGCGGTCAGGGTTCAGGGGCTTCCAAGCCGGTAATGTAGGTATTTTGGGGGTTCCTTTTTATAATATTATAGTATAATGGGCTTCAAAACCCCATTCTAAATATTAAGGCCCCTACATTACGATCTTTACTTGCAGGCGCGGGCCCCTGAACACTAAACTCTCAAACCTGGCAAAACAGCAACGGCAGCTCTAGGCTACGGGGCCAGCAGAGTGATCGGTTCAGATGTGCAGCCGAAGAAATGTCAAGTGCAAGTTGGGTTCAGGGCTTAGGGTTTAGGGTTAGGGGTTTCGTGGGTTTAGGGCCTACGGTCAGGTCATCTACAACAAGCGAGAACACTCGCCACCCAAGAAGCATACACTGTATATAGCGGAGAGTCCTGCCTGTACTCTCCAGTGTACCCGCTTTCGGCAAACCAATTCCATGGGTAGGACATGGAAGGACGCTACAACAAAGAAACCAGATAACGAGCACGAGGAAGTAACATAGGGTTCTGAAGCATTTCTGATGATATTCCCTTACAGTCCCTAGTGCAATATACCCCCCCCAAACTCCTGTTTCAATTATTTCGGCCCTGGTGTTACATGAACATGCAGGGGTTTGGGGGTCTACCCTGGGGAGTCGAGGCCCTCGAACCCTAAACTGTCTAAGTCCAAACAAAACTTGGCGCTCTTAGGACTTTAACTTTTTGGGTTTCTATATGAACGATAATAAGGAGGCTGAAAGTTTAACTTTTTGGAAGGGGTTCAGAAGTCAGCCAAAAAAGCTGAGCGCCGCACCTCTCAGACTCCCCAAACCGAGAACCACCGGCTTCGTAAGAACTCTGGCCCTGCATGACACAACCCCCGCAATACAGCCATTGATGCAACCCTCAACATGCCTGCTAAACCCTAAACCCTAAATTATGGGTATCCCTGGGCCCGTACTAGTAATTGAGCCTGTAAGGCATTCTGGACACATGGGTGCCCTGCATGAGGACAATCCCCTCAGTACAGCCGTTGATGCAACCCTCACCATTCCTGCCAAACCCTAACCTAGTAGTCGAGTAGGTAAGCTTTAACCTTTTTTTGTTAGTGTAGTCCCTATATAAGCCCTATATACCCAACAAGGTTAACCTTCAGTTCCCCAGGATACCCGACAAGTAGGCTAAACCCTAAACCCTATAGGAACCAGTACACAGTACACCACCCCTCACCAGAACCCGCATCCATCAGGATTCCTACGGGAAACCTTAACGCCAACATAGAATCCTACAAGAAGAGACACCCTTGAATGGCCCTACCTACCTCAATCCTTATAATTATAACTTCACACTTATAGTAGCCCATAAAAATAAGCCCTAAGCCCTAAGCCCAGCCCTAAACCCTAAACCCTAGCCCTAGCCTAAACCTACAGTAAGAGCTCAGGCTCAGCACACAGAAGCTCACGCAGACCACTGCGAAGCTCGGCGTCCGACCGAAGGCGACGATGGCTTTCCCTAGGTTTTATGTTAAGGGTTAAGGGTTTAGGTTTAGGGTTTAGGGTTAGGGTTTAGGGTTCAGGGTTTAGGGTTAGGGTTAGGGTTGGGGTTTAGGGTGAGGGTTTTGGGTTTAGGTTTGGGGTTTCGTGTTATGGTTTAGGGCTTAGAGTTTAAAGTTAGGGTTTAGGAGAGGCTTTACAGTGAAGTCTCTAAAGTGTTGGGTTTATGGGGCGCAGAGGGTTTTCTGTGCGGTTTCATAGGGTGATATGCGATTTTTCTTCGATGTGTGTATGGTTTTGACGATCTTGAATGGGTTATGCTGGTTGATCGTGTTGTGTGGCTTGAAAAGGTTATATAAAGGGGCTTTCTGTGTATGTTCTGAGGTCTAAGATTGAGGTCTTAACAAGTAGCAACACGGTTCCGAAGGGCCCCCTAGTACATTTGTACATCGGAGTTTCCGAAAATGAGGGACCCTTATATGGTACCCTAAATAGTAGTATCCTTATTATAAGCAGCCCAAAATAAGGCAGCCCTCAATTTTCAAAAACTCCCACATGGAGATGTACCCACAGCCCTAGTCTCCCTATGCAGGCTCCAATTACCGGTTGCTTTCCAGTCTTAAGGTGTCAGGGTTTAGGGTTCAGGGCTGAGGCGCTTGAGGGGAGGGCATGAGGGCCCAGGGTTTAAAGTTTATGGTTTAGGGTTTAGGGTTTAGGGTTCTCATGGAGTGGAGTTTCTGTGGTCAAGAGTTGAGGGTCCATCAGTTCAAGGCCCGTCAGCTTTGCCATGTTGGGTTTAGGAATGCGGACTGGCTTTGCGTAGTGCTTCAACCGTAGGGGACTGCGGTGCTCGAGTCTTCCAAGTATCCTTGGATGTTGTTGACATGTCGAGGGATCCCTTAGCGAAGTGCGTTTAGGGTTTAGCGTTTGTTTTACAGATTTGTTAGGGTTGAGTTTCGGGTGTTCGGAGACGACAAGGATGCTGTAGGAATCGTAGGTAGGCCTCTCGACCAGCACATATATATATATATATATATATATATATATATATATATTAATATATATATATATATATATATATATATATATACATATTCATATGCCTACATCTATGTATGTACGTACATACATACAGAGGAATACAAGTTCGCTTGGATTTGTTTGTAGTATACTGTTTAGAACAGCAGGTGAATTTTATTTGTGTTTGCTAGTGACATTTGCAGCTGTATGTCAATTGACATTTGTGTTTTTGTGTGTGTGTGAGTATGTTTTCATACAACCCCTTATTAGGTTCTCATTTTTCCGTGGAGGGGCAGGGGACTTAGTAAGTAGGTTATATGTCGAGTTATAAGTACCCTAAATGGACTTACCCCCCCAAGTATAACCCTAACTTATAAACGATTTACGAAGTCCCCTGCCCCTCCAAGTACCCAGAGAGCCCAATACCCCTTAATGAAGGAATATATCTTAAATCATAATATGAAGCCCTATATAATTTAAGCCATATTCCTTAATTTAGGGGTATTGGGCTCTCTGAGTAGACTTGCCCATTGAGACGTAGAGTCGCTTTGTCGCAAGAGAGGCTCTTCCGATCATGGTCCCAAGGCCTTTTTATTGCTGATGCCAGCCGTTGAAAAGAGCCACCCTGAATTTTACCCGCAATCTTAGTTCCTTCAGAAAGCACTAAGCCGTGAAACTTCAAGTGCTTAAATGCACTGGCCTGAAGTTGGGCGGGATGGAGTGGCCACAGGCTGTCTCTGCTCTATGCACAAACTCGAAGCTCGTTCTCTTGAGATGAGGTGAGTGATCATAATAAGTGGTTGTGCATTACGGTATACCTGGGCACCCAAAACCTATCTTTGTAAGAACTCATGTATAAGAATCAGAATAAGCAGTCCTGAAAAGGCAGTTTATTGACGGTTCAGGTATACTGTGGCTATTTTCTCCCAGGCACAAACCTTCAAGCCCCAACCAGCATCAGGCCTGTGCGTTGACGTGGTGTATGGAGGCAAGCCTGAGTTGTGGGGCAGGGGTCGAGGGTTCAGGACTTGGCGCTTCTGGATTTGTCTTCACTTTTCGGGAAAGGGCTGGGTTGGGCTTAGCAGTCAATGTAGGCTTTCGCCAAAGGTTTCGGTGTTGAGGGTCTAGGGTTCAGAGGTCGGTTGATGAAGACAACAGAGTGAACCAAACATGGAGGCTGTTTAGGGTGCGGGGTGCATAAGCTAACCCCTAAACCCTAAACCCTAGCAAGCGGTGCAAGGGAAAGCACCCACCAGAGCCTTCTCGTCCTCATCTTTGGCGACGACTGCATGCTTTGGTTTGCGTTGGAGATTGCCCCAATGTTACCGTAACCCCCTCAGCCCTAAACCCTTGAGAGTTGCGGACCGACAGCTTCTAAAGCCCTCTGTCTCTCAGAGGGGGCCCTGCCAAACTCTAAACCCCAAACCCAAGAACCTCAGAAAAGCCCCCAGCTACACAATCCGAAGCTTCAAATTCCAGACCCTACACCCTAAATTGTAAACTATAACTCTAATCTTTAAACCCTTAACTCAAAACCTCTAAACCCTAAACCCTAAACTCTAAACCCCTAAGCCCTAAATCCCATAAGTCCCCCCTCACAGGTCCCCACAGCAGCTTGCGGCAGCGCCGTTTGCATATCCCTCGAGCCGGCCCGTACCGACCTTTTCTTGCGGGGGGGGGGGGGGGGTTAGGCCAACCGGGGCTTCAGGGCTTCCGGTTTAGGTTTAGGGTTTCAGGTTGAAGGTTCAGGGTTTACTGGTTTCGGGGCTTATGGGCTGGCTGTAGGGTTGTGTTTAACGGCTTTGAGAACTTACGGCTTTGTGAGAGTTTGTTCCTGTCGTGTTTTTCAATACCAGCTTTCTATGAGGGTTTAGGGTTTCGTGTAGGGTGTGAGATTGGATGTTTAGGACATGTGGTGTCGAGATTTCGGGCTGCAGGGTGCCTCAAGGAGGCCCAAAATCCTATTCGACGTTTACGGGGCCCCTACATTGTAGAACCCTTTAAAGTAGATTCCTCATAACTAGAATCCTTGAAAGGAGCCCTTTAAAGGAACCCTATTCTAATGATTCTAGCTATTAAGGCCCTTATACTATAGTACCCTTATAGATCCCTTATAGCATCCCTTTAAGGAGCCCTTTAAAGGAACCCTATTCTAATGATTAAGGCCCCTGTAGTAAGAGGCCGGCTCGGAGCCGCCAGCAAAGCGCGCCCGACAGGCCGAGAGGCGCCGACCTCCGGGGGTTCTTAGGGTTTAGGGTTTAGGAATTAGGGGTTTAGGATTTAGGGGTTTAGGGTTTAGGAATTAGGTGTTTAGGGCGTAGTTTTGGAGCATTCAAGTAGGGTATTAGGATTTAGGGGTTTACTGTACAGTTTTGGAGCATTCAATTGGAGCATTAGGATTTAGAGGTTTAGGGTTTAGTTTTAGAGCATTCAATTAGGGTATTAGGATTTAGTCTAGGGTTTAGTTTTTGAGCATTCAATTACGGTATAAGGATTTAGGAGTTAAGGGTTTGGTTTTGGAGCATTCAATTATTCATACATATTCCCATGTTATTACTCCATTGGGGGTTTACGTGTTTAGGGTTCAGAGGTTTAGGGCTCAGGGATTAGTCTAAGCCATCTACAGGTGGGTAGTTTTAAGATGGGTAGTCTCCCATAAGCCTTCCATACCACTCCTATAAGGTAAAGGGGTCTTATGGGAGTACTATGGAAGAGGAACTACCCACCTGAAATGGGCTTCTAATTAGGGCCCCAAAAGTATGGTGCCGGGTTTAGGTTCCCTGAGCCGGGGTTGGGGTTGAAGAAGTGGAGACCCCAAGTCAAATGGGAGTTTCCGAAAATAGGGGACCCTAATAAAGTACCCTAGATAGTAGGATCCTTATTATAGGGACCCCAACTAAGGTACCCCTCATTTTTTCGGAAACTCCCAAATAAACCCACATTCTCAACCCTCGCTGGACCCCGAAAGTAAATAATAGCCTTGTATAGGTGTCGGGCCTTCAGGCAGGGGTTACGAGTTTAGGCCTTAGATTGTCGGGTTTGGGTTTCGGTTTGCTGGGTTTAGGTGTTAGGGTTCGGGGTTTAGGTCTTTGTTGCTCGGGTGTAGGTCGAAAGGTAGGCTTGTTGGTATTATACTGTAGGGGCGTTTCATTGTGTCTTTATGTCTTTACGGAGCTATTAAGTTCCGATAGGGGTTTACTTCGACGTACATGGAGGCTCTTCGCAAGCTCGATTATAAGATGTCTTTTGTGATTATGTATGGGCATGAACACCGTTTTCATGCTTTAGATTTCTTGATGTTGTTTTTAGCCTTTAGGCCAAGCCCTCAGCCTGAATACCAAGCTCGTCTGCTAGGGCCGGCCCGGAGGGCACTGTCCGCGTGCGACACATCCTCTTCCGGCATCCACAGTTGCCACAGCCTCGATGAAGGAGAGTTCTGAATCTTTGAAGTATTTAGGGTTGCTATCACTATGGCTGCCGTCCTGTTAGTATTATTGTTATTAGTAAGTAGTAGTAGTAGTAGTAGTAGTAGTAGTAGTAGTAGTAGTAGTAGTAGTAGTAGTAGTAGTAGTAGTAGTAGTAGTAGTAGCAGGAGTAGTAGTAGTAGTAGTAGTAGTAGTAGTAGTAGTAGTAGTAGTATGCCACTGACGCTGTCACTACCACTACCACTCCTGCCGCTGCTGCCGCGACGACTATTTTGACTGCTGCTACACGTCGCTACTGCTGCTGCTGCTGCTGCTGCTGCTGCTGCTGCTGCTACCACTGCCACTACTGCAGCAGAGCAGGAGCAAAGCATGGCATGGTTGCGGATGCTGTTTGAAATCTATCCATCGGAAAGCGAGATGATGCCGCACCGCTGTTGCCGGGTTGCGCCTGATGCGTCATGCGGCATATATAATGGCATGTGGTATTCATACAACCTCATGCCTTATGTGCAGCGCCTTTGTGGCCCCACTTTCTTACCATTCCGTCCACCTCTTTCTGCTCCGTTCTTCGCACCGTGGTAGAGGTGGGCTGGAAATCTCTAACGGCTGCTAGTAACTTAAGAGATTTATTCTGTGAGGGCAAAGACTGCTTCGCGAGGCATCATGGGCTGCTCTTCCAGCGTGAGCGTGATGCACGACGATGTGGAAGACACTGGCGTCACCCGCGTCATCTTCACGGACTGCTGGCAGTTTCGTTGTCCAGGTTGACATAGCAATTGCCTGCGTGCATCTCAGTAAGGCTACCCCGATGGGCACAGAATCATGTGCAGGATGCTGCTGGAGAAGAGTTCGTGCAGCAGTCCGCTCCGTTCAAGGACTGGGATCATAGGACACGCTACTTTACGTTCAACGCTGCAAGGCAAGTAACCCTAAACCCTAACCCCAGCTTCTCACTTATCTGCGATGCCCAGGAGGGCCTTCGACGCTTCAACTCCTTTCGCATCAGCGACAGAGATGCCTCTGGAATCAACGTCCCGCTTGCAAGCACCCACAACCACCATGTAAGGCAGCAGCTCGAATGCAATGTGGGAGTTTTCGAGTCGGCAGGACAAGGGGCCGGTTCAGTTGGGAAGCTTGTGCTCCAAAGCTCGCACAGCACAAAGGCATGCTGGTCAGTCTCCGAGTTGGGGTGGTGTCTGACCTATCTTTTTCCAGACTCCCTCCCTCTGCCCCCTTCCCCCGCCTCCCTTCCTCCCTTGCTCCCTCACTCACTCTCTGTCTCCCTCTCCCCTCTCCCCTCTCCCCTCTCCCCTCTCCCCTCTCCCCCTCTCCCCTCTCCCCTCTCCCTCTCTCCCCTCTCCCCTCTCTCTCTCTCTCGTCGGCTCTCGCTCTCCTCTCTCTCTCCTCTCTCCTCCTTCCGCTCGCTAGCTCTCTCATCTCTCTCTCTCTCTCTCTTCTCTCTCTCTTCTATCTTCTCTCGCTCTCTTCTCTCTCGCTCTCTCTCTCTCTCTGCTCTCTCTCTCTCTCTTCTTCTCTCCCCCTCTCTCTCTTCTCTCTCTCCCTCTCTCTCTCTCTCTCTCTCTCTCTCTCTCTCTCTCTCTCTCTCTCTCTCTCTCTCTCTCTCTGTCTCTGACAATCTCTCTCTGACAATATAGAGTATATATATATACACATAATATTTGTGTTTATTTGTTGAGAGACACATAGGTTGACATACATGTACAATGTACATGCTTTGATGCATCTACTCGTGCCGGTATGCATGCCTGCACGCATGCAGACATGCATACAAGCATACATTCATTCATACATACATACGTACGCATAATATCTCTCTCGATATATAAACACATGTGTATTGACATACAAGTGCATATATGCATATATATATATATATACTTTTTGGTTTTCTCTTGTATACAATTATACATACAAACATATGATGATGCATATATATATATATATACACATACACATATGTACGTTTTCATTTATATATATACAGATATGCACACATCTCGTAAGTATACATAGACATAAACGACATGCACGTGCATACACATCATACATGTACATATATGATCGCACCCCCCCTCTCCATGATGCACCTCAGCAGTCTTGCCAACTGTTCGTGTACCGAATGATGTCTTCAAGTGCTCTCTCCGAGGTCCAGAAACCATCGGTATTTGCGGTGGTTTGTGTTCTTCACATATATTGACCCCTGCTCCTTGTACTTGTTTATGCATTTGTAACACCCCCCCCCCCCCCCCACACCCCCCCCCCCCCCCCCCCCCCACCCCCCCCCCCCCCCCCCCCCCCACCCCCCCCCCCCCCCCCCCCCCCCCCCCCCCCCCCCCCCCAAAAAAAAAAAAAAAAAAAAAAAAAAAAACAGGATCTGGTTCTGCGTCCGCGCCAAACGGAAGAAATACGTGAGCCCTTCTCAGTCAAGAAACACACGCACAGGAAAACTCGAATGTTTCTGCCTAGTTGGTGTTAGTCTGTACTTCTCCTTTTTGTCTATCTGTCTGTGTTTTTCTGTCTGTCTGTATGTCTGTCCTATCTTTCTATCTGCCTGTTTGTCCACATCCGTTTGTATGCCATATACTGTGAGATGTACGCCTCATGATTTTATCAGTTTACTGACGTAAGTCTTTTTTCGGGTGTGCAAACCGACCCCCAGACCTTAAAGCCGAGGCTCAACATCTTCCTGGCGGCTATCGAGAAGAACCCAAAGTTGCTGGAGAGGAGGGTGCTACCCAGCCAAGTTCCCAAGAACTGTGGCCAATCGGTGCTCTTGAAAGTTGAGAAGGAGCCAGGGCTGCTTGTGGCAACCACTATTCCTTGACGTTCCTTGTTTTTCTCACCATAGACCATACGCCCAAAAACCTAATCTAATTAATAAGGTTGCTACCTAGACCCCCCAACTACCCTCTAATGTACCCCAAATAACCTCTATTAAGGTCCCTTAGGACTCCATTAAAGGGCCCTTGGGGGGTCCTGGTATGTTGAACCTAATCCAATTAATCTAAACCCTAAACCCTAGACCCTAAAACCCTAAACCTAAACCCTAAACCCAAACCCTAAACCCTAAACCTAAACCCTAAACCCTATAAGCTTGCTATGTTAATGGACTACCTATAGTCTCCATTGTAGTTCCTTTTTTTGGTTTAACCACATATATAATACGGATCCTATAAGGTAACCCCAAAAAGGAACCACAATGGAGACATATACTGATAAAACCCTAAACCCTTTAAAGAACCCTTACAGATCTCTTTAAAGGAACCCTTAAAGATCCCTAAAGGGACTACAGGTGTAAAAGGCTTCGACTTTGCTGTGATCATAAAACCCTAAAGCCCTAAAACCCTAAAGCCCGAAACCCTAAAACCCTAAAACCCTAAAGCCCGAAACCCTAAAACCCTAAAACCCTAAACCCTAAGCCCTAAAACCCTAAATCGTAAGGCTTCGACTTGCTGTGATCAGGAATTCTCGGAGGTGAGCTCGGCGGAGGTTAGCACAGATGTGTCCAGCCCGGGCAGCATCGCTTAGAAGACCCCCTCAAAGGGGAGGAGGAAGGACCCTTAATGGGGACCCCTACCCTATAATGGGCTATATAATGGGTATGTAATATAGCTATGTTAAGGGTATATACCTAGGGGTCCTTAGTAAGGGGGCTTTATCCCTAAGGGTCCATGTACTCATATAGGGTTCCTTTAGGGGTACCATAAGGGTTCCTTTAAAAGGGATCTATAGAAAATCTATAAGGGTTTAGGGTATAAGGGTCCATGTACCCAAATAGTATATACATTGGCCTTAATGTAGTCCCTATATAGGTACATTAGGGCCCATGTATCTCTATATGAGTACATGGACCCTTAGGGATTGTTTAGAAGAAGCCGCTTTCCCTCCCCTGCGCCTGTCCACCGACTGTCGTGTTGAGGTTCAGGCGTTGGCGTTGGGATGTCAGTGGGGTTCAATGTTTAGGGGTTAGGGTTAAGGGTTTAGGGGTTAGGGCTTAGGGTTTAGGGTTTAGGGGATGTTCCCCTTCCGGCATCTTCGCATCAGTCCAGAGAAGATGCCCATTTGCAGACGTGGGGTGCGGGTGTTCATGTCGTTTCCGGGCGTTTCGTTGAGACTCGAAGCTGGCACATGTTCCACCTGGACCTTGTCGTCTGCAATTTATCAAGGGCGCATAGTCTGGTTGCTTCCGACTGTGATGGCGGAGTGAGACGACCGCTCTGACCGTGTAGCCCCAACGTGGCTATGCGGGTCAAGCCAGTTGTCTATCAGCACCCATTTGACCGACCAGGCGTCGGTCAACTTGAAGTGTGGCAGCGTGAGGGACCTGGGTTTGGAGTACCATACTTGAATACTTTTTTTTGGTGCCTGTTCCTTAAAGGAACCATTATGGAATTAAAGTCTATACTTGTTTGTCCCTGGTCATTTCCAGGAGCAAGGCAGTTGAGGTCAAGCTTTGCAGCTGCCAAGAAACGGGCTCAGCCCAATGTATCCCTCCTTTCTCTACGCACTTCCGCATGCTGGAATCAGTCTTCGCGCATTGGGACTTCGGCATCTGTGCGTCATGCAATTGAGGATGGGATTCTGTTGCACACCATGGTATTCGAAAGATTCGGTTCGATGCGTGGAGATTTCTTCCAGAGTTCATTTTAATGTCTTTGTCTACATCCCTAGGTGTTAGAACGATCTGACCGCCTTCGGAGCTCGCACGTAGTAATTGTCGTCGAGGTCGAAGTGGTAATGCAGGAGCCTTAATATTAGACTAGGGTTTTTTGGGGTCCTTGTTAGAATTACGGTATAATACACCCCCAAACCCAAGTCTAAATATTAAGGCCCCTGTATTGTCTCAGCTGGACCGGTTGTGGCAATGGTTGTTGGAGGTGGTGATAGCGGCACTGGCAGCAGTGCTCGTCGTAGGCACAGTTATAGTGGCAGTGCTACCAGGTAGACGTCGTCACAGTAGTGGGTGGAAGCAGTGGTCGTCGTTACAGTGGTGGAAGTAGTGGTGTGGTACCGAGCGGTGAAGATGTAGTAGCGTAGAAGTAGCAGACGTCGTCTCAGCAGTAGTAGTAGTAGTAGTAGTAGTAGTAGTAGTAGTAGTAGTAGTAGTAGTAGTAGTAGTAGTAGCAGTAGCAGTAGTCGTTGTCGTAGTAGTCGTGGTAGTAGTTGTAGTCGTCGTAGTAGTCGTGCTAGTAGTTGTAGTCGTCGTAGTAGTAGTAGTAGTAGTAGTAGTAGTAGTAGTAGTTGTAGTAGTAGTAGTAGTAGTAGTAGTAGTAGTAGTAGTCGTAGTCGTAGTCGTAGTCGTAGTAGGAGTAGTAGTAGTAGCAGCAGCAGCAGCAGCAGCGGCAGTAGTCGTAGTCGTAGTCGTAGTCGTAGTCGTAGTTGTAGTCGTAGTAGTAGTAGTAGTAGTAGTAGTAGCAGTAGTCGTTGTCGTAGTAGTCGTGGTAGTAGTTGTAGTCGTCGTAGTAGTCGTGCTAGTAGTTGTAGTCGTCGTAGTAGTGGTAGTGGTAGTAGTATAGTATTAGTAGTCGTCGGCGTCGTATTGGTAGTGGTGATCGCCACCATGCGATGTCTAGCAACGAGTTGTAAGATAGTGTTTGCGATCGGGCTAAGCGAAGTAAGCGAGCACCCAGACACTGCGAATGGGCAAGCTTTTTTTTTTTCTGGGCTTCCGTGGTTCCATCTGCCGGGATGGTGTCCGCCCATGAAAATGTCACAACTTTTCCTACATGTTTATGCAGACCCTTTGGCCGCTGCTGCTGTACTGATAGACCTGCTGCTGCATGAGTTGAGTTGAGTAGGCAATCGCAGCATGGCCCTGACAGTGATGGTGATCCTACTGGTGACTGACCATGACACCATGGTGGCATGGCGCTGTTGGTGATTCTACTGTTATGAACGGGAGGATGAGGCTTGGCAACAGCATGTGACACATTGTCAGTGTTGTTGAGCATTCATGGTGACGGTGATGGAAATGATGACTGCATGGTGATGACGAGGATGTTGGTTTGTAAGATGTTAGCAGAATGTTGACATTGATGCATCTGGAAACAGCACCCGATTTTGCAGACATTGAAGGAATTGCGCTCTCCGAACAGGTGTTCTGCCAATGCCTTCTCCGTCATGTTTGAAGCATTTTGAAGCGAGAGTTTTGCCCCACACTCTTGTTTCCATTGCTTCCTGCGCGACCCCAGCTTTCTGGCCCTTGCTTGCCAGGCAGTCTTCGCACATGTGCTGTGTAGTGTAGGAATTCCATGAACGGGCGGATGCCTTCCGGGTACAAAGGTGGTTTTCACACGCCAGGGCTCGACATGATTTCTCACCAATTGGGAGTTTCCGAAAACTAGCGGTACCTTATTTGGGGTCCCTATAATAAGGACCTACTATTGAGGGTATTATATTAGGGTCCCCCATTTTCGGAAACTCCCAATTCCTGGCAAGCAGAGACTTGCAACAGGTTGCCAGTTCGTTTTGATGTTGCGGTTAATGGGGCGCCACAATTTGGATGAGCTCCCCAGTTCTGCTCGTCAAGATTGCTCCTTTCAGAGCGGTGCCTGTCTTCCCTTCCACTTTCGCAAGCAGAGACTTGCTGCAAAATTTCCAACTGTTCCCGACTGCATTCTCGGAACTGTGGCGGTTTAGGGTTTAGGCTCTAGGCCCTAAACCCTAAACCCCTAATCCTAAACCCCAAACCCTAAACACTTGAACTCTAAACCCCTTAACCTAAACCCCAAGCCATCCCCACAGTGCCACCACCACAGACAGCAAGTTCTCGGAAGTGGCAGCCTCCTCCGCACAGCGACTCTTGCCAGTAATATAGGGGCCTAAGTAATTTATGGTTTAGGGTTTAGGGGTTTAGGGGTTTAGGGAATTACCAGTCCTGTAAATGGATCCTTTAAAAGGGTTAGCATCAGGGGTCTAGAATACGGGTTCTTGAGGGTTCCTTATTATACTTATAGTAAAATGTGCCCCAAAATCTTATTCTAAGTATTAAGGCCCCTATAGTACTTATGAGTTTGGTAGGGCTGCACGGACCCCAAACCCCAGACCCTCAGCCGAAGGAACATGTGATGCTTTAAATGATGTAGCACACGGTTCATCAGCGTGCATGGGGCTTGAAATCATGAATAGGCTCGGAGGGCGCACCATCGTCTTTGGTACTGTATGACTGCATGTGTGCGGATTTGGCACATTTTCTGAAGGCCCTCCACTCCTCAAGCATCTTTAGATGGTTTCCGAGACATATTTTCTGTCGCACCAGCTGCAGCAAGTGTGCGCGAGTAAGTTTCTCTATGCCGAACTGTAAGTTGCAAAGGATTGCCAGTTTTCTTGGAAAATTGGTCGTCAAGTGCATTGGTCGTCAAGTGCTGCGCCAGAACTGCAAGAGTACGCGAGGCCGTTACATCCGAATGAGGGCTGTCAGAGAGCAGATCACTCCGCTCCGCGAAACCACTTGTGAAAACAATGAGGGTTTAGCGCTCAGGGTTTATTGTCGCGACACATACGGGTTCTGCTATCAGTTGAGCCGAGGATTGTCGCACCCGTGCACCTATTTGTAGCAATTAGCCTTCATAGTGCCCGTTACAGTTCCGTAACCGTTGCGGTATGCCCTAAGCCCCTAAACCCCAGACCCTAAGCCCCAACTGCCTAACTGAACCGAACCGTAAACCCCATACCCTGAACCGTAATCCGCCAGGCAGTATTAAGGAAAACCATTAAAGGGGACCCCTCCTAACCCTACTGGGACCTGATTGAAAGACGGCTTACACACCCTTAAAGGAGCACGGTTTTTTTAATGTCGTGGGTTCCTGGGTGGGTGGGTATTTTCTCTATTATCGAAGAGGCTGCTCGATCCGGAGCTGCTGAACCCTAAACCCCTGGACCCCTAGAGCCCTAACCGTAGACTGACCGCTTATAGAACCCTTATGGATCCTTTTCAAGGAACCCTCAGGGATCCCTTACCATACACCCTACTTAAAGGATCATGGGACTTAGTAACTAGGTTTATAATTAGGGTAATTCTCCTTCTAGGTTTATAATTAGGGTAATTCTCCTTCTGACTACTTATAACCCCAATTAAGGTACTTATAACCCTACTTACTAAGCCCCATGATCCTCCAAGTAGACCCTAAACCCTCAACCCCATAGATCCCTTTTAAGGAACCCGTATAGATCCCTTTAAGAAGCCCTTTTAAAGAACCCTTACTAAGTCCTTTAAGTAAGCCGCCGGTTCCACCCGAGGCGACAGGTCGACCCGATGGCTCGGCGCGAGGGCGCTGCCAAGTCGGCCAGGGCCCTGGTTTAGGAGAATAGGGTTCCTTTAAAGGGGTCTTTAGGGCTACTTTCAGGGATACTATAGGGGTATGGTAATATAGGGGCCTTAATACCTACCTACACTATTTTGGGGTTTCCTTGTTAAGATTCTTGTGTAATGGGCCCCGAAACCCTGTTCTAATTATTACGGCCCCTGCATTAGGGGGTTTTAGGGGTCAGCTTTTCCTTTAAAGGGATCCCTAAGGGTTCTTTTTGCAGGGATCTATAAGGGTTCTATAAGGGGTCAGTTTAGGGTTTGGGGTTTTAGGGGGTTTGGGGTTTAGGGTTTGGGGTGGGGTTTGGGGCCGGGTTAGGGTTTGGGCTTTAGGGTGTAGGGTTTGGGGTTTATTTCGGGTTTGGGGTTTAGGGTTTTGGCTTCAGGGTTCAGGGTTATGGGTTTCTGGTTGAGGGTTATGGGTTTATGGTTGAGGGTTTTAGTGTATGGTTGAGGGTTTTGGGTTTACGGTTGAGGGTTATGGGTTTATGGTTGAGGGTTTTGGGTTGAGGGTCTAGTTGTTTAGGGTTTAGAGGGCCCCAAACGGAGTTATTGCGCTTGTGACAGGGACTGAAAAGTTAGCATTGTCATTCCTGTCGGGGTTCCTCAACACTTTAACCCGCCTAACCCATAGTCTAATTGTCCAGGGTTATACAGAATTACAGGTCCATGTGAGAGTTTGAGTCAGTTAGAAGTTTCGCACCCACAAGTTATATAGTTTTATTAGTGCCAATGAAAAAACCCGTATGCGCGCATCGTCTCAGGAAAAGTAGGGTTAATTAAGAATGTACTGTCGGGAACGTTGAGGGTTTTTGAGCTTTAGAGTTTAGAGTTCGGGTGTTTCAGAGTAGGTCTTAGGTCGCTTCGCCGAATCCAGTCCACAAGCGAGGTGGCGGAATGGAACTCTGAACCAAACAGGACCCTTCTTAACCATACTTCTGGCTCTTAAACGGGACCTTTTTGAGAGGGTCTGTATATCCCCAAGGGTCCCCTAATCATAACTCCTACTAAAGTTTGAGGGTTGGGTCCGATTTAGGGTTCAGGGCCTCGATTTCAGTCAAAAAGTTGTCCAAGCCACCCTAAACCCTAAACCCTAGTCAAGGCTCTCAGCCCGCGCAGTCTAGGATTTAGTTGGGGGGTTGCAGGATTAAGGGGGCCCATATTGCGGCTTCTGAATTTGGGGTACCTTCTTTGGGAGGTTTCATGGCGAGTTTCCTACCAAACTGGGGTCCCTTTTTTGTTTTGTCTCCTATATATACCGTAAATCTTCAAACCCTAAACCCTACACTCCAAGTTTGGAGCGAGGTTGTACAATGTGATCTAAGTGCACGACGTTTCCCTTCAGCAAACACCCGAAGCTCTCGACCCTAACTCGCCCAAGCCCAAAACCCAATGAGCCCCACTCCAAGACCTTAAGCTCTTTTCCACTATCTTTGCTGGCGAAACTATGAGAGTACAGTCCAATCAAACCTTTGGCTTTCGGATCCCACTTTCTTGAGAAGAGCTTGGTAGCTGAGTAGGTAACCTTTCACCTTCTGGGGCTCTTGCAATCCCACCTTCAATTGAAACGGTTAATCCTCGACCCCCAAAAAGGGAGCTTTTTGGGATAGGGTACTCAGCCACTGAGAGAAGGTCCACGAGGCTGAATCGAATGCCTTGAAGTGCTTGGAGCGGCTCCTTCAGGACCCTCTGTAGGGTTTAGGGTTTAGGGCACACCCGAAGAGGATTACTGTAGGTGACGTATCTGAGCTTCCTTTGAGGGTTCCTGTAAGTGACCTACAGAACGGTTCCGTACAGGTTTCTATAATGGTTCTCTACCTTGTTTTATCTGTTTCTGAAGGGTTCTATAGATGAGGGCTTAGGGTTTCAGGGTTCAGGGTTCAGGATTAGGTGTTAAGGTCTAGAGTTTCAGAGTCTGGAGTCTGTGGTTGATGGCCTGCAAGCAGGTTGACAAAAAAATCCACTTGAGAGATCCCTGGCTAAGGGCCCGAATCCGGAGTCTCTATTGCATATTTAGTAGTTTTTTCATGGTATCGGGGCTTGTGAATCAGTCTACATTAAGAAACCTGTGGCTCTTCTTATGGAACTGTCAGCACTATTTGTTGTATCGTGGGCTTTGTGAATCAGACCCAGATCTTCCAAATTGTACATACATGTGTATATATATATATATATATATACAGTTTATGCACATACTCATATATATATATATATATCAATACAGAGTGTAAGTAGTTTTGTATGTATACCTATATACAGTATATATACATATTCAGGTTAATACATAATACTTGGCGTATATACATATGTGTACAGACACCTTGATCGATGAACATACCCTGTATCAGGCCGAATACAGCATAAAGTTTCAAGCGGCATTGACTTGAGTTTGCGAGCATGCCTTCAGCGCGGTCTCATGGAAGGACTGGCTGATGTATGAAGTTCAGTGCGGGGTCTGGATTTCGGGTTTTGGATTTGAGATAAAGGCTTTCGGGGTTGACGGCTCCATTAAAGATATTATGTTTGGGGTGGGGAGGAGGAAGGCCGAACCTGTGATTCAAGCCAGCCTGCTCCCCGCAGTTCGAACACAGCACGTGCCTACGCCTTAAACGGCGCAAAAGAAAAGTCCTCTCCCACAACCCTAAATCCTCGACCCCATGGAGTATTGGCTGC
The DNA here is from genome assembly GCA_905221615.1 of Symbiodinium sp. CCMP2592. NCBI lineage: Eukaryota > Dinophyceae > Suessiales > Symbiodiniaceae > Symbiodinium > Symbiodinium sp. CCMP2592. Next base: position 371,144 of record CAJNDT010000591.1, read on the forward strand.
TTGTATTTATTCCTAGACCGCCAAAGAATGTAGAATCATGTCCTTTTAAAGGTTTTGGGCCACTATTTTACCTACTTTGGGCGGTTTAGGTTCAGAAGACACAAACCAAGCAACTCGACAGCGGGATGCTCGGCAAGGATCCGAACCAGTTCGTCAAGGTCTGCAAAGAGCCACTTGGACGAGATCTTCCCTAGGTAGGCTTTTGGGGTATTTTGTATTTTCCCTTATTGGGCTTAGTAGGACCTTATTTACGAATGTTTTTCAGAGGCTTGAAAGGGCCAACCTAGTTGCTATTACGGTGGTAATGGGCTGGGGGGCCGATTAGACAAAACACTGGCGACATACTCGCATCCCTCTTATGCCCTAAACGCCATAAACCCGAACAAGCCCTATAAGTTCTCAGCCCTATCGCCCCAAAACCCTGCACACTAAAACCTTATAAGATTTGAGAACTCCCGAAACCTTGAACTCTATACCCTACCCTCAACCCTAAATCCAAAACCCTAAACGCCCTAAACCCTGACCCCTAAACCCCTGAACCCTAAACGCCCTGAACTCCAAACCCAAGCAGCCCGGCACGTAATTACGGCTGATGAAATAAATCCTGCATTACCCATAATAAGGAAAATACCATAATTCTCATAGTTTAGGATCCTTCAGGTCATGCAGGATTTATATATCATCAAAATGCCAGTACGTGGCTGCCCTGTCTCTCCCAGTGCTGGCTTGTGCCCCTTCATGGGGGTACTTCGGCTCCTTGGGTTTAGGACGTTCAGGGCCTTTAGGGTTAATGCAATGTAGGAGCCTGATAAACAAACCCTGGGCCTACAACCCCAAAATGGTAGAATTCATATAAGGAACCCTAATAAAGGCCCAAGGTTTCTTAATCAGGTTCCTACACTAGGGCTTATAGGGTTGAGGGTTTAGGGTAGAGGGTAGGGCTGTAGGGTTCATACATGCCGAGCCCCGTGGGTTTAGGGTTTAGGGCTTTTAGGGTTTAGTCTACGGTCTTCCGTAACGTAAGACTTAAGACACGGATCCACGATTTTATATGTGGGGAATGAAGGGTCCGTTTATTTGGGTTTTGGGGTCTAACATCTAAACCCTAAGCCGTACTTTTGAGGGTCATCTGCTTGTCGAAGTTCGCGAAGTTCTAGTTCAAGTTGTCCAAACGTCTACCGTCGGGGTAGTGAGAAATGCCCGAATAAAAAATCTTACCTAGCTTAAGTGGAATTGGTTACAACAGCATCGAGTACTATCGAGGCCCTTCAGGAGACGAGGTTTTGTAAATCGGCATCCGCATTGGGCCTCCGAAGGTTTTTTATAGGTTTTATTAGAGCTGCGGGATCTCAGGGTTCTAGGTTGCATCTGGACCCGGACTGCTGGGAGCCTCATTGTTGTGACAGCGGAAGATGTTCAGAAGGTCCTGCCGTCTGAAAGGTAGCACAACCCGAAACAGAGTTTGCATCTGAGCTTTCGGGCTTCCTAAGGCCCTACGGCCTCAACCCACCTTCGCATAGACAGGGAGTAACGGTGCAGACTCAAACTCTTTCGCAAAGGCTCTCAACCCGGGACCCGAAGCATGGGCTCTTTGAGCGATAGGCAGTAAACCCCAAACCCTAAGCTTAGACCCGAACGTGAACCGTGAATTTTGGACCTGGGCTGTTCAGCCCTTGTCGGTGGACATATTTGTATCCGAGTTCCTCAATAAGGGAACTTGGAATCAGGAGATAAGGGGAGTTCTCTAAACCCTAGACCCTAAATCCTAAGTCCTCAGAAAGGGGCGCAGTGTAGGGTTCTTGGTGCCCAGAAAGAGGCCCGAGTCCAGGGAAACCTTATAGATTAAGCCCCAAACCTTTAAAACCCTAGCCATGCATGAGTATCTGTATATACACATAACAAATAAATAGATAGATACATAAACTAATATATACGAAAAGATGGATATCTGTCTATCCGAAATCTGCAAAAGCCAAACCTAGAGTTGTCCAAGACCGCAAAGTTCAAGGTCTTAAAGAGCGCATTTTAGGGCCTATGTGCTCAAACTGCAAAGCTCAAACCCTGAGATTTAGGGGCCCAAAAAGTACATAAGCATAGTCATTTTATGGTGATATCCCTACCTTATTGGGCTTCATTATAAGGGGGTTTATATGGGATATCCCTATCCTAATTGTTGCTTATGTGCTTTTTGGGGGCCTTAGAAATCAAGCTGTGCGACGAAGGCTCTCAGATTGCCAGACAGCTGACCAGCCGGGGCAGCTGTGCGAAGCCCAGTTTCATGGAGACTGAGGTTTTGGCTTTCTGGGTTTCGGTCTTCAAGACCTTTTTGGGTCTTGACTGGGGTTGGAGGATGTAGGGATTCGTTGCAGTTAAGTTCTCAAGTACGGCGTCTAGCGATTTAGGGGTTATCATTGTAGGGGCCTCAGTTTCGGGGTTCTCGGAGTTGCTTGGGGGTTTAGGGCTTAGTGGTTTCGGGCTGTAAGGAGTGGGGGTAAGGGGTTCAGAAGAGATGGCTCAGACCTCAAGATCTAGCCATGTTTGCTTCGGAGATTCAGGTTCCGCATTAGGCTGAGGAGAGACCCAGAGAGCCCAATACCACTTTATTAAGGAATATGGCTTAAAATATACAGGGCTTCATATTATGATTTAAGCTATATGCCTTAATTTAGGGGTATTGGGCTCACTGGGGACTGAGAAGGGGGGGGTTAGACGATTCGGGCCTGTAACTGATGTTTTTCAAAGTGCCAGCGAGCGCGCGAGTTCTGGAGGATTCTGTCAACTTTCTACCACAAGGCTGTACCTATAGTATCCATGGTAGTTCCTTTGAAGTTTGGTTAAATCTTGATTCTACCTTAACCCTAAACCCTATACCCCAAGCCGCAAGTTCACTTTGCACCCGCCCCCAGCTATGAACTGAGGTTGCGCTGGCGAGGCGCCTGTCAAAACATTCAGCATTGCATCCCGAACCCTTGTTCTAATGTAGGAACCTGATTACATCAGGATCCCTGGCCCTATAACCCCCAATATGTGGGAGGTTCCGAAAATAGGGGAGCCTAATATAGTACCCTAAATAGTAGGATCCTTATTATAAGGAACCCCAAAATAAGGTACCCCTATTTTCGGAAACTCCCATATTAGGGTCCACACAAAGAGCCCTAGTAGCGACCCCAGGTTTCTTAATCAGGTTCCTACATTGTTATAGTACCCTTATAGATCCCTTATAGTTACCCTTATAGACCCCTTTAAAGGAACCCTAATAAAGGCCCAAGGTTTCTTAATCACGTTCCTACATTAGTTGATAAGGCCTCTGTGTTAGCCCATGCCCTTTCCCGAGGACTGGTGATCTTGGCTGGCTAGCGCCGGGGACTCTGTTGCCTTGGGTTTAGGGGTTTAGGGTTCAGGGGTTGTGTTACCCATTGAAGATCACCCTTTGATAACTAGCACAGCGTGTTCTCCAGTATATCTGTAACCGAAAAAGAACATATCAGCACAAGTTCTTCTGACTCACATCTAGACCCCACCAGCTACCCTCTGTTTGAGCGTAAGTGTCCTGCATCAGTTGCTATGTGGCCTCTAATAAACATCTGAACCCACAACCCTCAACCCTAAACCGTTGGTTAAGCCTTAACCCAATGGTTCGGAGTCAGCTTGCAAGGATGAGTTGTTCGTTTCTCCTTTAAACTCGACATGCTAAAGCATGAAACCCCCTAACAAATCTGAAAACCCGATAGGGCTGATCAAAATATGAGACCCTACATTACATGACCCAGTAAGACCACCTTTGTGGGATTTGGGATTGTGATTTTTTTCGTCTCTTTTACAGTCCGTGGTGACAGTCCTCACTCTTTCCCTGTATGTAGTACATGAATCGACTGAGCATGCGAAAGTTTGCATGACGAGTCTTGCTGACGAGCGTACCTTACGCAGACGTCTTGGGCTTTCAAGCGAAAATCGGCTAGCTGTTTGTGAACGGACACTCACGCAACTGAACTCCAGCTTCTAAGGGATGCTACGCAGCCTACAGCGGCAGGCTGAAGTTCGCTACTGGCCAGGGGCCAGCGGGACACCCACAACGCTATGTTCAGGTGCGCTATCATGTGCCCTGAGTGCGGCTAGAGGCCGTGCAACAGGCCCATGCAGCGGCGTGCACTTGGGACAGAACGGACACGTGCGGATTCCGAGAACGGTACGCCTTAAGCCCTGAACCCTTGCGCCTGGCAAAGGTGCTCGTTTTGCAATCGAAGGCTTTACGGCATGCATGAAGCTCTACCAGCAGTGGCTCCGAGAGCAGGGAGCCACTTTGGCGACGTAGGGTTTTGGAACCGAGTCTGTACGCTTCCATGACGTCGTATGGATCCTTTGCCGTGGCCATGGCTCGCAAATCGTATTTCGACATCTCCTGGCATCTCCATGTCATGAATGCTTCCTAAACCCTGCACCCTGAAACCTTGTCATCCGGGACTTATAATGCTGGGACCGTAAACGAGGGGGTGTAATGAGTAGTAATGGCGGGGCTATAGGTTCCTGAAGCGGGGTCGTCCTGACATTTAAAACGCTACTTCTCCATTCAAGAAGCCTCCATACCCACCCTGAATCCCAAATCCTCAACCCAGGGACAAACAGGATGCCAGCGTTGTCAGTGATTGGATTTTGGATGTTTCTTATCCTCCGCTCAAAGTATATAAGCAGGTTTTAGGTTTCGGGTTTTGATCTGGGATGGGTCCAGAGCGCTGTGGAGTTAGCTTTGCGGGCTTCGCGCCTCTGGGGATTTAGGGTTCGGGGTTTCCGTATGTTTTCGGTTTAAGGACGGTAGGCCCTGAAAACTTTGAAACTCAATAAGGCTTGCATGATTCTAAGACCCTGCATGACCCAATAGGCCACCTTTTTGGGGGCTGAAAGCTTCCTAAACCTGAAGCCCTAAACCCAAGCCCTGAACCCCAATCCCTAAACCCTAATCCCCAAACCCTAAACCCTGCACCCTGAAACCTGAACCCTCAACTATAATATATTATACTATAAGATGCTACAATATACTATAGTATAATACAATATAGTGTGCAATACACTATCCAACTTGCTATAAAAGACCTTACTTGGAGGATCATGGGACTTAGTAAGTAAAGCTATAAGTACCTTAATTGGGGTTATGAGTAGTCATAAGTAGAGTTACCCTAATAGTAATTGTTACCCTAGTTACTAAGTCCAATGATCCTTTAACTAGACCCTAAACTCTGAACCACACACATCCCTTTAAGGAACCCTATAGATCCCTTTTGGAGAGCCCTTTAAGGACCCTTACTCTTTAAGGGGGTTTACTGTAGAGCAACCCTAGAACCCGCGAGGCGTGGGCAGCAGGAGGCGAGCTTCGAGGAGGTCGCCTTCGGTGCGCTGGCTTGAGCTTGACGGGTCCGACGGAGGCTTTCATAATTTTTAGGGACCCAAATTTAGGGTTTAGGGGTTTAGGGTTTAGGGGTTTAGGGTTAGGGTTTAAATCTCGGGTTTTGATTTTCTAAAGCGGATCTTGCAAGGATTTTAGTGGTCGTTTTGCTTCGAACGGTTTTATTAGGGGTTCGACAAGGATCTCCAGAAGGGCTCCTACAAGGAATTCACGGTGTTGATAAAGGGTTTGTTGAGGTTTTGGAGTATACCGTATACCTATAGTCTCCATTGTAGTTCCTCTTTTCGGTTAACCAAAAACTGTATTACAGGACCCTAACAATAAAGCTGGTTAACCAAAAATAGGAACTACAATGGAGACTATACGTGGTGCCGCATGGTCTCTACACAGATTTACGGCCTGTCGGGCTTAGGCCCAGGTTTGCCTGCAGGGTTCTCTGGAAGTGTTCCAAAAGGGATTAAAAGCTGTTTTTAATGAGAGTTCCTAAGTGGATGTGGGACGTATGGTAATGGGTTTAGGGTTTAACCCCGGTTTGGGATTTCGGGCTTTAGGTCCGAAGGATGGAGCTTGCAGGTCTGGAGTTTAGGCCTAGGTTTTAGGGTTTCAGAATTTTTGGGGTTTGTTGTTTAGAGCTTGGGGTCGGGGTTTGGTGTTCAGCTGTCCTGGGGATGTTTCTCAAGAAGGGACAGGTTCGCGGGCTTTGGGAACCCTGTATTTTGCTTCAAGCTTTCCGCATACTGAGCCGTTGTGGGTTTAATTGCAGCTTCTTTCAGAGCTGGGTTTAGGGTTTGGGGTTACAGGTACCTCGCCATGCCCCAGAAAGGATAGAACACACGTCGCAAATCCTAAAGTTTGGCTGCTGCCTTCGAGGTCCTAAATCGTATCCCTGAACCCGAAACACCCAACAACCCTTAACACTACCTCCCCGACCGCCGGCTCAGAAACCCTGTGCGTCTTGGCCGACCAGAAAGTCTGAATGAACCCTTTAGACGTGGAGACCTGAAGCCCCCAAACCCACACCCCGAAGCCCGAATCCCCCAAACCCTACCTAGAGGCTCATACCCTACCCCTTTTTAGGATGCCTATTTTTTAACATAACAGATCCTAACCATAAAACAACTAGACATCCTTCACAAGGGGTAGGGTATGAGCCTCTGTAAGCCCTGAATCCTAATTAAACCCTAAACCCCAAAGCCAAACCCAAAGCCGAATCCCACAAACCCCTAGTTTATAGGACCTTAACCATGCACCCGTAACCTACAGAATCCCTTCTCCCTGGATCCTCATTTCTTTCCTTGCACATGGGCCTAAAGATTGGTAAAGAGATGACAACCCTTGCAAAACCTATCTCAAACCCTTGTACATCCTTGTAAAACCCTTACAAGCCGTCAGGTCATTTTTTCCCAAGCCCAGACAAAACATGTCAAAGCCTAAACACCACCACCTTTTAGTTGAACCCGAAGCTTGAAAATAACAACCCTAAGACCGAAATTCTGAAAGCCCGAATTAAGAGCCCCAAGCCCTACACCCTGGAATCCTAAATCCTCAACTTTTCAACCCATAACCCTGAAATCCTAGGCATGGCGACCAACAGTCTCGGCGACATTGTGTCGACAGCACGTGGCGTGCCTCGGTCGAGGATCTATCTATGGGGGGGGGGGGGGGGGTAGAGTTTTTGGTTCTGTGTAGGGTTTTTGGTTCTGGGAATAGGTTTTCAGGTTTAGGCAAAGCATACTTGGACCCTCAGAGCATGCAGAACAAGAGCTCCAAGCAGGCAGACCCGTTGGCGAACGCACGAGGCGGCGTCGCTCTGGGGGGCGGGCACGCCACGGGTGGGCAGCCACTGGCAGGAGCCGTTCTCTGCCGGTGCGGAGGCAGCAGTTCCAATGTTGGGAATGCGGGAGGCACATGTTGATGATGAAGGTGCCGTTTTTGGCAACACCGGAGCCCCAGCGGTCTCCAGAGCTTGGATCCCAGACGGTTTAAGGCACCTGTGGGAAATCTCAACCGGCGTTTGTGCCTAGGCCAGTATGTGCCGTGCCAGAGTGGACCGGACCGATCCACTTGCAGCGTGTTCGGTCGGGTGTCGGTGGACGGTGACTGAGTCTAAAGCACCCAAGAAGCCTACAGAACCCTAAACCCTGAACACTGTAACACTGCGCCTGAAGCACCCCAAAACCCCAAATCACCGAACCTCAAACACGTCGACGGCCTGAGCCTTAACTTCATCCCGGAGCCTCCGTACCTTCAGTCTTTTTGGTCAGTTTGGGGGTCTCGGGTTTCGGGCTCGGGCTTTGCAATTTTAAGGTTTAGGGTGCAGGATTTCGGGTTCGAAGGTACTCCCGTGCTCCTACTGCACTCTAAATATGCAACTGTGGGCTTGTACTTGCCTAAACCCCCCAAAGTAGGTAAAATAATGGCCCAGTACCTACAAAAAGCAATTATTCTACATACTTTAGGGATCTAGATAAGAATAACCCCGCACAACTTCGAGGGTATTGGCACTCATGTGCTGGCAATCTCAGACTCTCGGGCTCAGGAACCAAACCGATACGGCCTAAACCCTCCAAACTCTGTCAAAACCTACTTGGAGGTTCATGGGTAGTTATAAGTGGGTTATATGTCCCCCAATTTAGGTGATAACCACACCTATTCTACATGTTCGCCTACTTACAACTGCCCATGAACCTCCAAGTAGAGCCCCGAACCCTAAACAACAAGCCTATAGACCCCAAACGTTAAACCTCAATCTTAGGAAGGCCGAGTTTAGGGCTTGAAGGTGCTAAGGTTACGGCTTAAGGGTTTAGGCATTTGAAGTTCCGGGATGGGGCTTAGGGCATTTGCGGCTTAATTAGTGTGTAGGCAGGATGTTTCCGGACCGAGTGCAAGACATGTTGGGGTCTCTAGGGTGTTCATTGGCCCTAAGGGTCCAAGTAGTTCTTATTCATGGTTTTGGGTACCTAAAAAGGCCCTAAAGTCCTATAATGGGGGGTACTTGAACCCATTGGGTGGGCTTGGTTCTTGACTTGCAACAATTATCGGAGGTGCAGGTGCAATAGAGAGGTTTCAAAAGTTGTCAGTGGGTTTTGCAGTCTATTGTACAATGGGTAATGCTATGATCGTCATAGGAACCTTAATGAACACAGCTCTACAGCTAGCATTTACCAACTGTTGAGGGTTCTTTGTTGACTGGGTCGTGTCCGTATGGCTCTAATCGCCGGAATCAAAATACATGGATTAAGCTAGCGACTGCGGCTGGTTTATTTTAATGTTCTCGCAACATCGTCACCCTTGATTATCCCTACCCAAAAAACGCAGGGTTGAGGGCTCGAAATTGGACTTTTCGAGTAAGTTGCTGCCTGTCTGCGCGCAGGTGCACATCATTCAGCGACTCGGATAGCCAACGACGTGCTGAATGAGCGCAGGTGTTTCCCGGGAGGCGGAACGCTCCAACACACACCCCCGAACCGACTGCCCCAACAGCATGGCTTAACATCTTAGAGTCCATCATGATGCATGACGAAAGCTACACTGAACACTGGCAAACCCTACCAACTGGACACCATTCTCATGAACCGGTCGCGGATACCTCCCAGGAGACCAGACGGTAGTGCGTGGATGTTCGACACATGCGCGAGAAATGTGGGCTGGGGGAGGCTTTAGAGTGCATTTGTTGATGCTGTAGTTGCGGGACCCAGGGTTACAGTCAAGACTGGATCGCGCCGCATTAAAACCGCTAGTGTTCTACAAGGGTATCACATTAATTATGGGCCCTGCTAGGGTGAAGTACTTGGAGGATCATGGGACTTAGCTAGGAAGTAAGGTTATTAGTACCTTAATAGGGGTTATATAAGTAGTTATAAGTAGAGTTACCCTAATTATATCCCCAGTTACTAAGTCCCATGATCCTTTAAGTAGAGAAGCGGTTTCGGGCTTAGGTCGGATTTACCCTACACCCAAAACCCTAAACCCTAAACCCTAAACCCTGAACCCTTCGAAAGGAAGGTGTGTCCTTTGTGTTGAACCGGGACACTTTTTCCATCCAGGGGTTCCGATTTTGGTGCGGGTTGGCTTTAGGGTTTAAGAGTTTAGGGTTTAGGGTTTTTGGGTTTTAGGGCTTAGGGTTTAGGGAAAAGGGCTTAGGGTTAACATCACGAAGTTGGAGCAATCCTTTTGGGAATTGCTCGCATGTAATTATGGCTTGGTTTCTGTTGTTCTACTTCAAGACCCCTTCGAAGGACGAGCATCTCCTCCTCCGCCTCCTCCTCCTCCTCCTCCATCTGTTCTGCCTCCCTTTGATCTTCATCTTCCACCATCACCAACAACATGATACTGTTTTTTCACCATCATCATACCCATCATGATGATGATCATCACCATGAATCACCAGGTTCATCATCATCCTCATCATCGTCTCTAGCTTCTTGGATATCTGCGCTGTCCTCACTGCATTTGTCGTTGTCATTGCAACATGACACGATACACGAAAAACATAGGCCACCACAGCATTCTTTTCTGTTCTACAGCGGGTTTTGGGGATGGACAAAATGCTACTACATCGTCCCAAGTGCCCAAAGCTAAGGGCCAAGGGTTTAGTGTTCAGTGCTGCCAGGGTTCGGGGCTTTCGGGATTTTGAGAATTTTGAGGTTGGGTTTCGATTTTCAATAAGTATGGTGCGGCTGTTGGGGTTGAGTCTTTTGGTAAAAAATTCCAGCAGTTTGAAATAGATTCCTCGTAATGACTTAATGGTTAATGCAGGGTTTTGCCCATAAGCAGTACTTGGATGACACTGCGACATTCTGGAACCACTGTCGATAGACAAATCTTGCAAATGCACGCAAGAAGGCATCTCATGCCATAACGGCCAGGGGTGCTTAAAGTCAATATTGGGTTCCGTCCATCAGCAGTACACCAAGCCTTTCAACCCTGAGCGCCCCTAAACCCCAAGCCCTCGACGTCCTCCAATCACAAAGCACTACATTATCTATCCTAAAGGTTACCGAGTATGTACACAGTCCAACAACAGTCGGGTATTAGGCAACAAGGGTTTAGGAGTAGGTCGCTTCTGTATCATGGCTTCTGTAAATATCATGTAGGCACTCAGCACTCTTCGGAAAGCAACCAAGCAAAACTGCTCGGGAGGGGCCCCATGCCAGATCCCATAGCTTCAGTCCTTAGCTGATGGCCGTGAAAACTGAAGCCTGAAGCTTCTCTGGGCGTATAGTAAGCCCTGCACCTGACGTATTACATTTCTCATTCCGCAGTTTCTTGTCAAGTGTGGTCTTCACTCCGCTGCTGTCCTGGCAGTATGGCGACTGGTTGCTGCACGCTCTTCGATCTTGTTAAGGAAGTCGGGACATGTGCCCTCTTATACCATTTTGTGTTTGGAGTCTCTTCGTTCAAGCTCAACAATCGGAACAATGGTGTCTCTGCATGGTTCAGGGGTTGCTGGGGAACTTAGGGGGTGCAGCACAAGGGTCGGAATAAGCAGTAATGGTATCCGCATAAGGCCCTTGCAGAGGTACAGTATACTCTGCCCCGAACTCTATTCTCATGTTGAATTCTGTTGATAGTATACCCTTATGTTCCTTGTATAGGTATTGTACAAAATGCCACCAAGCCATGCTCCTCCAGTTACCCTAAGGGTCCATGGGTATCTGCTTGGGGCCCTATTTGGGCAAAGCTTTCGCAGTTGACTCCCGGCCTTCTGGACCTAACTTCGAACTCCCTAAACCCTACCTGCATACTCTACCCAATTCTACGAGGTACTTGGCTCTATGGTTAGGATCTGATACATGGAAAGGAGCTGCCCTCAAAAAGGGGTAGGGCATGACCCTATAGGTAAGCCAAGGCGACGGCGGATGTGAGTCCTATGTCGGCGGAGATACCAGAGACGACGGTGGCTGCGGATCATCGGAGGGCATACCCAGATAGCGAGTCCGACATCACGGTGAGCACCTGGAACGTTGTTCCTCCGCGCAGCCATTTGCATCGCCACTCAGACTACTGCGTGCTCTGTCAGAAGTTCGCCACGCAGGGACATATCCACACGGACCTCGACACGAGGAACGTCCGCAGGTGGACGGAGGCTAGTCGTGGTGTGGATGTCAACACAGAACTCCACGGTGAGCAAGCACTAAATGAACCAATCTACTCTTGATGGTATAAATCCTGCATCACTTTAAGGCACTTTAAGGATCCTAAACTGTGGGGAGTATGGTATTTTTCGTGTTATGGGTAATGCAAGATGTATATCATCAATAGCAGGGCTGAGGGTTTGGGGGCACGCCGTCCACGCAAACTCCTGAAGTTTCAACTGGAGGTCTGTTTGCGGGTCGGGGCTTCGGATGTGCATGCTTCACACTGTGGCGATGACAAGGCAATAGCTCCTCAGAAGCATACATAGATTCGCTGTAGACATATGAGTTATAAAGAAATAAGATATAGGTCAGTAGTCATATTCTTTGTATGTACATACGTAGCGGTTATAACAGAGGAGGATATAAGTTCGGGCTTCAGGGGTATAGCTCTGCGCATTGCGCATTGAAGATTGAGATGTGTTGCTTGACTCCTATAAAGTATCCACGTATCGTTGTGTAACCTAGTGTTATCTATTCCACAATTCCCGTCTTCTTTCCTTGGGTCTTTTGGTGCTTGAGGTGTTATAGGGCTGCGGCTTCTTGTGGTTTGAGGCTTAGCGGGCTTCAAAACCCATAGAAACCCGTGAAATCTGATATTTATGCACCTTGTAGGCTCGTACTGTTCGAACTGTCCATTCCTGGATGTTGAACCCTAAACACTGAAGCCAAAGCACTACACCCTAATCCCTAAACCCTGAACACGAAACCCTAAACTCTAAACCCCGAAGACTAAACCCGACTGCATCTATAAATGGAAATAGGAACCCGAATATGATTTAAGGCTTATTTCTCAATATATAAGGGGTTTTGGAGTCTCTGGGCAAGTCAGCTGCATCCAAGGGAAGTTCCGCATTCGCACGCGCCGCTACCAAGTCCCACGGCCAATGCAGAGGAACTCCGCCGCATGTTGCTTTGCTGGATGTAGTATTGCAGGGTTTGGGGTTTAGGGTTCAGGGGTTTAGGGGTTTAGGGTTTGGGGGTTCGCAGGTGTTTAGGGTTCAGGGTTCGAATAAATGGAAACAGCATCCCCGTATAGTCGGCAAAGAATCAGCGAACAATCCCATGACAATCCTAATGTCGGAACCTGATTATAGGACATCACAAGTTCCTGGCATCAGAAAATCGACTAGCTCCACCCAGGCACTTGTGATTTATGGGTTTTTGGTCCCAGGCACATATGGCTGGCACGTGGGGAAATGAGGGGGTATCGAGGCGGCGGAAACGACCAAGCACAAGCTTCAGGCACACGAGAGTCCAGACCATGACACATAAGCATCATCTGGCGTGGTTGGGGCCAGGGTTGTGGCCAGTCATCGTTCAGGAACAAAAGGCAGGCATACCGATTTCAGGAGCTAGGCGAGATAGGGAGAGATGGAGAGCAGGAGAGAGGGGGAGAGTCCGGAGAGGGGGAGAGAGTGAGACTGAATTTCATGGCTCACTAGCTTTGGTGCCTAGTGCAGTTTGCTTTGTCTACAGAACGACGGTGACTACTGCCGTGCATGACGGATCGAGGACTCGCGTGCAAAGGAGGGGAAAACAGAGCCACCCACCACTGTACCACAACCGCACCTGCACGAGTAGATGGCACACCTCTGGATAAAGTCGAAAGGGTTTTGTCTTGCTGAAGCGGCTCTTTGGGCAGCTTTGCTGCGGCGGCTCTTTGGGCCGCTTTGTCTGCTCTTGCTGCAGCGGCTGTGCTGGGCCGCTTTGTCATGATTTCGGTGACTGCGGCCTGCACGAGTAGATGGCACACCTGTGGGGAAAGAGCGCGACGGGAGAGGAAGAGGGAGCACTCGAGAGCCAGAGAGCGAGAGCGAGAGAGGGAACGTGAACAAAAGGGAAAGCGAGAGAGAAGGAAAGCGAGACAGCGAGAGGGATAGAGGGAGAACGAGGTAGGGAGAGACGGAGAGAAGGAGAGAGGATGAGGGGAGAAGGAATCCACCATCACGAAAGGCTGGCAGCCGGTTTTTTTTACCTCGGTTGTTGCAGTTTCGCGTCGCCGTTTTTCGAAACACAAATGCCTGGCAGCCGGATCTCAAGATAAGACGGTTTTTACCGGCAAGCCGGAATTCGAAAAAATCTCCCGGGGGTCGAAATGCCTGCAATTTGTGGGGGGTTCCATGTGCCAAAGACTTGTGATGTCCTATAAGAAGCCCTGGCCTATAACTCAAAATAGTAGGATTCATATAAGGAACCCTAATGAAGGCCCGAGGTATCTTCATCAGGTTCCTACATTACCCACAGAGGCCTCTAAATATCCAGGGTTGTCTTTGGGGTCCGGCTTAAGATTTACCGAACAAGGTTGTGTGGTCAGCGCTTTCTGCACAAGGGTTTTGGGACTTCTCGTTTCAGTTTAGGGGAGGGATGCTTAGTCAGTGTGTGCTTTACGGATATAGGCACGGTAAGAGACAAGAGTTGTGGTACTTGGGTGTCAGCGGCTTCTGCCCAACCCGGAGCCGTCGCCCCGCGCTCATGAATCCCGAACCCACACATATTGCCGCTTTGGTGAGTGTACATAAGGCTCCTTGAAAATGCTGTTGAGTGTATATTCAGGGTTTCTCATGGTGACACTAGTCATAACAACCCTGCAAGGCATAATTCGTTGAAGAAGCTTAACGAAGTTGCACGAGCTTATTTCTGAACGTAACCCTAAAGCGAACATGCTTGAGTGGTTTGGCCTGCTTGAAAGGCACGGGATGGGTGAGTATGTGGGACCGCCCTCTGCTGTCGGGGTGTTGCCGCATTTCTGCACAGCACCGAGTTCTCGGTTCATTTTGTTGCACAAGTCTGCACTGGTGCAGCTCAGTATCGCACCAAACCCGAATCCTAAACCCCAAACTGAAGTGCCGAACCCGAATCTAAAGCCCAAAGCTATACCCTAAACCCCAAAGCAAAGAAGTCCCTCGAGCTTGTGCTGCAGCCTGAACACAAGATCTCCAAATGGGAGTTTCCGAAAACCGTTGGCACCTTATCTTGGGGTCCTTATAAGAAGGATCCTACTATTTAGAGTGCTATATTACGTAGGGTCCCCTATTTTCGGAAACTCCCAAATCTTTCAACAGAACTGTCGACCCAAGCCCCTCCCAAGACTGACTTCTGGTTAAAGAAGGTTAAGTTATCATAGTAAGGAAGCTGTGGGGGAGCTTGACCATAAATTTCCTAAGCCCAACATCCCGAGGCGGTTGCCCCCCGAACCCTGGGCCCTGTAGCCCTAAAACCAGAGCTCTGAGCCTTGAAGCCTTACTTGGAGGGCCGGGGGACTTAGTAAGTAGGTAGTAAGCAGACTTATAGTTACCCTAAAGGGGACCCTAATTGGGGTTATGGTACTTATAAGTCCCTAGAATAACCAGTTACTAAGTCCCCCGACCCTCCAAGTAGCCTTCCGCCCCCATCAGATCCAAAACTCCCAAACCTTGCACCCTGCGGCCCGAAACCTTCCTGCCAGCTGCTGCTCTTCTCGTAATATAGGGGCCTTAATCATTAGAATCGGATTCCTTTAAAGGCTTCCTTTAGACGCTTCCTTTAAAAAGCTTCCTTTAAAGGGTTCCTTTAAAGGGCGTTGCACTTGTTATGTTTGTCTTCTTCTCAGGCTGGACTGCATCGAGCTGGAGGCTCTCAAGGGCCGGTTCAGGGTTTAGGGTTTAGGGTCACAAGGGCAAGTGCCCGGTTTAAGTGAAGGGCTGCAGCAGAGTAGGAGGGCTTGTCAGTCAAACACTTCGGGCTTAAGCGTCTTATATGTTTGTTTTTGCCAGGTTGTTGGCAGTGCCCATTAAATATTCAAGGTCCGAGTGCCATTCTATTGTGTATGCATGTTTATGTAGTTTTTCCAGGACGCTGTCATTAATGAACCCTAAACCCTAAACCTTAATTTCTAAACCCTAAACTGAGGCCGAGGCCGGATTCAGTGCGCAGTCGTACGGTGCTCGGGTTCATGCCTTCGGACAGATTGGCCGATGGTTCAGGGGTTACGGATGTGGGGTTCTGTGTCCAGGGTTTGGGACAGTTTAGGAGGCTTCTGTAAAGAGGTTCAAGATTCGGAGGTAGAGCTCAGGGTGCAGGGGTTCGGTTGACGTGTTCAAGGTTCATCTTATCGCTTCTTGTGAGGTGCGCAAGCATCCAGGGAACGCTTCATGTCTGCTCATTCTGCTATCGAATGCAGCTCCTGAATTTCAAACTCAGCTGCCATTCAGAAGTTTCCTCCGCACGCAAGTTCCACGGCCCGCAACGTTGCTAGTACTGGCCCTGACTAGTACGTAACTAGTACTATGCTACGACTACTACTACCACCACAACTACTACACCACTACCACTACCACTACTACTACTACTACTACTACTACTACTACTACTACTACTACTACGACTACTACTACTACTACTACTACTACTACTACGACTACTACTACGACTACGACTACGACTACGACTACGACTACGACTACGACTATGACTATGACTACTACTACTACTTCTACTACGACTACGACTACGACTACGACTACGACTACGACTACGACTACGACTACGACTACTACTACTACTACTACTACTACTACTACTGCTACTACTACTATGCTACTAAGCGCCCTCGTGTAGATGTATCCTGAGAGCTTACATATACCTCACACCCCTTAGCCTGCAGCCCAAAAGTCGTCAAACTATACTACGCCCTGAAGGCGCCCCTATTATGGTAACTTAAGTTGAAATCCTTCATAAGAACCCAGTTATTCATCCTCAACTCTAAACTCTAAGATGCAAACGATACTTCTTCACTCCTCCAAGGGGTTTAAACTAAGATACCATAACAAAGACGCCATGTTATTTACTATAGATCTCTATCCTGGTAACTTAAGTCTCTTCTGCTCTGGCTTGCGGGTCCGAGCTCTGCAGGTCTTGCCCAAAACGGAGCTAGGCCAGGGGGCCTGGCGGGAGTGGTGAAGGGTTTTAGGGTTTAGGGTTTTCGGGCTTAGGGTTTGAGGGTGTTTTAGGGCTTTAGGGTTTTAGGGCTTAGGGCTTTAGGGTTTTAGGGTTGAAGGGTTTAGTTTTTTCAAGTTTTTAGGTGGCAGCCATAAGAATCGAGTTGTCAACGTCCCTAAATCCAAATCTGCGCTGGGCTTTGAGGTTTAGGGCTTTAGGGTTGGGGTTGTCGTGGCAGGGCACTCGCATTGTGGCCTCGAGTGGTGGACGCCGGTGACCACCCTTTGCCGACGGATGTCCATGATCATTGTTGCCATCCTTATTCCAAATGCCCTACCTGGAACCTGTAACACTTCCTCTCTCGGGCTCCATATTATGAATTCCTTGTATAAGTTCCCACGGCAAAAGGTTATCCTTACAGAAGGTGGGCTATTTGGGGTCCAGGTAAACCCTGAAATTCTAAAGCGGGTCGATGCGTTAAGGGTATCGGCCGACAGGTTCAGGATTGAGGGTTCAGGGCTTAGGGAGCTTGTTGGGTCTTGAGGGTGGGGGTCCCCCATGCAGTAACGAATAGGGGCTTTAATAGCTTTCGGTGGCTCCAAATTTTAGCTATACTAGAATCAGACCCCAAAACCCTAATCTAATTTCCAGTTACTAATTAAGGCCCGTATGGTGTACCCTTCTAGAACTTAGCCAACCCTCTACAGCTCCAGAACCCTTAGCTGTACTTACATAGGATATAGGCTGTGACTCAAGATACATGAACCCTTCGGCTATCCCCCAGGCGTGCAGGCGGGAAACAAGGTCTTCGGTGCCGCCGTCTTGTCGCCCGGCTTGCTCAGAGGTGTGAGGAGCCCACAAACAAGCACATACTCAGTTTCCTTATTAACTATTAAACTATTGTAAACAAATAAACAACCAAGTGAATAAGCAAATTAACATATATATATATATATAAATCTCTAGATATATATATAAATCTCTAGATATATATATATATATATATATATAAATCTCTATATATATATATATATATACATATGTTTTTCGTTATATAGTATGTATAGCGCCAACACGCTATTATCATCACCAAGGCCCCTATATTAACGCAAAAACACACGGATCTCATTTTCAAGTGGTTCTGGAAGCCCACGGATATTTACGGGGTCCTCCAATGTTGGTATCGATCGCGAGTGTATGTTTATCTTGGGGACCTCATCGACATGTAGGAAGCTTGTGGTTTGGAGGTATTGAAAGCCTGGTGAAAGCACCACCACCACCACCACCAACAACAACAACAACAACAACTACTACTACTACTACTACTACTACTACTACTACTACTACTACTACTACTACTACTACTACTACAACTACAACTACAACAACAACTACAACAGCAACAACAACAACAACTACTGCTACTACTACCACTACTACTCTTGCTGCTACTGCTACCGCCACCGCCACGGCCACTGCCACTGCCACTGCCCCTGCACTGCCACTGCCACCGCCAGCGCCTCTGCCACTGCCACCGCCACCGCCACCGCCACCGCCACTGCTGCTGCTGCTGCTCCTGCTACTGCGACGAGACGTACAATACTACAACCATTCTGATTCTAACAGCAACAACTACAACTACTACTACGACCACCTGTCCTGCAATTGCTACTGCTCCTGCCACTGACGCTGCGACTGCGACGGCTACCGCCACAGACACTCACTGACATTGCAACCACCATCCTCGCCACAGCCCCTGTCGACTGACCAAGGAAAGACACCGAGGGCATGCCAACGATCATCGCAGATACGAGCCTTGCCAAAAGGTGATTTTCGAAAATAGAGGACCCTAATATAGGACCCTAAATAGTAGGATCCTTATTATAAGGAGCCCAAAATAAGGTACCCCCCCCCCAATTTTCGGAAACTCCCAAAACGAGCCCGCAGTGGCACGTTGGAGAGAATCTGAAATATCAGAGGCCCAAAGCCAGGCCCGAACTTGTAGTAATCTAGGGGCCTTGATAATTACCTATACTATTGTGGAGGGTTCCTTATTATGATTGTAGTATAATGGGCCCAAAACCTGATTCAAATTATTAAGGCCCGACATTACTTCTGATGTTCAGGTTTCTGCATATCCTCAAAGTGCTCTGGGCTAGTCTAGGGGAGTCATGCGTCACGCTATACCCCTCGTTCTGCAAACTGCACTCCATGAGCTGAATCAAGCCCACCCCAAACCCAAAAGCCCAAACTAAGAAAGCCCTAAACCCGGTGAACCCCGAAACCCGTAAATCCTCAATCCTCAAACCTTCCAGCCCTTCAGCCCGAAATATTGAAGCCCCAAACCCCACAAGGGGTGGTAAACTCGCAAGTTTTTCGGAAAGGCCCAACGTAGGAAACCTTAAATGTAGAACCCCAAGCCCTAAACGCTAAACCTTGAAAATCCTAAAGCCCCAAGATAGACAGAGCCCTAAACCTTCAAACCCGGGACTCTAACCCTTAAGCCCAGCAGGAACAACGAGATGGAGTGTCCCCTCTTCCATGGTGAGGTGCACCCTGGCCGGCATTTGGCTTCGGGGTGTTCGGGGTGCTAGGTCAAGGGTTTGCCGGGGGTGTAGGGTGTGGAATGCTTACTTTGCAGCGCAGGCTACAAACAGAATACAGTTGCTGGAAGCAATAGCCAATGCAGTGCGAGTACGAACTGTTCATGCTCCACTGCAAGCGTTTTCATCCTCAAAGACCCAACCCCGAGTCATTTCTAGGACGCCCAGTAGTACCCTTATTCCATTTTTGTAGTCCTAGGTCCCTTATAAAGTTACCCAATACCAAAGAGTGCGCCCTTTTTGTTCCTAGGTTACTGGGCATTCTAGATTTTGTTCTAGTGCATCCCGGCTTTATGTGGCCCCTGCCAGGCTCCCCTAAACCCTTATCCCGAAACCCACTTATCCACCGGCCGCGAATTCCGTAAGCCCTGGCCTGTCTTAAACCCTACATGCCTTGTCAATCCGAAACCCAAAGCACCAAAACCCGAAATTGTAGAACGCCGTGGTTTATAAAATCGAAGGGTTGTACAACCATGTGCATTCAAGAGGCCCCTTACATGTCAAAGTTGAGTAGGGTTGGTCATTCTGACGTTTTTCGCTTTGCTCGCCAAAATCTGACAGAGGTGTTTCTAGGCCAGACGCCGTACTATAGGGGCCTTCATAACTACCTATACTATTTTCTGGGGGGGGTCCTCTTCTAGTAGAATATTTCCCAAAGCCCTATTCTAATTATTGAGGCCCCTATATTTGGAATCTCAACCTTGGGGTTTAAGCAGACCAAGAAGCGATTCCCCAACCCCCCCTAAAATGATGTCCCAATACCTACAAAAGGCCATTATTCTAACTTTGGGGTCCAGGTCAGGGTTTGAGGAAATTCAAGATTTGGCTTAGGTTTATTTCAGGGCTTACGGTAGTTCTTTTAGGGTTTAAGGTTTCGCGACCTCTATAAACAATGAATTCCCAACCACTAAGCCTGATGGGGTTGAGGGGCAAACAAACCCTCAACTCGTTCTTCGTGTTTTTCCGTCGCCGGCCCATGCCGCGTGCAGAAGTCCTCCTTTAAAGTCTCTGAGTCGCGTCAGTCCTACAGCTTGTAGAAGACCCTCCCTTATTAGGATCGTGATACCAAGGCCCTTAACGAAACCAGCTCAGTAAGGGGGTACATTGTTCAGGAGTTACATCTTAAAGAACCAGAGTCCCAGAACTTCCAAGCTTAGCGTGAAGCGTAAGCCAAACACCACCACTTCCGGGACCCTGAACCGCTACCTAAACATCGAGAAGTAGGTGAAATAATTGCCCACAGAATCTCGAAACCCTAGAGCCCTCGACCCTGAAATGCCCCAACACGGAGGCTCGAAATCGGGGCTGTTTCAAATCTTCCTTTCAGCATCATCGTAGAAGCCCAATGTCCTGTGTAGCCAATGGAGCCGATTACGTACAGGTTTTCTCTAGGGGTTTAGGGTTTAGGGTTTAGGGGTTTAACTTACCGAAGGGTAGGCCAATACACAGGTAGTTCGATTTCTAGGGTCGTCTCGGTCGCCCAGTGGTATGCTGGTAGCATTTCGTTATGCGGTTTCCTTATCAAGACTACATAGCGGGCGGGGGGGAAGACCAGGCACACCATGAAGAAGCTTAGCGAGAGGCCGGGTCAGTGCAAGAGGGTTCGGTAACTTTCAAGCTGTTCTGACCCACATTTCATGGCTCCGGGGCTCAAAAGGTTACATGCACTTCGAGCCATAAACCCTAAACCCAGTAACTTAGGCCTTTAGAGCTTATACAACTTTGCTGATCATGTAGGATCCTGTGTGTTGGGACACAAGGACACCCTATCAGGTTGGTTTCAGAGAACCGACTAAGGGTCCATGTGCCCAAAATAGGGTTCCTGTAACGGTACCATAAGAGTTCCTGTAAAAGGATCTATAAGGGTTGAGGGTATCAGGATCCATGGCTTTAAAGTATTCATTATTTATACAGGTACATTGGGCCCAAATAATGCCCGGCTGAGGCCGAGAGGCTAAGGCGAGAAGCAGCTTCCACTTGCTGCCCGGTGCACGAGAGCGATTCCAAGACAACGTGGACTTCCTGAACCCTCGTTTGAACAGCTCTGTGACACTTCAGAACTTGGTGCACTGCTTCAACACGGTGTCCAGCACGCTCTACCCCAGAAATTTTCTGGGTCGCGATCAGAGTACTCGAGGTGGCCGCAACGCCTATATCCCGCTCAGTCTCAACAGCTCTTGCTGGATAAACGGTCTATTCTTGTTAGCTCCTGCGAGCTCCCACATATGTTCATCAGCAGATGCCACTTGTGCAGAATCTGGCGACAGACACGGCGCCCCGTCGACTCTGGGCGGACACGTGGGAGAGCACGTTGCAGACCGGCTTGCAAGAGAGCTGATATTTGGGTACATGGACCCTTAGAGACCTGAATTGCGAGGACCAGGTTTATGTGGTCTTTTGGTCCTGTAGGCTTGCCTTGGAGGGTCGCCCAAGATTGCTGCTACCCTCCCGCAGCAATACAGGTTGTGTAGACCACCGATAGGTTGTCTTGCGGGATCCAGGTTTCGGGATCAAAGCTTCAGGCTCACATGAAGGGACCAGGGCCGAGCAGGGTGTACGTTCGGGGCTGTGACGGGCCCTCTGGCCTGTGGGAGACTCTGGGCGCTTCTTCAAAAAGCAGGAAGCGCTTTGTTCAATGTGTTTCAGCTTGTTTGAATGTGTGGAGTGGGAGTGAAAGAAGCTCCACACAACCTTGTCGCGAGACACTCTCAACTAGGCGCTATTCCACATCAAACCATAAATCCTAAAATCTAAACCCCGAAACCCAAGACGAAACCCAAAGCCCGGAAACCTCTAACCAAGCACAGGGTCGAATCGGAATCGAGCTGGGCCAAGACTCCTTCTTTCAAAATATACCCCAAAACCCTATTCTAATTATTACGAACTATTAAGGCCCCTAAACTAGGCTGTAGGGTGGAAGGTCATGGTCTAAAGTTATGGCTTTGGGTTCAATCAAGGTTCAAGGTTAGGCTTGGGGTCTAGGTTATCACCAATGCACACACCAAAACCTCAAAAGCCCGAAAACCCGAAGTCTAGATCTTGACCTAAACCTGAATCCCTATGGCCTGAACCGAAGATCTTATCTGCAGGCCCCTAAGCCCTAAACCCCCAAACTTTAAACCATTATAAACCCGAAACCCCTAAACCCTAAACACCCCAAACCCTAAACCCTAAAACCCTAAACCCTTTTGGCAAGAGGCCCGCGGAGGAGCGGCCCGATCCTGCCTCTTGCGTCTTCTTGAGCACCCATGCGCCCTGGGCAGCACATGCGGGTGATGCTAGAATAAGAGCTTAATCGGGCGTACAGTTTTTTTTTTGAAGAATGTAGGCTACTGAACTTCCATCGTCTCTTGGTCATGATTTAGGGTAAATATACAACTTCCTCCGCTAAGCAAACATGAGATGTAGGGTTTCGAACCAGTGATGTGGTGCGTCCTTATAAACGTACGTGGATGTGTGTATGCAATGTATGTAATTATGTATGTATATATGTATGTGGGTATGTGTATATGTGTGTAGGTGTATGTTTATGTATATGGGTATGGATATGTTATGTATAAGAGTATGTACATATTATGTGTAGATGTACATTTATGTGTGCAAGTATGTCTGTATGTATGCATGCATGCATGTACGTGCGTATGTATGTGTGTGCACCTGTATATATATATATATACATACATACAATTATATTGCTACTTATGGTTGTATACGTACGTATACACACATACACGGCAGTGTACATATGTGTGTTCACACACACATATTTATATATATATATATATATATATATGTATATACATATGTGCATATGTAGGTGTATATGTATATGTATGTGTATATGTATATGTTTCTGTACATTCATCTGTGTAGGTGTGTGTGTACGTGAACCTTTATGCATGTGTGTCTGTCCGTGTGTGTGTGTGTGGTTGTATGCATGCTAGCGTGTATGTGCGCCATGTATGTGCTTCAGTGCATACGTGTATGCATGTATTTATGTGTGTGCATTTGTGTATATGTATGTGTATGTATGCACATATACACACATATATATATATATATATGTATATATATGTATATGTGTGTATATATATATATATATATATATATACACATACATGTATGTGTATATATATATATGTATATATATATATATACATACTAGTATGTACATATACATATGTTTTTCATGTATGTATGTATGTATGTGTATATATATATATATATATATACACATACATATACATATACATATACATATACATATATATATATATATATATACACAAACTTCACTAAATCTCAAAACCTGAACCCTAAATAACATGTTCTCAACATTTGGCGAGTGCAAAGCACCAGTCGCCGTGTCTAGTTTTGATTTCGGAAGTTTCGGTAAGCTTGCAGGATTTAGGGGTTCGCTGTTGGGAGTTGTGGGCTTGTCGGACCATGAGCCATGAAGAGGTGTCCGTTTGGGTTTTGTTGATAATGTCGAGATCAAGACCAGCTTGAGCGGGCGATTGCATGGAAAGGTAGTTCACGAAGGCGCTTACATTGGAGTTTCCGAGAATAGGGGACCCGAAAATAGTACCCCAAATAGTAGGATCCTTATTATAAGGTCCTCAAAATTAGGTTATAAACGTAATTATCCTACTTACAACCTTACTCATAACTACCCATGAACCTCCGAATAGGGGGCCCTTGGCCAAGAAGTCAACGGTTGACAATCAACGCCTGAGGGGTTTTAATTAGGGTTGACTAGTGCAGATTGAGGTTTAGGAACAGACAGCCGTGCCTGCGGCAAGTGCGACAGCAAAAACAATCATGCCTATAGCCGCAGCACCTCCAAAAGAGAGACTAAACTCTAAACCCTGGTCATCTCCCAGCAGGACCCTTGTCGTTTTGCTGCATTTGAGGAGCCTTGCTGCATGTGCATCTCTGCGATCGTCTGGGCTGGCTACAAGAGACTTTGCTGCCTAGCAGATGGTCAGCAATGTTGAGGGGTTAGAGGTGTGCATAAAAAGTTTATGCCTCGCCCCTAAACCGGTTCCTTCACAGGTTTTGCGAGGTAAAAGTACATTACAACTCTATCGCTCTGTCTCTCTCTCTCTCGCTCCCTCTCCCTGCCCTTCTCTCTGTCTCTCCCTTTCCCTCTCTCTCCATATGTATATATGCCAAAGGTCACAAAGGCCGCATTCATGTTACGTCGCTGGCAGACTCCCCTTCGCGACGAGTCTGCCTGTTGCTACTGCTAGTGCATGACGCGGATGCAGACCAGGACGACGACGATGCCATGAACCTGCCGGCCTCAGTTGCTAATCCCAACTTTGGAAGATCGGACTGCTCGATGCACTGAACCCTTCAAACCCTTCCTACACTACGGTTGATGATATAAATCCTGCATTACCTTAAGGAACCTAAAGTATGGGAATTATGGTATATTCCTTATTATGGGTAATGCAGGATTTATATCATCAACCGTATCAGTCCTAGACTCCTAAACCTGCATGCCACATACAACCCATAAGGGAGCTACAGAAATCTGAACAAGCTGCCGAGCTACCACATGTCAGACCGGGAAGCCTACCGGCCCTGTTTTCGTTTTGCAAGAGCCTCTCAAGGTTTTACGTGCTCCGCAGCCTGAAGACCGAAAGCAATACAACTTAGAAGCTGCCCCCACCCTGTAATAGTGGTATAATAGGAATATACTAGGGCCCTAATATAATCCTATATAATCCTTATGGTCACTACAACAGGGTGGGGGCCCCTTCTAAAATACAACCGCAAAGCCACACTTCAGGGTTGGAGATGTCGGGTTCGGCACAGTAGCCTACAACACCGATTAGCTAAAATCTTGTACCCTGGATTCTCTAGATCGTTTGCATAAAACCGATTAGTTGAAATCTTGTATCCTGAAATCTAGATCGTTTCCATAAAACCGATTAGCTAAAATCTTGTATCCTGGATTCTCTAGATCGTTTCTATAAAACCGATTGGTTAAAATCTTGTATCCAGACCATTAGATCGTTTCAATAAAACCGATTAGTTGAAATCTTGTATCCTGAACTCTAGATCGTTTCAATAAAACCGATTTGTTAAAGTCTTGTATCCAGACCATTAGATCGTTTCCATAAAACCGATTAGTTAAAATCTTGTATCCTGAGCTCTAGATCGTTTCCATAAAACCGATTAGTTAAAATCTTGTATCCTGAACTCTAGATCGTTTCCATAAAACCGATTAGTTGAAATCTTGTATCCTGAACTCTAGATCGTTTCAATAAAACCGATTTGTTAAAGTCTTGTATCCAGACCATTAGATCGTTTTCCTAACCAATAAAACCTACAGCCTCGACTGTGCTTGCACTTACTCCTCAAGGAAGGTGTTCTACCTGTTCGGCTATGAGTCCACCAAAGACCAGGCGTGGCTGTAGCCGGCTGATCCTGCTTGCAGTTACAGGGTTTCGGTGTAGGAGTTTAGGGTTTAGGGCTTTTGAGCATAGTTTCGGGTTGGGCACTCGGTGGTTGGGTCGAGCTGTTTTGGGCGCATTGGAGGTGCTGGGGTGGCTGGGCAGCCAAGAGAGTCCGAGAAAAGCAGGATGTCATGCAACGAGTCTTCCCGAAGCAGAGCACGCTGTCTTTAAGGCAGTCCAGGGCATGAGTTGTTCTGAACATAGTCAGGCACGCAGTTGTGATGTATTCCAGCATGTTCTTGAGTACAAAGCAAATCAAGGTGTGGTGGTGATGTGACTACTGCTGCAGATGAAGTTGAAAGGGCAGTATTCAACACCGGGCGGGTGATGGTAATAATGATCTTGTTGTTGCGATGTTGGTGGCGGTTAAAAAATCTCGCAGTTGGCTGCGAGAAACAAACAGATGATTCTGTTGACGATGACGGCGACGATGCTCACCGTGAAACTCACGAGAAGGGCACCGATGAGGACAACGATGATGATGGTGATGGTGACTATGAAGACCATCGCAGATGCCGAACTTATGCCGAGGTGATGGTTCTGGTGTATCGAACCTACTTGGGCCTTTGGAATCGCAGGGGATCCCTCATGACCTCGACATTATGTACGAGCTTTGGCGCGTGCCGAAGTCTCTCAGAAGCAGTGACATTGTTGAGGCTGTAGGGCTTGTGTTTAGGGTTTCCCAGAGAGCCCAATACCCCTTAATTAAGGAATATGGCTTCAACTATATAGGGCTTCATATTGTGATTTAAGCTATATTCCTTAATTAAGGGGTGTTGGGCTCTCTGGGTTTTGGCTTGAGACGAAGCCTGGCCTCGCGGCCGCCAGAGGCTTGCGAGAGGCCGTCTGGAGGGTTTCTCAAGGAAGCATGTTCGCAGGGCTTCGGTCGATTAGGGCTACCGTATGGGGTGCTCTTAAAGTTACTATATAACATTACTGTAAAGGGTTCTATCAGGGTAACTATATCGGGTATTGAAAGGGCTGCTGTATGGTTACTTTGGGATATTTTGGGGACCTGAATTTGCGCCGAATCCAGAAGAGAGGCATGTCTTGCTTTGGGGCCTCCCCGCTAAGCCTCCCGGACTGCGCGACCCTAAATCTTACATCGGCCTACAGCCGAATTGCAAGTCCCACAAAATACGTTTTGTTGCAACATACTCTGAACCCTAAGCCTTACACATTCGAGTCAAGCCAAGGGCACAAGACGGCAAGACTGAGCGCTAAACGGCAGGTCCTCAATTGTAAATTTCACAATATCTTAGACCAAAAGCTCTAGACCCTGAACCAGCACTATGCCCTGTAAGCCGTGTCATGCCCGTCGTCACCGCTTTCGTCCTGGCGGTCGTGTCATGGTCACTAACCCCCCATGATCATCATCATCGTCATCATCACCATTATCACCATCGCATTACTGTTAACAAGTCTCAATGATATGTTTGTTATTGGGATGACCATTCCAATTCCTTTTCATCGTCTTCATCATCACCACTGTCACCATTTCCTCGCCGTCATCATCATTATAATCATCAATGTCATCATCATCGTCATCAGTGCCCTCATAATCATCGTCGACCATTTCATGATGATCATCAGCATCATCACCACCATCACCAGCAGCATCATCAGTAGAACTCCGGGTGCCTTAGCGACCCCAATTGCACATTCCAGACCCTAAAGGGAACTCCAGAAAGTTGGAACATGGTTTCAGGGTAGGATACACTATAATTCACCATAAAGGGTTTAGGATAATCATATTCATATTCCAACTTTCTGGCTGTTACCTTAAGGACTCAGGTCGATAGCGGAGTAAGGCCTACATAGGAGACCCGAGGTTCGTGAGGAGTTTTCGGACTTTGGCTTTAGGTCTTTGCGGGTTTCAAACCCTATGAACCCTGAAGCCTGTTTAGGGTTTAGGGGTTAGGGTTTAGGGTTTAGGGGTTAGGGCTTAGGGTTTGGGGTTTAGGGTTTAGGGTTTAGGGTTTAGGGGTTAGGGTTTAGGGTTTAGGGGTTAGGGACTTTGAGTTTAGGAGTCAGCGTTTATAGGGTTTTAGGGCGTGTGGGGACTGTTTGGCGGGGTGCCGGAACCCTCCGCAAGGTACCAGCAGCAGAACAAGTTCTGCGCCACAGCCAGCATCTGCGACGCTTGGCAGATTGCATTATAGGGGCTTCAATAATTACCTATACCATTTGCGCTTCCTTATTATAAGTATAGTATAATGGGCCCCAAAACCCAGTCTATTCTAATTATTAAGGCCCGTAAATTATAGTACCCGTATAGTTCCCTTGTGGTAACCCTTATAGACCTCCTGGATAATGATGGTGATGATGATGATGATCTGGTGTGCGGTTTGGGGTTTATGGGTTTAGGGTTTAAGGTTTAGGGTTCAGGGGAGAGTTCACATCTTTGGAGTCCGGGATTCGGGACTCAAGGGTCCCGCCACTAAACCCATGCAGTTAGTACTGTCTGGTTGAGTATAGGGAATGGGGGGGATGAATTATGGAGACCATTATTGGGGATTAATAGGGGCTACTATAGGGGTCCATTCTCCCCTTCCTTTCTAAGCACCAGGGAGAGTATTTCCAGGTTGAAGGATGCAGGGGTATCGTGCTCAAGGCGTGCAAGGCTGAGACAGACCTGAAGGCCGAACTGGAGGCTCAAAACCGGATGTAGCTTGAAGCAGCTTCATGAATCAATTGGGGTCTCTAGAATGACCAGAGCGAGTCCCGAAACTCTTAATCCTGAACTCTAAACCCTTAAACTCTAAACCCTAAATGCGGGAGTATCAGACACAGAGGGAATCGCACCAGGAGGACTCCCAGCCACTAAGAATCCGACTAATGTAGGGGTCTTAAGAATTAGAATCGGGTTCTTGTGGTTCCGTAACTATACAGTAGAAGCCAGAAAGTTGGAATATCATTATCATAATCCCTGTAAGGTAAATTATAGGGGATCCTGCCATTATTCCATATTCCAACTTTCTGGAGTTCCCTTTAATACAAAAATACCCCAAACCCTATTTCTACATTCAGGCCCCTACATTGAATCCTAAGTCCGAGGCCTCTGACTTCTTGTCGCGCGGAGGGCACTCTAGATTCCAAGCTGAAACCCTGAGCAGAGATTGTAGTGCAGAACAGGTACCGGGTCCCTAAAACCCAAACACCGCACTCTCATCGCCACATCCCTCAAATCCCAAATTTCGTTCCTGAACCCTCAACCCTAAACTATCATGAGGAGCAGATCGCCGATCAGCCCGAGGATGTCAAGACAGAGCTGCAGGCGCAGGTGTGCAGAACTTTCCGTAGTGCTTAAAGTTTAGTGTTTAGGGTTTATAGGGTCTAGGGTTTAGGATCACCAAAATAGCCCCTTCATGATGGAAACACATGGAGTTCAGGAGTATCCTACTCCTACTCGTCCATGAAGGAGTCGTGGACTCTTTGGGATTGCCGCATTGATAAAGCTTGCACATCAGACCTTCTTGCAATCAACACGCTAGCACTGGCGTTCGTAACGCATGTTCCAGCTTTCTGGAGTTGACGGTAAGGGGCTTACTGCTGTAAAACCAAGTCAGGGCACACTGAACTCCAGGCCGTTGGGTTTCAGGAAGAACATGGATTCGCGTACTACGCTCCAGGGTCTGGCTTTGATCCCAGACCAAAGCGCCCAAATCTGAACCCTCGACTCAAATTTTACGGTAGAGAGCTCCATTTGCAAGAAACCGCGTTTAAGTAGGTTGCATTGGTTCAGGCCATCCTCAACCTCTCTCCGACACAAATCGAGCTCCAAGCGACTTGTAGAGACAATAATACGGAAGCCTTTATGACCAGAACTGGATTCGGGGGTACAGGGCTAGCAGGGGATGTTGTTAGTATTGTTGAGGCGCCCATAGTATCGTAGAGCACGGTTTGTACTTTTCCATCCAACATGGCTAGTGCGGTTGCCTGCATTGACGCCTTACTGTTGCTTTCCACTTTCCCAGGTGGCACGGATCACCGAGAAATACAACTCCCTGGCCAAGAAATACCACACCGAAACTTGCCTGGACAATCGGGGATGCGGCAGTAATGCGAAGTCCGTTGATGTAGGAACATGATTAAGAAACCCTGGGCCTATAACCCCAAAACAGTAGGATTCATATAAGGAACCCTAATAAAGGCCCAAGGTTTCTTAATCAGGTTCCTACATTATTATAGTACCCTTATAGATCCCTTGTAGTTACCCTTATAGACCCCTTCAAAGGAAGCCTAATAAAGGCCCAAGGTTTCTGAATCAGGTTCCTACATTAACCTTACATCCTCTAGGAACCTCAACCCTACAGCCCGAATTCTCTAAGCACTATCGGTCCTAAAACGCTTTCGGTGTCGCCCTAAAAACCCAGTTAACGATTCAGTGAGCCCCAGAAAGTTGGGATATGGATTTAGGACTAGTGGCGCTTGGATTTCGTGTGCTTCCTTTCGAAGGGCATCAGGTTAATGATATTCCAACTATCTGGCTTCCACTGTAAAGGGTTTTGGGTTTGGGGTTTAGGGTTTGGGGTAGACATGTGTGCAATCGGGTTTATGTGGGGTTGTCGGAACAGTAACCCGCTGGATAAGTAATCGGGCTTCTAGGCTCAGTTCAGCATGTCAGATTTCGCTCCCCAGGTTAGGAATATTCCTCAAACCATATAAGGTTTCTTGTTATGCATGAAAGAATATTCCTCACATCTTATCGGGTTTCTAGGCATTTGGCGTCTGCCGAGATGCCCGATGAGTTAAAGGATGGTGGGCACGAAGTAGAGCCGCCGACACATAGTTACACATCCAATAGTTGGAGTTCGGCTGGTTCCGGCGCCGGCTTGATTCCGCAGTGTTTTGAGCGGCTTTTGGACTCGGGGTTTACTGTGTTTTCGAAGCCTCAAAAAGGGAGCCCTTTGTATTCCTAGGTTACTGGGCATCGTAGTAGATTTCAGGTGAACAACCCAGGAGCATCATAGTCGCACTCGAGCTGAGGAGAAGACCTCCAACGCAAACAACAAGCTGGCATTTGGCTAAGGGCGCATCGCCTCTCGGCCCACCTTACTTGGACCCAGCTGCTTGAAGCTTCTGAGGTGACAAGGGAGGGGGCAGTCCTAGACGGGGGAAGGTGGCCCAACTTCTTCCCTTGACCCTTTCTTCCGTTCTAGGCCCCTGTGAGTGTCGATCTCGACCAGGTCGCATGGAAAATCCATGACGCCTTGGCAGTCATTATTATTATTATTCACCTTTTCGGTTCCTGGCCAAGCCTTTAGGCCGATGACACGGAGCTACGAAGAGGATGCTGCCAACAAGTATAGGGGCCGGCAATATTCTATCGTTGTTGTTCTACATGCGACGTGCATGACTGCGTACTTGGCACTCATGAACCAGCTTTTGTGGCAGGGTGCATGTCTTGGCCCCTATCTGGCATCTGATTGTTTGGTAGCGCTGGGCGCGATGCCCATGTAAATCTCGACCAACAATCGCATTTCGGGTATCGATGCTCCGTTGTAGAGCATGGGTGCTTGGCCCAATGCCGAGTTTGCTCTAAGGAAAGACTTTGCAAGCCAGCCAGCTATCGTCATGAGCTAGAGGAGAAAGGCAGTCACCGGTGCGTGCACAAGTTCCGGAGATGTGAAGCTCTGGTAAGCCCCGAACCTGCGATAGCCAAGCATAGGCAAAAGTCACAAGAACAGCCCAACATCCGTCCGAACTGAAAAGCCATTTGTATTGTGTGCGTTTGTGGCCTGTACTCTCCTGTAAGGGTCCTCGTACCGAAAATGTATATACTTTGGGCCCAATGTACCCATATAGGGAGTACTTTAAGGCCAATGTATATACTATTTAGGTACATGGACCCTTATACCCTAAACTTCCTAAACCCTTATAGATCCCCTATAGATCCCTTTAAAGGAACCCTTATGTTACCCTCAAGGGAACCCTATTCAGGTACATGGACCCTTAGGGCTCAAACTCCAGAGTCAAGGGGATACTTCTTCGGCCATGAGCTCCGAGACACCCGGAGTCCTCACGGTCTGTAGCTTTTCTAGGATGCCCAGTAGTACCCTTATTCCTTTTTGTAGTCCTTATAAAGTTACCCAATACCAAAAAGAGAGGCCTTTTTATTCTTAGGTTACTGGGTATCCTAGTTTTGCAGAGGAAGCTGAGTCTATGTAGAGGGATTTGGTACGTGTGCACAGGGCTCCTTGGGAATCTCGGTGGGTGTACTTGCTGGGTGTTTTCAAAACCCTACCTTAAACCCTTAGCCTTAGACCCTACAGTGTCCGCCCCGAAACTCCGCCATGTTATCAGAATTCTTCTTGCACCCCGGGTTTCGTAGTTGTGCCCTGGGCTCCTTCGCGCAGATGGTTTGTGCATGATGACTCTGTCACCCTCAAGGCTTTTGAGGAAGTAGCCATGTTATGATGTTACATGATCGGTTTATGTGTCGAAACTCCAGCCAATGGACACTCATACTCATACATAAGGTGTCTGTGGAACTTGCATGCCAAGTTTGTCACCGCCTCAAAGCAGCCTAAAGCCAACGTGTTGGCACTGTTTGAGCCGATGCAGCAGCTCGACACTGACACCTCAACCTTCCTAGACCCTAAACCCTGCACATGGAGTGAAAGAAGTCGAGTAGTTTCCCATCCCGCAAAAAAGGGGGTCCACTACGAGGCCTCATATCCGCGTACAGACCGTATGTTGAGTCGAAGCCCTGAAAAATCTGAAGTAGTAATAGTAGTAGTAGCAGCAGTAGTAGCAGTAGCAGTAGCAGGAGCACTCTTACACGCAGCTGATCTTGTAACCTACGCACTCCGAGACCCGGAATCCTCCCCGCTGATGCCCATGACCGGGGCGGCCTCCGCAGCCCTTTGCAACTCTGGCGTGTGTCGGTTTAGGGTTTCCTAGGGTTTAGTGTTTTGAAGCTCAGGGCTTCGAAGTTAGGATTCATGGTCTAGCGGGTTTAGGATGTCAAAGTTTCAGCGTTTAGGCTTGAATTATAGGGTTTCGGATTTAGGGTCTGGGGCTTGGGGGAGGCTAGGATTGTAGGTCTGGGGCGTGGATTTCCAGTTTAGGCTTAGGGGTTCAGTGTTTTGACCTGTGGGTTTATGTGATGATTCGAGCTTTAGGTCTTGAGTCCTGGTTAACTGTTCAGCTCCATAGTTTCAGAGTTTGAGGGTTCTAATTTAATGCTTTCGGTGTGTTGTTCGCAGTTTGAGGGCTTAGGGTTAAAGAGTTTGGAGCCTAAGTATGCGAAGTAGGTGATGGCCCTTCGGGACAAGTTGCAAGGTCGTGCATTAGCTTCTTCTGTTGTCTTATAGAGGTACTTGTTCATGTATAATTACATTGCTTTGGGAGCTCTTGGCATACAGCACCGTTTTTGCAATTCTGGCATGTGTCTATAGGTAGCTGACCATCGTAGTGGGTTTAACCCTTAGGTTTCCCAAATAAAGTTTAGGATACCAGCACTTGTTAGGCTGGTAGGTCCGGACCACGACGAGCCCGCCGCATCGTAGACGGCCAGGGCTTCAGGAGAGTTCGTCGTCCCGAAGAGCCTTATGTCATAGCTTGCATCTAGGGCCCTCCTAAGACCAGGAGCCCGCGATCCCTCCCACGACAGCGGGGGTGTGGGTAGGGGTTCAAGTTCCCCTGGCGCCATCGGCGACCGCCAGTGCGGCTCTCGTTCGCCGGGATTGGGCTGATCATAGGGACGATGAGGCACCCTAGAACCTCCACCACGGATCGCAAGGACAAGTCTACATACAAGCTTGAAAAATGACAAAGTACTTTATTAGTTTGTTCACCCGAAATCCTGAAGCCTCGCTCTTGACATACTGCTTTCACCTAGCCCAAAGCAAACCCTAAACCCTAGCCCGGTGAAGCCTTTCACTCTGCTGTTGTTGGCCAGGAGTCGCTATGGCAGACCAAAGGTCAGAAAGATCGCAGTTGGCAGAGCCACGTGGCGGACATGGATTCAAGGTCTCTGAAGGGCCACTTTCAGGTTCTCCAAAAAAGCCTCAGAAGGGACCTTCAGGGCTTCAGTCATGCTTGCGGGTGGAGAGTTGACGGCGTCAGGGCTTAGGGCTTCAGGGCTTCAGGGTTTTTCATCTTAGGTTTGGGGCCGCAAGAAGTGCCCTTATCGACTTGAGGTACTTGGTCTTTGGGGTTCAAGGTTTAGCGACGTTCGAGAAGCTTCCAACCAAGCCCTGATCTCCTAATCCCTAGGGTTATAATTAAGGGCTCTTTAAAGGGATCTAGAGGGTTCCTTAAAGGGATCTATGGGGTTTAGGGTTTAGGGTCTACTTAAAGTATCATGGGACTTAGTAACTAGGGTTATAACTCAGGTAATCTACTTATGACTACTTATAACCCAATTCAGGTACTTATAGCCATACGTACTAAGTCCCATGTTCCTCCAAGCAACCCCTAAACCCCAACTCCTAAATCCGACGCGTCGGGGAGTGTTCAACACAGACTTGGGCTTGGAAACCTGGCTTCTTCCTGAGACTTGCAGGCGTTTCTTTAGAAGGTTGCGGGTTTAGGGTTTAAGCTTTGCACGTCTTCACAGTTTGGTGCATCATAGATCTGCTAAATATTACTGCGGCTAGGAACAACCCAGCCAATATCCTCCTTCATGTCCCGCCGTCTGAGAAGGGCCCTAATGCTTTGTTTGATCTTCATTCAGGGATGGTGGCTGTTCATCCGTGTACACTCAACTCCGCGGCATAAAGCCTCATCGTTGACTCTTACCTAGATACGCAGACACCTGCACCTCTGGGATTCCTCTATGATTCCCTGGTATAAGTCCTTACTTGGGCAGGTTCTTGGTGTTCAAGCACACCCCAAACCCTGAAGCACCAGGTCCTTAGCCCAAAGTCTTTCCTCCGGTTCCCCGATGCCCCAAAGTCAATGCCAAGGCGAGGATCACTGCTTCCACCGGCGAAGCGCCTCAAAGCGTTCCTCGTCCAGCATCGGCGGCACCTGTTTGTTTGCAGTAGTTGCGCCTGAAATAGATGTTTTCGCACATTACCTTAGAAACCCTAAGTACCAACCGTATACCGTGCAGTGTGCAGCTGCTTGCCCTGAATCCCAGACTAAACAGGTCTCTAGCGCGGTTTGGAGATGAAGACTATGCCGTTTAGGGTTCGGTATAGGTGTTGGTGAGGTTCATGGGAAGAGAGCACCAAGCCATACACAATCATAGAGGTCGGAATAAGTACTAAACGAATATCCCAAACCCTGCACCCTAAACCCTAACAGAAATAATAGTATAATCTACCCAAAGCCGCCTTCTGACTATTTCAGGCCCCCTTTTTTTTCCCAAGACCCATTCCAAGCACCCAGGAGGCTCTAAAAGCCATACCATGAGTCCGCAAGTCGTAATTTAGGGGCCTGAACACTTACTGAGATACGGTTGATGATATTAATCCTGCATTACCCATAGTAAGGAATATACGATAATTCCCATAGTTTAGGGTCCGTAAGGTAATGCAGGATTTACATCATCAACAGCAGGGTCGTTTTTGGGGGAACCTTATAGTACCCTTCACCGCCCTAACCCTGAACAACTTGTAAACACGGGCTTAGGGCTGCAATCCGTAAAACCCAACGTCGAGGTGGACGACTTTCTTCTATGGAGGCCGGAGTAGTTCATAACAGTACTATCCTCTTATAGTCCCTATACAGATGTAGGATAATAGACGCCATCACCCTGGACTATGTATTGCGCCCCTTTAGCCCACCATACCCCAAACCTCCTGCATACAAAGCCCCAAACCCTAAACCCTTACCCTAAACAGTGCCTTGCGAAGCCCTTAACCCTAAACCCTGAACCCTTACCCCTAAACAGTGCCTTGCGAAGCCCTTACTCCGTAGGCTACCCCCGGCCGGTGGGTTGAAACCAGAGCTCGTCTTCAAAGAGCTCGGGGTGGATCAGGACCCGCCTTGGTTTGGGGTTGAGGGGTTTGGGGTTTAAGGCTTAGGGTTTCAGGTTTAGGGTTTAGGGGTTTAGGGTTTGGGGTTCAGGGGTGTAGGGTTTAAGGCTTAGGGTTTCAGGTTTGGGTTGAGGGGTTTAGGGTGTAGGGGGTTGCGGTGTAGGGTTTAGGAGGGTCTAGGGTCTAGATGTTTTGGGTTTCGGAGTTTGGGGTCGGGGTTAAGGATTTAGGGTTTTTTGGGGTTGAAATTCAGGAGTTTGGTGTCGGGGTTTAGGATTTAGGGTTTTGTGGTTTGGGGTTGAGGGGAGGGTCTAGTAGTCTTCCAGGGATAAAGGTCTTGCGGGTACCTGAGTCTTTGTCGTGTGCTTTCTACTTTGCGGGTTGGGTTCTGGGTGTCAGTTTTCGGATTCGAGCAGTTTGCTTTCTGGGTTACGGGCTTAGGGTCACATGCTAAAGGGTGCTCATGGTTTAGGATTCAGCATTGAAGTAGCTGGCCTTCATAAAGTGTGGTGTGATGATGCTACAGGTCTATGGCTCGGTCTTGAAGTTTTGCGGTTAGGGTTAGCACACCTTCGCGGAGGCAATGCTTCATGCAGGATATACATCTGTATCCCGGCAGTCCTGATCAGCTTCTAGATTCTAGTCATAGTCAACAGCATAGTCAACAACATACTATATTCTGGTTCCCTCCATTTCGGCCGCAGACCCCGGACGCTGTCCCAGCCCTGAACCCCAAAGCGTGTGCACTCCGAACTCCTGAGCCCTGAGCGATGTACTGTACGTCTAGGGTTAAGGGTTTTGGGGTTTAGGGGTTAGGAATTGAGCCATCCGCCCTGCATCCGACTTTCCCTGTGAACGCGAGGTTCAGTGGAACCGCACCGAGACTGACAAGTTCTCAGCGCATGCGGACACGAACCACAATCTCTTCGTCCACAACCCGGGATTCAGGGTTGGAGGTGTTTCTACGTTCTGGCTACTGAAATACTCCATGCCTGTCACCTGCAGCTACCCAAGCCTAAACCGCATGTAAACTTTAAATCTCACGCTCTTCAGGCCTGCAATGCCAGCCTTAGACTCTTAGACCCAAGAGCAGTTGGCATGCCCTCAACATGACGATAGGGAATCCCAGAGGGTCGAAGCAGCAAAATGTCAACTTTTTTAGTGCCCAAAAGCCATACAGGTATTTGGGACATTTTGGGACCAACAACCTTGCTATTTGGGTACTTAGACCTATGTGGATTTTCTTGTGCCCCCGATGAAAGTCTTCCTAAAGAAGGCCAGGTCGTTCTGGGTTCTTCGCCGGCCCAAACCTGGGACCCTGTACCGTCACCCGAAAGACGTTCTCCTCTAAGCCTCAAAGCAACAAATACAAATAACTGGCAGTACGGTTGATGGACAAATCCCGCATTACCTGAAGGACCCTAAACTATGGGAATTATGGTATATTCCTTATTATGGGTAATGCAGGATTTATATCATCAACCGTAGCTGACGCACCACCTTACAAAGGGAGTGTCGGAATCTCGCAGTGCCTGTATGCAGTTCGGGTGCACAGGTTCGACAGGGACACTCGGGCTGGTTTGGGGTTTCAAGCGCTAGACGTAGCATTGGAGCTTTTCGGGTTCAAGGGACTCGGATTTGGCATTTTTGGTTCTGAGTTTTAGAGGTTCGAGTTTGCAGTAGTGTTCCAGAAGCTGCTCTCTTCGAAGCAAGTGTCGGCGTGGGTCCTTCCTTTGCAGGCGTATGGGTGTCAACTGTGGTTTCAACAAAACCGAAGCCGTAACCCCAGAACCTAAACGCCAAACACCTTCCCACCGGATGCTGCTGGTGAGACTGCTGCTTTCGTTCTGAATTGCGACTGTTTCGTAGGACGTGGAAGAGCATTAGCACTTGTTCACGCAAGCTCCAGAATCGGGACACCTTCAATCGGCTAGGGGGTTCAGGACCCTGAGCCCATCGCAAACCCACAAGCAAACTAGGTAGGGCTTTGGGACATTTTATTCTTGCTCTTATTGGGCTTAAGAGGATCTTATCTACTAATATGTTTCAAAGGCTTTAAAAGCACCTCCTAGCAAAGGTCAGTGACACCAATCGCATTGTCTGCTACGACCGGGATGGGAAGTACCAGCCTCTTCTCACCAACATCGAGGCAGTCAGTTTGGCAGGGGCCGGGGACCTAACCCTAAGGGTCCATGTACGTAAATAGTATATACATTGGCCTTAAAGTATTCCCTATATGGGTACATTGGGCCCAAAGTATATACTACTTGGGTACATGGACCCTTAGGGTAATGTAGGGGCCTTAATACGTGGAATATTTTTGGAGGGGCTCTTGGTCCGTATAATAGTATAATATATACCCAAAAATTATTGAAATTATTAACGTTCCTAGATTAGAATCCCAAACCCGACAATATGTCTCAACCTGCCGTTTTTTTCAGACTTCTTGTCTTCGATTGTGAGGTTTATTAGGGCTCGAGGGTGCAAGTGTTTCTGGGACCAGCTTGAGCTAAGCCAAGCAGCTAAGGCCCCTAAAGCCCAAACCCTATCTTTGCCCTCAATCCTTTGCCCTGCAACTACCGCCTACACCCTCGCAACCAGGTTACACACTCGACCCATTTTGTGGATCAACCCTGCAAGCATAGTTCCTGCTGCCAGGCCCGATCAAAGTCATGCGAAGACTGATCGTCTCCCACCCTATGTGAACTCCTAGTGTAGGGGATACATGGGGTTGAGGGTTTAGGGTTTAGGGGTTTACGGATTTTGGGGTTTAGGGTTTGGGGTTTAGGGTTTAGGGTCCCCCCAATCTGGAGATTCGGATGACCCTACCGTGGAGGCACGCCCTGCGCAACTGCATGTAGGTTATGATCCCTGGCCCTGCAAGAAGGCACGCATCTTGCAGCAGTTGGTAATCGGTCCATGAAGCTCCAAGGGTCAATGTCCTTTATATTCTCTACACACATGTATACATACGTATATATGCTCAGAGAGGGAGAGAGAGAGAGAGAGAGAGAGAGAGAGAGAGAGAGAGAGAATAAACACGAAAAGGATATAGAAAGAGAGAGCAAGAGAGAGATAAGTTCTTCTTTGGCCTCACAGAGGTGCTTAAAGGACCCATCTCTGCACTGTATAGGTGCATGAACCCTCAGGGAAACTAACAAAGAGTAGGAGATAGCAAACCTAACACCCTCATCCGCAGCCGCACCACATCGTCCCCAATGGCACAGCCGACTTCGCTTGGGCCTTGGGTAGATCGTGCCAGATGCCGGGCATTCGGGGTTGGGCTTATAAGGTTTCCCTAAACCCTAAACCCTAAACCCTCTTTCCTGAGTGCACGCCTGAAAGAGGCGGGCTGGCGAGTAATCAAAAGTCCGATGCACTTTAAAAAAAAACCCTAAACCCTAAACCCTCTGAGCCTAAAGCCCCAAGGCCGAATCAAGTTGTGGGACTTT
Organism: Symbiodinium sp. CCMP2592; assembly: GCA_905221615.1. Classification (NCBI taxonomy): domain Eukaryota; class Dinophyceae; order Suessiales; family Symbiodiniaceae; genus Symbiodinium; species Symbiodinium sp. CCMP2592. The sequence continues at coordinate 410,053 of CAJNDT010000591.1, forward strand.
TTGCTTTCAGGGTTTAGGGTTTAGGGAACTTTATGACTTTGGAACGGAACTCAGGAGGAGCGGTTTATTGATTAGGGTTCGCAGGTTGGGGGATGCAGGTTTAGGTGCAAGAGTTGGTGGTTGGGGTTTAGGGGTTTCGGGGCTTCAGGGTTTCGTGTGTGGTGTCTGCGGTTTGACAGAGGTCGATAATTACTCAGCAGCCAGTCTCGAGCATTTAGGGCAACCAAGGGTAGGATCGATTTGTTGGGTTCTCCGGGCTTCATGAAACAGATCAATGCCGAACTTGAACGCAAGCCGGAAGACACGGCCAGTTCGAAGCCGAAACGTGCAATGATGTTGGCACGCTGCCCACTAGACCGTGCGTATTGCGGCAATACTGGTACCAAAGCCGACTTGCACGTCAGCCAGCTTCTTTCTATGCCGCACTGTGTCGGGACTCACATCTACGATTCTTGCGAAAAGCGCGCGTGGGAGGCGGAAAGAGACCAGTCTGGCAAGGGCGACGCGGAACTTCAAGAAGGTCGTGCGAGTGACTCTGCTGGTCCTTTGCCGCAGAGTGACGCTCATGCAGGTCTCGCTGAACCTACCAAACCCAAACTCCCAACCCGAAACTGAAACCCCTAGATTGCCGTGATACTGTATTGCATTAGATCAACAACCGATGGAACATGACAACATCTTCCCCCTCTCCCCAACCAAAACAATCATCACAACGGTAGAAGCCGCCCACAACACTCCACTCTAATCGCTTAACCCTAAACCCCCAAGAAGCACCAGGAAGCCGTAAAAAGCTCCAAAAGCCATAGCAAGCCATAGAAAAGTCTTCAGAAGCTCAAAAGCACTACCCTCCGAAGACCATGAACACTTCAAGGTGGTGCTGCTTAGAAAGTCCGACAAGCAGAAGCTGAGCAAGGTCGCTTAATGCGCAGTTTTGAGGTTTCCGGCCTCAGGATTTGCTCTAAATCACCAAAACCTACTTTTCATAGTGTCCCTATAAGTTCTACGTCAGGGTTTATTGTAAGAGTCTGAGGGTTCAGGGCTTGGGGCTGTCGGGGTTCGGCAAGGCTTCAGGGTTGTCAAGGTCCAGCCGCTTCAGGGTTTAACTGACATCTTATTGGGGACCGCAAAAGCACATAAGCATAAGCATTTTACCAGGATATCACTACCTTACTGGGCTTGCTTCTAAGAGTGTTTATATGGGGGTTGATCAAAATTATGGGCCCCTTTTGGTCCCTAAACCATGAAGAATACCTTTCTAGAGACCCTCCAAAGGGCCCATAATTTTGATCAACCCCCATATGGGAAACCCCTATCCTAATTTTTGCTTATGTGCTTTTGTGGGTCCCGAAGCTTAGGCATTTTAAGGGGTTGAGGTCGGAGCACCGAGATACTGTTTTCATAATATACTACGGTTGATGGCTTAAATCCTGCATTACCTTAAGGACCCTAAACTATGGGAATTATGGTATATATATTCCTTATTATGGGTAGTGCAGGATTTATATCATCAACCGTAGGATGCCCAGTAGTACCTTTATTGCCTTTCTGTAGTCCTAGGTTCCTTATAAAGTCACCCAATCCCAAGACCAAAAAGGGAGCCCGTTTTATTTCTAGGTTACTGGGCATCCTAGTATACTTGTGGCCTACAAAGCTTCCTGTTGGGTGCCTTCCGGGCCTATGTCTTTGCAGCATCGGTTTCCAGGTAGACCCGAAAGGAATGCGATCCTAACCTCGAAACCCTCTTCCAATGATTAAGGCCCCAATACTGCTGGGACACTTAGGGGTTGTTGAAGGCTTTCCAGCCTCCACCGTCCGCCCCGTACTGTCTCTGGTGCCGCAACGATGACGGGGTCGGTGGGCTAGGACCTATCCGTCCTTGCGCCATGTAAACCGCAATATAGAAGTTCTAGGCACCCTGCGAAAAGTTGTCGCAAAGCGTAGGTTCGAGTAGGGTTAAGCATTTTTAAGCTGAGATCGTTACACGGTCGGTGAAGTTCTGACATCCAGTGCTTCACCTTCACAACTACCTTTGCAATGCACACAAACTCAAAACCCGAAGCGCCAAATCCCGAAGCCGTAAACCTATACCCGCTGAACTCACAACTGCAGATCCGAACTTGAGTGCGTCTTGAGAGTTCAAAAGCTTCAACCCCAAGAGACAACCCCTCAAGGCCCTGTACGGTTTAGGGTTTAGGGTTTAGGGTTTAGGGTTTAGGGTTTAGGGTTTAGGGTTTAGGGTATGTGTAATACGGGGGCCTCGACAATCACTTGTGCCATTGTGCTGTTACTTTTTTGTAATTATCGTATAATGGGCCCCAAAACCCTGTTCGCATTACAAAGGCCCCTTTATTATCGTGCCGTCATGGATCCCTTATGATAGCCCTTTTACGGACCCTGTTAAAGGAACCCTATTCCTGTTTTTTTGTTAAGGCCCCTAGAGTAGACGACGGAGCTCCAAGCCCTCCATGCCAACAGAAGTGGTCTAAGAGAGTTTAGGGTTTAGGGTGTAGGCTCATATGGCATCATGGGTTGTAAGATCTATCCGTGACTTAGGCTTAAGGCATCAGAGGCTTGAGTTGAGGCGCTAAGCCATCGACTGTGGATTGGAGCTGTTTCAGCTGCCAGGTGGATGCGAAAGGAAACCTCGCCACTATTTTGGAGGCCGTGCACCTCGGGGGTTTAGGGTTTTGTTGGGCGTGTTCTTAAAATACTAGAGATTCCTCATTCGGCGGGTGCTTACGTTGAAAAAGTAGGTTTAGCCAGGGTTGACATGATGTCCCCCCCCAACGGCAAAGAACGACGACGCTGACACTTTCGACCCAGTGTGTTCGGGCTTTTCGGAGGCTACCTGAGGCACATGCAGCTCAAGGAATCCTTCGATGTCGCAAAACGAGCGGTTTTAAGGTTTGGGGTTCAGGGGTTTAGGGTTTTGGGCTTCTAGGATTTATAGGTTTTATAGAGTTTATCTCAAGGGTTTGGGGTTTTGGGCTCCCAAGACAAAGAACCAGACAACTCCAAAACATAAACCGTTGCCCATGTGCGCTTTCCGTAGCATCTGCCCGAAGACCATGCCCTAAACCCGAAACCGGATTCAAGTTTCAACGACTTTTTGGAGACCAGTCTGGCTGAGGGTTTGGGGTCGAATTCAGGGCATGCCCTTCAAGCCTAAACCCGAAACCCTAAACCCCCCTGAAGCCCTGCATATGCGCCAGACCCCATCACCACTCTACGGGCCGGACATCTGCCCGAATGGCTCGGGGCCCAGCCCAGCTTCTTAGGGCGTATAAGAGCGGAGGGATTAGGGTTTAGGGAGGTTAGGCTTCAAGTTTAGGCGAGGAGGCACATGGGCTGTAGAAGGGCGGTATAGGAGTTTACCAAGTTTGGGAGGGTGACTCTTTAGGGTTCATGATGGCTTGGGACGTAGAGTGGCATCTCTGCATTGATTTCCTCTTGCCCTGCCTCGGTCGTGCATACTTCGCGAACGGTCCATGTACACGTATTTCATATAGAAAATGTCTTTCACCCTATAGTACCGTCTTAATTATATAGGAACCAATTGAAGGCAAGACTCTGCAAGATATTAAAATAGTTGCATGGATGCTTAGAGACTGCCTCAGTGATTGCACCAACCATGGTTCCAACCCTAAACACATGGCCACCCTTGTGAACCCTAAACCCTGAACAGATAATCCTAACATTCTCAACGCTGCACACCCTCAACCCGTGAGTTCCTGTAGACCCTAAAACCCTAAAACCCTAAACCCTAAACCCTAAACCCTACATCTCGAAGCGACTAAACCCTAAACTCTGGACCCTGAACCTAGACCTAGACTCGAATTTCTCAACACATTGGGACCTAAGGATTCAGCGAATCGCATTAGTCGTCATCCGAGATCACAGTAAGTAGCACTAGGATTTGGGATTCGTGGGGCTGAGGGTGTAGGAGAACAGCAGGATTTGGGATTTGAAGGGTAACATATCTGCAATGGGAAGCTTCGTAACTGGGAAGTTTCGAGTCCGGCCCCTCGCCCTGAAGTCCCGAAACTCCCAAATCCTGTGAGTTCAGACTGAGGTGATGTGGTGCATCATCCCTCCACCAGCCGCCTCGAACGTCGAAGGCTGGGGAGATTAGGAATCGTCGTGCTTTTCTAGGAACAACCGCTAGAACCTATATTGAGGTCACATTTTCCTTATAGGACCTGTGAAGAGAACACCAATTAAGTTTCGGCTTGGGAACTTGGGATTCCCGGACAAAACAGAACTTATGGTCCACCGAGACTCCCACATGTATGCATCGTGGCGTTGTGTACATTCTTGTCTGGAGGCAGCATGATGAGTTCTGTGAGCTTGTTAAACCCTACAACACCCGAAAAGCGTCCAGTACTCCCTGTGCTTGCCCAGTTTGGCGGTCTGGACCATTTGTGAAATATGTACAGTGCAGGAACTGCACATATTTGCGACGAAAGAAGCAGGAATCGATGAGACGAAAGGCTATATCATGATAGATCTTAAACTCTAAACCTTTCCAGAAGGTCAAGCGTCCAAGTACCTAATAATCATATACTCTCCAAAATCCTAACCTACGTAACTACTATCCTAAAACCGAGTACCCAATTATTGGGTCCTTTGGACCCTTGGGGGAAGGTCTTCAGTCGCCCCAGGGCTCAGGGAACGGAGCGCTTGGTGGCAGTCTGACTATATGGGTCGTGGCGGCGTCAAACTACGATTTGGACCACTGGACCTGTTCAGGGTTTTAGGGTTTAGGGTTTTAGGTTAGGGTTTAGGGTTTAGGGGGGAGCTCCTGCCGCACAAGTTGTTCAATCGGCTGTCCCCTTTGCCCGAAAACGGCGTCGACCCGAGTAACCGGCCGGCCATAGCCAACGACAGGCAGATTCAAAATCAGTTTCCCTAAGGGTCCGTGTAACCACATAGTATATACTTTGGCCTTAAAGTACTCGCCATATAGGTACTTCAGGGCCAAAGTATATACTATTTGGGCACGCAGTGGAATGTGACCGATTTGGCAAACTGGACAGAGAGGACGCCGGGATCTGAACATTTTCACCACCAAAACGATGCCATGCTGACCATCTCAAAAGATCTCCAGGCCATTCGTCTACTCATACTGTCTAATTACACCTTGTCTACCCTCTAGCCTCCTTGGCACTACCAAACCCCTAAACATCCCTAAACCCTAAACGCTAAAAATCCCCAAACCCCAAACCCAAAGCATCCCTATACCCTATACGCCCTAAACCCTGACCATGCAGAGAAGGAGCCACTGCACTTCAACAAAACCCTAAACATCCCTTAACCTTCAACCCTACTTGGAGGATCATGGGAGTTAGTAAGTAAGGTTACAAGCAGTTAGAAGTAGAGTTAGCTTAATTATATCCCTAGTTACTACGTCCCATGATCCTGTAAGTATCCCCGAATCAAGAGCTTCGGCCTCGGTAAGTTCCAAGCCATTCATCCAGCGTTCAAGGCATTTAGATTGAAAATTTGTCTGAATCTCGAAACGGTTTAGGGTTCAGAGTTTAGGGATGTTTACTTTGACCCTGAATAACCTATATACCATTTTAGGGTTGGGTTCCTTATTATGATTTCCTTATCTCAGTCTTTCAAAAGGAAGGTTATTTCGGGGTTAAGGTAGAGTTTAGGGAAGTTGAGTGTTTAGAGTTTCCATGTTCTGCAAAGCCTTTGACCCTAAAGTCTTCCTGAGCCAGAAATCCGCAAGCTCCAGGCCGGCACCCTCAGAAATCCATCCAACCTTCCAAGTCTAAGACTGTAGCCTCAGTCCTTCAAACGAACTTTAAGTTGTCAAGGGCTTCCAAAGGTCAGAAACCCTAAACCCTTAAACCCCTAAACCCTTAAATCCCTAAACCCCTAAACCCTAAACCCCGAATGAAGTGCTGGGATTTGGGGAGCCTGGAGCCATCCGAAACCCTAAACTCCCTTGCGCGCCAGAACCTGAAACCCCTTCGGAAACCCTAGACCCTGAACCCTAAACCTCAAAACCTCCAAAACCTGATCCCTAAACTCAAACCCAGAGACTCCAATATCCCTCAAAGGGTTCCTTAAAGGACTGAGATCATGGCGTAGGAGAACCTCCAAAAAAAAACGAAGAGCCTGAACTCGCGATTCTGCTCCAGTCCGAGCGGAGAGCTTGTGGCAAGCATCGAGGGCGGCAGGGGCAAGGCGCTTCTTGCTGTTGGGTTTTCGGGTTGATCAGCGCAGTTACACATACACATTCGTACATATATATTTATATATATAGAGACATATATATATATATAGATATATTGATATTTGTGTTTTAGCGTTTAGGTATGTATGTATGTATGTATGTATATGTATATGTATATGTATATGTATATGTATATGTATATGTATATGTATATGTATATGTATATGTATATGTATATATGTATATATGTATATATGTATGTATGTATGTATGTATGTATGTATGTATGTATGTATGTATGTATGTATGTATGTATGTATGTATGTATGTATGTATGTAGTTATGTGTGGACACACACACACACATGTGCCGTGGGGCTTGGGCCGGCTGGGGCTGCAAGGTCGCAGGCAAGGTTTGTTTTTTGCCATTTGGGCATCATGAGCATTGAGGTGCGATATTATTACAACGCCTTCCGGGCCGATGCAGCAAGGCATCTGAAGAGATGCACTTGTCATTGCAGTTCACTGCGGGGCTTCCTGCTGATGACCGGGGGGGGGGCGGAGTTTCTTATTGCAGATATGATATCGTCGACCCACAACCCCATTCTGGCCCCTATATGGGTAGTTCCCTAAATCAGGGTCCCTGTTGGGATCCTTTTTGTAAGGGTGCCGTACTATTTTGGGGACCGACAAAGAAACCCTAATTTAGAGAACTACCCATATCAACCTGCTCTGAGCGAGTGTGTGGCAGGTCATCTCTTTCGAGGTACAGCCTTCCCCCGCGATTGCTTCTGCAACGGGGAATGGAGGGGTAGGGTTCAGGCTGAAGGTTAGGGTTAGGGTGTGGAGTGGTGTAGAGTGTAGGGTTCAGGGTTTAGAATTTGGGGGTTTGGGTTTGGGGCTTTACACGCGCTTAACTAAGGCTTAAGATTAAGGACGGGGCTGTCCTTCAGATTTCGGGTTGTTCTAGCTGCAGTATAGGAAACAGGCCTTAGCCATACACTATGTGCATTGGTGGCCTTTACGTAGCTATTAAAGGAATGCCTTGTAAGCCAACATATGAACAGTTCCATACCCTGCGGTTTCCCGGAGATTAGGGCGCAGGGTTTCGAGCCGAGTCGGAACCCGAATTCAGGCCATGTGTTGCCTTATCTTACCTTTGGTTAGTAGGGAATGGAAGAAAGGGAGTAATAGCAGTTATAATTGTACCCCATTCCTCCATTCCCTACTAACCCAAGGTAAGTGATTCCTGTCCCTGGACCGGCTCTCTGGGGTTTAGGGTGTGGCTTTAGGGTTTAGGCTTTGAGTCAGGGGTTTTGGGTTTAGGACTCAGGGTGTAGGCTTTACGGTTTAGGGGGTTAGTGTTTTAGGTTTTTCCCAAACAAAGCCCCAAGGCAGGTTTCACAACGACCTGCCTATAAAGCCCAGCCAGCAGTAGGTATAGGAATAGTTGGAAGCGCGCATTCTCAGGATTAGAGCCGCATGTAGTGTGATTTTCTGATTCCGGGCACAATATATGCTAAACCCTAACTCCTTATGTCAAGAAGGTATTTCTGGGGGTTGGGGGCTTTGGATTCCAGGTTGAGGTGTGATTCTTTTGAACGCAGTGGTCCGGGTATTAAGGTTTTGGGCTGCTAGGGTTTAGTGCTTGAGGTTTAAGGGCTTATGGGGTATAGCTTGTTTGTCTTTCGCCGGTGGGTACAGGGCGATGGGGCTGAGCCACTCGTGGTGCATTCAAGCGTCTATGTTTTCTGCAGCCGTTTGCTGCGGGCCTTTCCTGAGAGCCACACCCCGGTCGATCGCCATGGCGGCGCAGGCAGGGTATGTAGCATCTAGGGCCTGTTTCTGTCTTTCAGGAGAGCAGTGGGCAGGATAGGGCTAGGGTTTAAGGTTTGCGCTGAATACCTCAACCCTAATTAAATGTGGTCAAGGGAGGAAAATCTTCAACTAAACAAGGTCCTTGCCCTCTACTGCCCCAGGTTTAGCGTTTGGGCTTTAGGGTTTAGGGTTCTTTTGAGCGTCAAGAGTGGGTGTAGTCCTCTGGGTTTCGTAAAGGGTTCCACGCCTGGAACCTTGCCGAGGCCGAAAACGTCCCACAGGCCCCAAGAGGGGCCTCCCTGGACCCCCAAAGTATATGTAGAAGAATGGCCTTTTATAGGTATTGGGCCATTATTTTACCCCACTTTGGGGGTGTAGGTATAAACTCTGGACCCAGAGTCGCAGGAGTTTAGGGTTTGGGGTTGAGGGTAATCTGAGATGTTGGGCCCTCTGATGAAGTATTGTTTAGTGATGAGGGACCCGATGGGCCCCTGGTCCCAAGTAGCAGCGCCTTCTGATGCTCAACTTCGCGGATCGAAGCCTGAATACGGGGCCTTTACAAATACCCATGTTTTTTTGGGCGGTGTCCTCACTATAATTATAGTATACTACACCCCAAAACCCCTTTTTAATATTACGGCACCGATACTACCGTCTTGAAGCTTGCGCCAGGAATCCTAGATTTTGCGAGCATGTGCCAGTAGACTGAGCCTGTGAGCCCTCCAGGCAGATGACCCCATGGAGGTGGATCAGGAAGTCGAGGCAAGAGGGCTTAGAAGCTTATAAGGTTGCGTGTCGCAAGTACCATTGTTTAGGGTTTACCTGGACCCCCTAAGTATGGAATAATGGCCTTTTACAGGTATTGGGCCATTATTTTACTTACTTTAGCGGGTTTAGGTAGGGTTTATTACTTCTGTGATGGTTTCTGTACAATAATTTCATTAACTTTCTGCGTTGCTGTCGCCCGAAGCACGATTGGCCTGCTATGGCCACTTCTGCTGCCCTTCGCTATGCAGCTGGCATCTTTACGCCGACTCTTTGCCCCGTCACGCCTCCGCCGTCTGCGCAGTGACGTCTACTAAGACGGCTAAAGCTACGACTCCTGCCTAGTGCCAAGCCCATGATACGATACGACCCAACACAATGAGATACAACAACCAACAACATAATGCACCGTATCATGCACCACAAAACGGTTCTCAAACAAAACAGAAGCTGCTACTACTACTACTACTACTACTACTACTACTACTACTACTACTACTACTACTATTACTACTACTACTGCTACGACTATGACTCTCACCTTCAGCATTACCATATTTCTTGCCGTAGTGATCCTTAAACCCGCCACTCGAAAGTCTAGACTCTACACCCCAAGCCCCCGTATCAATCCTAGGTGCCACCCTGAGCATTCTGCCCTTATCTCAACACCGTCCCTCAACCCTAAACTCTGCACCTTGCTCCCACCTCTAGGCCCAGACCGTTCTTCCCTGACTCAGACTAAATTTCTTAGAATCAAACTCCTGCTTGAAATGCCATAACAGACGTGGGGTCTGGGGTTTAGGATTTAGCGGCTCCTCCACTCCCTGAACCGTCTTGACGCCCTAGTGGCTTGGTATCTTCGAAGGCCAGCGAAGCCGAGAAGAAGATGTTCGAAGATCTTCTAGAAAAGGCAGACAGCAAGTCCTTGCGTTTGTGGGGTTGTGGTTCAGGGGTTTAGGGCTCAGGGTTGAAGGGTGTAGGGCTTCCCGGTTTAGGGCCGTTGATGAGCTATATGTGGGGGTTTGGCTTTTCGTAGTGGAGCTAGTGTCCCATATCCTGTATCCAGCAGACGGCCACGCACAAGTTCAAGTCCCCAAACCCTACATCCAAAAGCTGCTCAGCCTACTCCCTACTGTAAGGATCATGAGACTTAGTAACTGGGGTTATAATCAGGGTAACTCTACTTATAACTATTTATAACCCCAGTTAACGTACTTATAACCTTACTTGCTAAGTCCCATGATCCTCCAAGTAAGCCCAGCCTAGAAGCTGGACGCCGTAATCCACCGACTTGTAGGTGATGATCAAGCTTGCGTTTGGGACCGGCTACAGGTGCGCTACTAGGAGGTTCCTGACATCAGTCTACAGTCTACTCCATACTCTGAATACAAAAGTGGCCTTAATTACCCACACAATTTTGGGCGTTCTGATAATTACAATATAATGGCCCCAAAACCCTATTCAATTCATTAAGGCCGCTGTATTACATGTATTTATGAAGTTCTTTGCTGCAGCTGCTGGTTGGACCCCGAAGTTCAAGAATCTGCTGTAAACCTCAAGCCTGAGACTGCGTCCTCAAACTTCATACCTTGCCCGAAACTGCGAACCCTAAACCCTTAAAGCCCAAAAAGGCACAAAACTCCCATGCCCGACACACCCCCAACAGACTTGTTTGCAGAGGCGCAGAGCTTTGAGGCCAGCGATGTGGCAAAGGCCAAAGAGGCCGCGATTGACAAAGCAGAGAGAACCTTCTTCCCCAAACCCTGCCGTTGTTCAGGGTTTGGGGTTTAGGGTTTAGGGTTTAGGGTTTAGGGTTTAGGTTTGGGGTTTAGAGTCTGGGTTGAGATGTTGGAGTTGACAGCTTCGGGAATTCGGGGTTTGGAGGTTTCGGGCTTAAGGTTCCGAGTGTTCGCGTCTGAAGTCTCAGGAACCGTGCGTTTCTTAGTACCAGAGTAGGTAACCTTTAACCTTTTTGGGGTGGGACGTGATCCTGAAGGTTCTGATAGAATACTGGACAGCGAAGCTTCAGTGGGGGTTTTTCATTGCTTCATAGCCACACGAAAAAGTAAAAAGACTGTTCAAGCCGTTGCTTAGGGCTTCGCAATGAGGTAAACATGCTCCTGCATGCTACCTACCTAGGTTGCTTAGGGTTTGGAGTTTAGAGTTTATTTATAGGAGGTTCAGGATCTGAAAGGCTCCTCCAGTATCATTATCCCCATTCCTCTTAGGAAAGAGAACCCGAAGTGGAGCAGATTGCTTTGGGAGTTCATGCTTGAGTGACTTACGGTTTCGAGGTGCGGGAATTCTCTATGAATATGTCGTGACTATACTTCATTAAGGTTTAATGTGGGTTGATCTGTTTCGGGCCTTTTATGAGCCAATGTAGTCGTCCTGGTGTTTAGCGCGACATGATTGCTTCATAGTCCTCGTATGTTCACTGCGACCACAACTCCGGTATCATGTTGTTCGCCCTGCGCAAGACCCGAAGCCTGCTGACATTGTTCGCACACACCCGCAACCCGTAATGCCTAGTCCTTCGCACCCCGAAACCCGAATGCCCTGAATCGTGAGCATATCATCGGCGGTTGAACCATTGAGGAATAGGAGTATCCCTTGTTGTTGCTACGTAGTTACATAGTTAACGCCCCTGCATTGTATGCAACATACCAAGGGTTTGCCGAGAAGGTCTCGTGTTTTTGGCCTAAGATGGGTGCAGCTTTCAGCTTCAATTTCCTGTTGCAGGGTCCTATAGGTTGTATACATATATATCTGTGTCTACAGTCTACATATGTATGTCTACGTGTCCATATGTGTCTTTTGTTTAGATATATGAGGTTCCATGTGTCGTTATAAGGTAGCAGTATAGGTTTATAGAGTCCTCACAGATTTCATGGGGGGGTCGGGGGGCTTGCTAACACTTACAGTAAGCCCTAAGTCCAAACCTCTCGTCCCTTAGTCAGAGTCCTGACCCTCGATGCCCCGAGCTTTATTATGAGCTTCAAAATCGTAACCCTGGATCCAAAGTCTAGACCCTGTAAACATCTTCGAGCCCGAAATCCTGAACCCCCAAACACAACACCGTTAAACTAGTCCTGAGACCTGAGATTCCCGAAGCAGGCCTACAAGGCCATCATCTTCAAACAGGACGTCGAGGCAACTGCCCGGCTTGCTTGTCGAGTCTTCAGAGGGGGGATCGGTACTTAAAGCTTAGCTTTATGGTAAAGCCTATATAAGGCTTAGGCCCTAGTCTTCAGGGCTTAGTTTTCCCGAACGACATAATAGGCCTCAACCCGATTGCGCATTCAGAGCATTCTCATATTGAGTACCTCGGGGTGCCGGGTTCAGGCTCCCGAAGGTAAAGTTTCAGGCCAACGGCTCGTGACCTTGTTGTTTTGTCACTGTTATTCATTAATTTTCACATATATATATACACACACCCACATACCTGTACACAAGAACATGTTTCTGCATATTTGGTTTTGTGCGCAGAACATGAAGCATGCTAGCTGAGTGTTTAGAGTTTGTCCAAAACCATGTCGAACCCAGGCACCTAACCGTTGGTTTTCCTGTTTTAATTATGTATCTTGGACTAGACTCCAAACCCTCTACCCCCAAGCTATCCCCATATTACCGAAAGAGCTTTGCAAGTCCTTAGACTCCTCAACTCTACATCTTCAGCCCTTTGAAATGAATCCCCGGAGCCGTCCTCTCCACTCTTTGATTTGCGAGGTCATCGGGTCCTGGGGTTTCAGAGGCTTTAAAATTAGGGTTTAGGGTGTAGGGTTTAGGGATTTGGCCTTCAGGATTGTAGGGTTTTAGATTAGTTTCGGCTTTCAGGAGCTGTTTTGCTTGGTTTCAAAGGTTTTACGTTTTGGGACTTGGGCCATAAGAGCTTCGCATGTTGGACGAGGAGCTCCGAGCTAAGTCCCAAACCCTAAGCCTAAGCTCTAATCGGCTCGCGCCGAAGACCGCAATGCCACACCCTAAACCCCTAAACCCCTGAACCCTAAACCCTAAACCCCTAAGCCCGAAACCGCACAGCCTCTGACTCCAAAGCCAGGAGGCCCTGCCCCTGCAAATCCTCAGCCCGGAAGCCCTCAACCTTGAATCACAGAACAATCCCGAAAAGTCCATGTACCCAAATACTATATATTTTGGGCCCAATGTACCCATATAGGGAGTACTTTAAGGCCAATGTATATACTACCTTAGGGAATGACGTCTTCACCCCAGGAGCCGAATGTAGGGGCCTGAATAAGACCAGAGTTTGGGGGTGTACTGTATCAGGCGGCCAGTATTCAGGATGGCCAAATGGCATTTGGCGCAGACATTGAGAAAGAAATCTCGAGCGTGTTTCGGCGGCTCAGTATGGGAGAAGTAGCAGACTCCATCCTGCCCCAACTCACCATTGATCAAAACCTCTGAACCCTGTGGCGAATTGTGCCACAATTCTGATGTTGGTTTGGGACCTCAGCCACATTGGCGTCAATTTCCAAGGGGAAGAAACGATGGGACGATGCCAAAAACTTGTGGAGAGATGGGAGGACTTGACCCAAGAGCAACTTCATGATCCTCTATATACATATTACGGCCTTCAAAGTCTACTTCCCTAAATGGTGCAGTTTATGAACACGTAGCCTTTTGAGTGAGAATGATCTGATTATCTAATTGTCATGTGGAACTACTTGGTGTGCTGAGTAATTCGTATGTGTATCTCTTCAGTGAAATAGTCCCTTAACATTTAGGTCGACGCAATTGCAAATGTTCAAGGCCCGTATACAAGCCAGATTGGTAGCTGCGGCTATCCTATTCCTGACGACTTCAAAGTAGTAATTGCTAATGTTGCAGGTTCCCTTAAGATGTTGCTAGAGCAGGAAACCCGCGCAACGAAATAAGTGCAATTGTTAAGCTTCCATGACTCCTGCGCCCCTGCATGACCGTTACAGAGACACACTTATCATAACCTGGAAAGAAAACAGTTAAACCCTAAGCCCTAAACCCGAAACCCTAAACTTTAAAACGTGAACCTTTACAGGAACCCTTTTCGCTTCGCGAAATATAAAAACCTCAGAAATTACCAATATTATGTTTTCCCTAGGGCTCCTTCGTAAAAGTATGCCCCAAACCCCTGTTGCGCTTAAGGGCACTAGATTAGGCTAGGCTTCCTTTCTAATCTGGAAACTGTCAGGATCCCAACGCTAAGTACAGGGAGAAGGCCATCTATGCCCGGGGCCCGGGTGGAGGGTTCCATTAGGGTTCCTTCAGGGTTCTGAACAGTTCTAGAAGGGACTTGTAGCGTTTTACATCGGAGTTTCCGACAATAAGGGACCGTAGTATAGTACCCTAAATGTTAGGGATTGTTAGGGTCCTTATTATAAGGACCCCAAAATAAGGTATCCCAAATTTCCGGAATTTCGTCGCAAAGTTTCAAACGGGTGGTGTGAAAGTATTGTCAGGACCTCCGAACGTACCTTTGAACAAGGTCTCATGTGTCCCTTAATATTTGTCAACAGGCACCTTCGGGGTCTACTAGAGACTGTGGGTTGGGTTTGTGAGATTTTAGTATCCTTTCGGACTCAATCTAGGCCCTGGCGAGGTGACGCTTGCGGAAATGCTCGGGAAGCATGAGGTTTCGGCTTTAGGCCACATGGGAGTGCTGGACTTGGGCATAATAATATTATGACTAGGACCCCAAACCTCTATTCATTATTCCAAAGCTGGCCTTTCATCTTGTTCTGATCGTAAGGCCAGATGTAGAGATTTGAATATTGGTAATACTATTCTTTAGGGTTCCTTCTTCTAACGCAAGCATAACCCTATTCTAGTGTTCAAGCCAGAATGCTCCACAATCGTGAACTTCTTCAAACTCTTATGACATCCCTGAGCGCACACCCCCTAAACCTAAAGCCCCAAACCCTACCCGCTTTTGTAAATAAAACGATATACCCGAAACCGCTTGAGTCCGAACAGCTTTCAAAGCCAAGGCAGTATAACCGAAAGTGAAAGTGATGGCTGCCGGTACCACTGTGAGCACTTGGTGAGCCTGGACGACCCAATTCCGGAACCGGAAGCTCTCAAACCCTACACCGCGGTCCGTTGAGGTTTCGTATTGTAGATATGCTATAACCTACCCCCCCAAACCCCTATCCAAAATTATGGCCCCTACATGAAACCCTCAAAGATCCAAGGGTAAAAGGAGGAACCCTTAGTAAGGACCCCTAGATATGTACCCTTAATATAGCTATTATATACCCATTACATAGCCCATTATAGGGTAGGGCTCCCCATTAAGGGTCCCTCCTCTTACCCTTTGATTCAAGCACACTTAAAAGACTAGCCCCTCAACCCTTAAAGGGAGCCTTAAAGGATTCCCGTAAAGGCTCCCTAAATAGGACTCCTTCAAGGAACCCTTGTGGCCCCTACATGAAAGCCCTCAAAGATTGAGGCCTTGGGCGACCTCCTCGTCGCCAAGAAGTTGCCCCAAGACATCTCCAGCTTGAGCAAGGCAGGTCGACAGTTCGGGGAAGAGTTGGGGGTCCAAGTCAGGAACGGTTTAGGGGTAGGGCCACGGTTTCGGGTTTTAGGTTCAGAGTTTAGGGAGAGCCCTACCATGTTGCTGTGTTTGAAAAGGGATTATGGGATATCCCAACCTTATGGATTTTGTTTATGTGCTTTTGGGGCAATAGGGGTCCGTGTGCCTGCAGAGTAGGCATATACATACATGTACATACCTACGTACATACATATGCGCACACACACACACACAAACACATACTTTGTTTTTTTGGTACTGGGTACCTTTTCGTCCAACCCCTTTCCAGGCCAGAGCACACACTATATCGTGGCGCATGCACTCTTTTTCTTTCCTTAGACAGACATCAGATATTGAAACTTAACCATGTATAGGGGTGCGGACTTCAACACTTCATGTGCCAGAGCTCCTTTGGGCCGCGGGAACAATTCCGAGGGCCTAGCATGGCGCATGTCGGTGTTTCTTCTGGCTCATAGCATAGCCTGTGCTGAGTCTGGATAGTGTTGCTAAGCTGCTTTTATACTGTTGATGGACAAGATCCTGCAAGAACCTTCAGGACCCTAAACTATGGGAATTATGCAAATTCCTTATAATGGGTAATGCAGGATTTTGTCCATCAGCCGTATTATCGTTCGAAGATCTCCTTGTTTTGGGGCCCTGTTTGCAGCTGTGCACACGGAACTCGGCAGTCTCAGCCAACGGGGCATTATACGCCTTTGACCCCTGTCTCAGATCCCCCCTCGGATTCTAGGCGCCCCAAACCATCAGAAGAACGAAGTAGGTACTTGGCATTCCGTGGTTGCTATACCCAGAACATCCCAGATCCGTAAAGCCTCTGTATTTGGGAGCCGAAGGACCTGCGCCCACTGTTCACGGAGCTGCCGAAGGCCACTTCGCACTTCCCCGAATCCCCTAAACCCAAGCGTCCCTAAACCCCCAAATCCTCAGTTCTGTCTGCACGAGTATGTGTCCTGCAAGGGTTTTTTTGCATCCGAGCAAGCGCTGGAAACGAGTGCAAGAAGAAGGCAAGAAGCTGAATAATCGAACAGACCGCTGAACTATTAGCTGACCATATCAAGAACACCAGTTATTAGGATGCACGAGCGTCATCGCCAGAGTAGCCGGGGCCATGATATGACGGCCGTCAGCGACAGCAGTCGTCATCACCATCATCATCATCATCATCATCATCATCATCATCATCATCATCGGCAACATCATCGTCGTCATCATCATGATCACCACCATCGCCCTCACTCATATCATTACTGCCATTGTCATCATCCTACAGACATGCCAGTAGTGAAAGGAAGGTTGTCCAGAAACTGCTGTAGTGATCGTATTCGGAGCTTTGTAGCACCCATGATGATGATTGCATGGCACGAGCAAGATGAATTTGATACATGACAGTAGTGATTTTTTGATAACTAGCTTTCTTTCGCAAAATGGGCCATACCTGGTTGCTTCATGCGTCCCATGTAGTTGTAAGCCCTTAGACTCTATTGGCTGGTTTCCTCGATGTGTATGTGTCAAGATTGATTCCGCGTGATCGCTCCGATGTGGATGGAGCCACGTGCAGAGGGATCTGCACAAAGTTCAGGTTTATGGTTTAGGATAGGGGGATACGAGTGGCTCTGCATTGCTGCAGATCCAGAATCGTTCAACACCGCCTGGCAGTACCACTCGAGCAGAAACCAGTTTTCGACCAGCTCGCAAGCATCCCTGTCCAAACTATCTTCGGGGTTTAGGGTTTAGGGCTTAGGGGGTTATAGTCATCATTGTCATGGTTACTATTTTTATTGCAACTGTTTTCGTTGTTTTTTATACGGTGGGCGGTTGTCTTCCCCTGAAGTGTTTTCGTCGAGGACGGCACAACTGTACGGCTATGCCTTGAACCTCTTTGCCCCGACTGTAGTGTGTTATACTTTGCCGGCAACTTGCACAAGCTAGTGCTGGTGTCGTCTGCGCTTTGAAAATGACACCTCGGCATCCCTGCGTTTCTAAACCTGGGCTGTCAAACCTCAAGGCCTAAACCATGGAACTCCAAGGCCTCTCCCTGCAGCGTCCCATGGGTTTAGGGTTTAGGGTCATGAGTTCTGAACCTAACAGTAGAAGCCAGAAAGTTGGAATATCATTATCGTAACCCCTTTAAGGTAAATTATAGCATATTCCAACTTTCTGGAGTTCCCTTTAAGGCCCTCGGTAACAAACCCTAAAGCTCGAAATCGTACTACCTGGACAGTTCTCGCCTCGTCTGACGAGGCAAAAACTGCAAAGATCGTGCGGCATCTCATTGACCTGCTGGCGAAGACGGAGAATTCTCAGGCTTCTCCTTGGGGATTAGGGTTTAGGCATGAGGGTTTAGGGTTTGTAGACGGGAAGTTTTCCAAATAAGGGTCCCTTTCAAGGTTCCCAAAACAGTGCGGCACCCTTATAAGAAGGACCCGAAAAGAGACCGTGATGTAGATAACTACCCATTGATATGTAGAGATTTGCTACTGCCCTGGACCGGGCTTTGCGGGTTGCAGTCGGGTATGTCCCGGTAGCCGTTTGAGGTTTGCGGCTGAGCCGTATTAAAATTGCAGGGAGTCGTTTTTTTTAGGATGCCTGCTCTTTTGGAATGAGAGCTTCGTTTATGCTGTAGGGTTTCCGAATATCAGGGTCTCATGGATGACTAGGTTATGTTTGGACTCGTGCCCCTGTACAGTGGCGATGGCTTTAACGAGAATTTGTGGCGCAAGCCCTCTCCGGTAAATGCTTGGGGGGTTTGTGGCAGCAGTCTTGAGTGCAGTTGCGGTGTAGGATGTTTTTTGGTAGATAGGGTATGTATGCATGTATGTCTGCAGGTGGGTCGGTCGGTCGGTCGGTTGTTATGCATGTGCTTTATGTATCCTTTCATCTATGTAAACTAACTTCACAAGTATGTAGTCCTCAAGCCATAGTGGCCACAAAACTCCCCGACTGTAACCCCCACAACCCCGCTACTAAACTACTAATGCCCGCAAACAACTAACGTCTTAATGTTGGGTGGAGTTGCACGACAATAGCATCGTGGTTTTGACTTCGCGTGGTTTGTATAGTATAAGCGCTTTATAACCTGGCCAGTATTCAACTTAGCTGTTGCGCCATCAAGTGCGTAGCATAAACAAGAGAATTAGGCCTGAATAAGCATTCGAACACTTCGTCAGTGCGTTGTGCTGACATGAAAGCAACTGTAACAATCTACATGTTCAGTGCCTTTTGCTTTCAAGCCACTTTGCAGTGCATAAGACCTTAGCTTCCGACATGTCGGGCGATGGCTATGCAAAGACATTTCCGATCGGTGTTGCCCTCCCCTCGAGCTTCGCAAAAATGGAGACGTTTGCGGTGACCGCCGAGAGGAAACACTGGGACACCTCCTTATGCCACAAGACAACACCGACAACAGAGAATTCGCGCCACTCGCTTGGATTTGGCAAAGCTTGCGGAAGAGAAGAAGTAAACGGCACCTTCTGTGAGTGACTTCCAAGGCGTGTGCGAGAAGAAGTTTGGATTGGTGGCGCAAGCATGAGCGCCAAGGTGAGCTTTCACGCCACCATTAAGGAGATTCTCAACGAAGAGCGAGAGCGAGAGATAGACAGACAGACGGACAGGCAGACAGACAGACAGACACAGAGGAAGAGCGAGATAGAGAGAGAGAGAGAGAAAAAAAAAAAGAGCGAGAGCGAGAGGGAGAGGGACCTAGCTAGTTACATGTTTCCCTCTCGGCCAGGCGCTGCAAATAGAGATGTGCAAGGACTGCATCGAATGGTGTAAAGGCCCGGCGTTGCCAGGATGTAGTCTGCAGGACCTACGGTTGATGATATAAACGGGATCTATAAGGGTACCTTTAAGGGGCTCCTTTAAGGGATCTATAGGGTTTTAATGTTTAGGGTTTAGGGATGTAAATCCTGCATTACCCATAATAAGGAATATACCATAATTCCCATAGTTTAGGGTCCTTAAGGTAATGCAGGATTAATATCATCAACCGTAGTCTAAGCTTTGCGGCCAAGGCCAGCATGGCCGCTGAATTAAGCGCGGCTTGAGTGTTGGAGACGACCCTTTTGAAGCAGCACTTTTAGGCACTCGCGGATTCAGGGGTCTAGTAATAGAGGGTGTTAAGGGTTTGGCCCAGGTGCCCTAGACTCCAAACCCAGAAGATTGCGAGCCCAAGCACTGAGCAAGTTCATCTTTCAATCGCCACTTTAGGGGCTTAAGTAATTACCATGAATACTATTGTGAGGGTTCCTTATTACAATCAGAGTATAGTGGGGCCCCCGAAACCCTATTCTAACTCATTAAAGCTCCTATATTAACCTGGCCCCAGGCAGAGACTCCTGAACCCCTTCATTAAGGTATCTAGTTCAATCTTACAAGGACTCCGATTGCAAATTCCTAAGGCAAATATACCAGCGAATCGAAGTTCCCTGATTCGAGGGTTTTTGTAGTCTCTAGGCACCTTGATCCGTCAACTTGCGCCGCTAATCCCTCGTTGGAGGGTTGCGTCCCTACAGAGGGCACCCGAATCTCTCTGGGCTAAACCGTACACCCAAAAAGCCCCAGCGTCGGAATGCCAACTGGCCAGGCGAGAAGCGAACTTTCCTGCCCTGGCCTCAAAGACTCTAAAGAAATGAACGACATTGACAAGATCTCATAATGAGCGATTCTACAGGGTTGTCGATAAGCGTTCATAAGGAAACTTCGGGGAGTGTTGCGTTGTCGTAGCCGGAGTTTTCCGGCTTGATGATGATGACCATGATATTGATGCCTTGTCATGACCGCTTTGTCTCTTGGTGCAGGGCGTAAGTGTGCCAACCGTCGCTTTTTGGAGGGTCGGGTGGGTTGCACCTCAGCTGGAGTTTGAAACTCAACCGAAATCCGGGTAGTTAGTTAAATGCCGACCGCTGCTGTCCTGGAGCGATCGTTTGGCTTGCATGTTGTGGGCTCGTACGTGTATTTGGGGTCGAAGAGTCCTTTCCACTGCCATAGTGCTTATACCATCTTATACCCTACCTGACCCCTAAGAAACCTTTTTAGGGTTCCTTAGTATGATTTCCTTGTATGTTAAGTCCATAGAAAGGTAGGTTATTTTGGGTAATAGACCCTCAACTGCACTCGACTAGATCCTAAACGCCCAATGTTATGGGCTGTATACAAAGTTTCTACTGCAGATGCCTTCGGGGGTCCTGGCCTGCGAGACATCAACCCTTAACACAAAACCGTTGAACAAACCTGTAATCTTTAAACCGTAACACCCCGAATCCTAAACCCTAACACCCCGAATGCTACACCCCCAGAACCCCTAAACCCCACACCTCAATCTCCAAACCCTGACGCCAAAGGCCCAAGCTGGATACCCCAAAGCTCGCATAGCAATAGGTTTAGGATTTTGGGTTTAGGGTTTTGGTAGCGCAAACAAGGCGCCACCGAGTCGAAACAAGATTGGCTGGGCTGTATTTGCCTGGGCCCTGGAGTGTCATGTTTGTGTCGGCAAATCTGCTTTGAAAGTGGTCTGAGGAACAAGGCTGGTTCCGAGCTTTATCACATTGGGTGGTTGTCAAAATTGTGGTGGAACCCTACATATTAGCTGCCGTGCTATATTAGGGACCCAAAAGGGGACCATAATTTTCACAACCACCCAATATTAATCTTTGGGGGCTGTGCTTTTTGGCCGTAAGTACATTTGGAATATGTTCTGGTTGGGGCTGCAATACTTGCTGTTTGCAATGTCATTCGTTTATCACCTACCTCTAGTCTCCACTGTAGCTCCTTTATGGGGTTACCTTATGGGATCCTTGGTATATAACTGGTTGAACCACCAAAAGGAACTACAATGGAGACTATCACCTACCCCAAGGGTCCAAGTACCTAATAATCATACACTCTCCAAAATCCTAACCTACATAGCTACTATCCTAAAACAGAGTACCCAACTATTGGGTCCTTTGGACCCTTGGGGCTACTGACCAAGTCCCCGACCCTCCACGCGGATTTTCGGCTCACGGAGCGGATTTGTCGCTAGGGTTTAGGGTTCAGGGTTTAGGGTTTAGGTTTTAGGGCAAGTCGGTCTCCGTTCCCAAAGGGTCCAGCTAGCGATATAGTAGCTACTTAGATATCTGGGCCCCAGAATGCTGTACTATCACTTGGGCCCTTTGGGATTGTAAAGAGTTTAGAATTCACGATTGTTGGTGCAGGTTTATGGTCTTACGTTGATCGAGGATCACGGACAGCCCTTTCCGTGACAAAGTTCAGAACACTTCAATGCAATACAGCCTTCCATGAGTAATGACAAGAATATTACCCGAACCCCTAAACCATAAACCTACATGGGCTCTGTGAACCTGTAGGCTCTCAACGCCTGGCCCCAAACCCACTAAGTTCCCATTCTCTCAAGTTCCAAAACCCCCAGCCGAAGTCCTGGCCCGTATGGACTGGAACGAGGTCAAAGTCATAGCCAGTGGCCCTGAACCCGAAACCGCAAACTCTAGACTCTACCTACACACCCTCGGTCACTTGCAAGCTTTTCTTATGAGCCGAGGGCAGAGCTGAAATACCAAGACTCTTTGGAGTTGCTGACGAGCTGCCGGCATGCTTTTGGTTTTTGCTATCGGGGCACTAACTGTTAGAACGGAATTCTGGGGGGTAGATCTTCAACTTCAGCAATGATAGGACCCCGAATAGGTTATTAAACGATTAGCATGATGCAGTTTTGGGTTCAGGCTACGGGTGGCTGGGGATGAAGGCACTTGTGAACGCCCGATGCATCCTCGCCAGCCAGCCTTGCACCGACAGGAACATGCCTCAAAAGCTCCACTGATGGCAGGAACCCTAAACCTCAACCCTGAATCCGCAAAATGCCCCCCCAAAGCCTCCACTGATTGCAGGAAGCTCCTATCCGAAGTCAAGAAGCTCGATGATAAGCTGCTGCTTGTTGAGTGCCTCCGACTACATTCAGTGTTAGAGAGTTTGGGTTTAGAGGTTGGGGTTCAAGGTGGATATCCATGCTATTTTGCCGCTGAATTTGTCCAGCATCGCTTCGAGCCACCGTTGTGTCCCAGCTGAGTACTTAAACCCCACTTGCAACTACCCTGCAAGCATGGACGCTCCTTGTTGGGGTGGGGTGGCTCGTCGAAGCTATGGTGTGTCCGATACTATAAACTGCTGTCAGAACCACAGGTACCAGAAATATATCGTGCCTCAGAACAGCACCCCAACTCTAAACCCGTCTCGAGGATCCACACTATCGAGTGTCGGGTCCACTACGCGGTGCAAAACATGCCGAAGGCTGGAAGCCTCCAGTCCGGGACATTCGGAAGCAGGGTTTAGGGTTTAGGGTTTAGGGTTTAGGATCAAGAGCTAAATAAGTCATTAGGGGGAGTGCTCCGGGCTCTATACAGTTTTTAAATTTGGGCGACTTACACCCTGCTGAGAAGCCGCAGAGTCCCCAAGCCTTGAATGAAGCCTGAACCACCGAGGCTCCTGGGGTGTTTGCCGTTTTTAGGGTTCAGGGGTTTATTTTAGGGGATAGGGTGTAGGGGTTCAGGGTAAAGGGTCTGTAGGGTTTTAGGGTTTCGGGTTTCATGTAATTAAACCTTCTGTAAGATCCTTATAGTCTTGCCACCCTGGTTCGGTATCCTTGCCACTGTCACACCTACTCGGGTCTGTGTTTGCCAGCATTCCTACACGGTCCCTGAAAGAAGAGCGCCTGTGAAACTAGAAGCGTTCCGCCTTTCAGGACCAGGGCTCAGCGTTCGAGCAATGAGGGCCAAGGAGTTGGGTTTAAGTACTAAGGCTAAGGTAGCTCGACTCCTCAGTGCGACATTTTCGCCCTCATTCACAGAGACTCCAAGAACCTTTCATAAAGGAATATTCCTTAAGTCATATTAGGGATCCTACTATAATTCAAGGTCTATTCCTGAAAAATTAAGGGATATTGGAGTCTCTGGGTTAAGCTTGTCTTTGCACTGTCTTCATGCACTTCCACAAAGCTCAATATCCCAAGCCCGTTGCCTGTTCGACTCACGAACGTTTTGCGGCTCCATTGGCCTTAACCTACCAAAACACACTTTTTGGTAGGGTCCCTATCAAATCCATTTTCCTTAAATGAAGGACCTTGAAAAAGTGGAGTTATGACAGAACGTCTAAGGCTCAGAGAGAGTCCATCGGACAATTTCCACCCCCCGATTGTTCCAACGGCTCCAGGCGAAAGCTGCCCTGACGGCTGCCAAGACAAATGCCATAGCCTCAATTTAGGGTTTAGGGTTTAGGGGGTGTCAATTCTTGGAGGATCATGGGACTTAGTAAGTAAGGTTATAAGTACCTTGATTGGGGTGATAAGTAGTTTTAAGTAGAGTTACCCTACTTCTAACCCTAGTTACTAGGTCCAATGATACTTTAAGCTGGCCTGCAAGGGTGGGATGAAGGTAGGTGGGGTCACCCCAAGTAGGAGTCCTTATTTCACGGATCCGAATCCTACCTACCTGCATCCCGCCTCCAGTAGCCTCGGCAGCTTGAACCCCAAACCCTACACCTTACTTAAAGGATCATGGGACTTAGTAAGTAGGGTTATAAACAAGTTAGCTATAGTTATATCTACTTACAACCCCAATTAAGGTACTTACATCCCTACTTACTAAGTCCCATGATCCTCTAAGTATAGGAACCCCCAAAAAGTTGGACACCGGATTACGGACAAATAGTGCTGGGATTCCTCTGAGACTACTCTTAAGGATTGAGGCTATTGGGTCTCCAACTTTTGGGCTTCTACTATAAGCCCTAAGCCCATCACGTAGCCGAGCACGCTGAGACCCAGCGCAGAGGCTTTGCAGCCGCCAGCTCTTTTAGGGGTCTTTGAAAGGCTCAGTGTAGGGACTAACGGACGAGTCGAGGGGATTCGGAGGACTTGAGGGGCAGGCTAAAGACGAACCTAGTAGTAGAGTAGACAACCTTTAACCTTTTTTGGGTAGTCTAGTCCCTATATAACCAAAAGGTTAACCACTTTAGTTTCCCATGATACCCGACAAGTAGGCTGATGTGAACGCCTGTTTCTAAATTCGCTCAGGGATTGCCACCATGAGGTCCGGAGCCTCTCGGGTGACGGAAGTCTGGTGGGATAGGTATGAAGGTTTACCTTAACCCTGGATAACCTACCTTTTTAGTGTTCCTTATTATCATTTCCTTATATAAGTCCCCAAAAAGGTAGGTTATTCGGGGTTAAGGTAGGGTTTAGGGTCTAGGGTTGCGAGAACTGATCCTGGACCGAGGTCGGCTCGGGGTCCCTCTTGTAGGACCAGGGTCACTGATTGAAGATGCTCTTCCCGCTGCGTCGCCTTCTGTGGGGAAAGAGCCACCGCTTTAGGCTTTAGGATTTAGCATTTAGGGTTTAGGCTCTAGCATTTAGGCTTTAGGATTTAGCGTTTAGGCTTTGGGATTTAGCATTTAGGCTTTGGGATTTAGCATTTAGGCTTTAGGATTCAGCATTTAGGGTTTAGGCTTAAGGTTTAGGGCTTTGCAGGAACCCTGCGGGGGGCAATCAGAATACCGTTCTGTCGAGTCTCAAGCCGAGACTCTGTGGTGAATCCTTAGCTTCGAAAGCCTCCCAGACCCGGTTTAGAGTTTAGGGTTTAGGGTTTAGGGGTTTGGGTTTAGGGTTTAGGGGTTTGGGTTTAGGGACACTCTGCCACTCCGTCGACTAGTGGAAGGCCAATGCCATCCACTGCCCGCCATTGCTGCAGGCTGGGGCAGAGCTTCCATGGTGTTATTGAGTCTTTAGGCTTCTGCACACGTGATGACTAGTACAACTACTTTGGCACCTATACAGATGACTGCCGATACCACTGCCATGAGCAATTTTGTTCGGTTGTTCTTCTGATCACAACTACGCAGTATTACTCTTTCTACTCGGAATTGTTTCTGAATTAGCCTCGTCAGTATGACTGTTCTTCTTCTTAGTATTGATGTTCTATAATCTCCAGCCTAATCCTAAGCCCAAAACCCTAAACCTCCAAACCCCTAAACCCCCAAACCCCAAAACCCCTAAAGCCCAAAACCACAGTTGGGGAGCGTTTAGGGTTTAAGGTTTAGGGTTTTAGGGTTTAGAGCCTCTGACCCCTTTAGCGGGTAGCACCCTTACCGTAAGCAGTCTTTGCATCCCCAACTAAACCCGAAAGTGTCAACCAATCCTCCGACTTGCCCAGAGACTCCAATATCCAATTAAGGAATACTCCTCAAAACATGTTCGGGATCCTACTATAATTTAAGGTATAATCCTTAATTAAAGGGATGATATTGGAGTCCCTGGGTGGTTTTTGCGACCCAAATTTCAAGTAGACCCGTGAACTCACCTAGGCCCTAAGCTGCAAAACGGAGTCTTTGGGGACGTTCCCACTGGTTCTTTCTAGGGAGGCATTTCTTAAGCCGCAAGCCGTATATTTCCGCTGTATGTTCGCGCTCACTCCAGACTGGACAGCAATCGATAATCATAGGGTTTAGGGTCGAGGGTTTTGGCTTTGTCTGCGGATCGCAGTTGGGTTCGCTAAGGGTTTTGCAGGGGCCGGCTAAGGGTCCTACACAGGTTCATCTTCAATAGACCCTTGACCCTGAAACGCCTCAACTTCCTGAAGGCCTAGTATAGGAACCTGGAGAATTACGCAATATCAGCTTTCCGGGCTCCCTATGACAATTCTTCCGTAGCATACCCAGAAACCCTGTTCCAATTATTGAGCCCGCTACATCAAAAGCCCTAAGGCGGGCAAGCTTTTTTCAATCCTGAGCTTGACTGTTGACCCCATGTAGCCGGATCTTTTCAGAAACGACATTTTTGGGTGGGTGCCCAAGTCTTCGAACCTGGCCGTTCAGGACTACCGTTGGTGTAATTAAGCAGGGATCCTTGCGACTTTCTCCTGACCATAAACATCGTAACCCTGACTGAACCTTCTATCCCGACCCAAAATCCTCCAAAGTCTTGAACCATGAATCCCAAAGTCTACACTTTGCTTCATCAACCCCAATTCCCTAATCCTGGAGGCATAAGCCATAATTTGCCGAAGGCTGATATCGACCTTCTGTCTGGCATTATCGCCGCAAGGGAGAAGGACAGACACCATATAGAGGGTTGGGGTTTGAGATGTTGTATTTATTGAGCTTTAGAGGCTTGAATGTTTGCTGGTGTTTCAGGGTGCTGCTTTTGATTGCGCAAGCATCAAGATTCAGGAATAGGTTCAGGGCGTCGGGATGAAATGTAAGAGAAAGACATGAACTGTCACAGGACCTCAACATTATAGCCTTAGAGATACCTTTTGTACACCCAGACAGAGCAGACCGTTGATCCTAAAACCCCTCAAATCCTCAATCCCTCACCCATATGAAACAACAAAAACACCTGCAAAAGATCATACGACGAGTTTATAACGATTCATACCAGTCTATAAATCCGTTAAACCCTAAAGCCTGGAACCCGAAACTCCTAAACCGACCAGGACTACAGGACTGCCTTTTCCTACTTCTACGAGGGCTTTGAGGCCTTCCACCAGTCCAATTCGACTGCCAAGGCCCGGGATTCATCAGCGGGAGTGTTATATAGGTTCGGCGAAGGGATGAGAAGGGTTTTTGAGACATAGGGTCTCGGATTCAGGACTTTATTAGTACCTTGTTTTGCCACTGTCGGTGCCTGGCATCGCTGCCTCTGAACCTACCAACCTCGAAATCCACCAACCTACCTAACCAACAAATATATGGGTCTAGTTAGAGTTCGTATGTGGCTCGCATGAGGTGTATGAACAGTCAATATGAGCACCAATGAGTGTAAACGCAAAAGCCATTCTGAACTTCCTTCAAAATTAAACCGTTCACCCTAATCCCTGATGGGTCTGATAAGCATAACTAAGCCCTAAATCCTAAACCCTAAACCTGAACAACAAGCCAGCCTCTGATTCTGCCCATAAGAGAGGTTCAAAACTGGGGATTGATGCAGACCTGGAAATATGCGGAATCAAAATCAAAGGCCCTGTAAGGGAGGCGCAATCTGGTATGTATAATGTATAAATTATGTATATATAATAAGTCGGGGATCAGAACCCTAAACCCCCCAAAAACCGAAACTTAAGCCCCCAAGGACTGCAAGACGTGTGTGCACTGTCTTGGGCTCAGCCCAAATCCTCGAATTCATTTTTCAAAAGATCCGACGACCCATGCGCAAGCATTTCTTCCGAATCCGCATGGCCGCCGATGTCTTGAGAAACCAGGCAGCCAGAATCCAAGACTAAACGAAGCCCAAGGCCTGCTAAAGCCTTCAAAAGCCTAATCCCTCTTAAGTAAGCCCTATAAGCTCTTATTCGTGATCTGAGAGGCCCGCAAAGGATTGAAGTACATGCTGCTCTCCAAGATCATGTCGAATCAGCCGAAGGCGGAAGAGTGAAAGTTACCGTCACGCGGGCTGAACACATAATAGTAACATCTTTTTACTAGAATATAACCCCAAACCCGACTTCCAAATATTCGGTCCCGCAAGTACGTGGTCGGCCATAGCGGAGCATTTGGGGTTCCTGCATTTTCATGAGCATAGGGTTGGGCTTTAGAGTTTTTAGGATTTCGGAGTGTTTCAGTTTAGCTGTGTAGTTAGGGGTGTAGAGGTACGGTGGAGAAGCGTCGGGTTATAGGGTGCAGAGTTTGGGTTTTGGGGTTTAGCCTTGAGGATGCGGCCGCCCCAGAATTTAAACGCCTTCGATCGTTTGGATCGACGTTAAAGATCGGCGTCGGGCTTGAATGCTTGAGATTCAATAATCGGTGAAGGCCTTGTCCCAAACCCCAACATGCCTCCAAACCCTAGCCCCTAAACTCTGGCTTATACCCTTTGAAAACTTTAGCCCTGAACATCATGAACCCCGAAACCCTCAAACACCTTAACCCTTAGCCTCTAAACCCCAACACGGCCCTTGGTTGAAGGTCTCGTTCTCTTCCTCTTGCCCCTCGCCGTGGTCCTCAACATCATCATCGTGATCATGATCATCATCATCATCAGGGTCATTATGATTTTCATGAACATGATCATCACCATCATCGTAAACAACATCAACAACATTAACATCATCTCGAGAAGGTTTGGTGTGCATTCCAAATGCTGGATCCCAAAAGAGGAATCCCCCGTTTAGGCTCTGTCGGGTTTAGGGCTTTAACAGTCGCTCCCATCTGCGACCACAGGAGACCAGCACCATCATCAGCAGCAAGTCAGGTCCCAACCTCGGTAGTGGATCCGAGGGCCCATGGGGTCGAACGCATCAATGATTAGGTACTTGGGCTATTAGGGTCGTAGTTGCGTAGGTCACTATTTGGGGGGGTAGATGATAATCAGGTACTTGGAGGTCGTAGTTACGTAGGTTACTATTTGGGGGGGGGGGGGGAGATGATAATCAGGTACTTGGACCTTTAGGGGAATCCCATATATCCCTTGCCAAGGTTCAGGGTTAAGGACTGGTGTCTGGTTATTAGATGCTATGGCTTCCCCTGTGACTGAATTCCACTGGATCGGCTCGCCAAAAATTCATCCAGAATCCTGAATAGTTCTTAATACCAGCGCTTAAGGTTCCTCTCATAATCATTGTAGAATATACCTCCAGTCCTGTTCTAACTATTAAGGTGCCTATGCTCTGTCTTCTAGCCTTGTACGGAGAGTGGGGTCTGCAGGGTCAACCCATAGGTGCCTTTCCGTTCGGGGCGCATAGTTCCTCAGCCTTTTTTTGCCACAGGGACCCAAGGGTAAAAAGAGGGACCCTTAATCAGGACCCCTAGGTATATACCCTTAATATAGCTATTATATACTCATTATACAGCCCATTATAGGGTAGGGGTCCCCATTAAGGATCCCTCCTTTTCCCCTTAGAAATTATGTAAGCTCCCTCGAAGACTCGGGACTTCCATATCTGCAGCCTGTTGAGTTTGCAGCACACCCGGACATCCTAAACTGCTGAATCAACCCCTGAACCCCCTTAACCCTAAAAACCCTCACCCCCTTAACCCCCTTGACCCTAAACCTCCTAAACCCATGCTCTAAAGCCCTTAACCCTAAACCCCTTAACTCCGCCACCTTAAACCTTAAACCCCTTAACCAACCCTAAACCCTAAACCGCCCGAAACTCCAAGCCAAACCCCTACACCATCTGCAGCGCAAGCGAGGTCTGCAGTATGTGGGTCCTGAGATTGATGCCATGGCTGCCGTCGCCAGCGCACATGAGGCCGAAGAAGTGCGGGAGAAAGGGGTCCCAAGATCCAGGGATGAGGGTGGCTGTAGGGTTTAGGGTGTAGGATTTAGGGTTTAGGATTGAGGGATTAGGTTCTAGGGTTGAGGGTTTGGGGTTTAGGGAGGGTTCAGGAAGACTTATGAGAGCTTAGGTTAACGCGAAGAGTCAATCCGAGACCTTGATAGGAACTCGACGCTGGGTTCTGGGCTTCTACGGTTGATGATATAATAAATCCTGCATGGGAAATGCAGGATTTATGACATCAACCGTAGTGTACTCGACAGCTGTGCGTAGAAAGCTGCAGTGCGCTGTTCTCTTCTCATAACCAATCCCGATACAAACTTGACGCCTCCATAAACTAGACTTGCCTTCGGCCAGCAATGAAAGGTGATGAAAACACAAGAAACGTGATATGCAGAGCAAGGAACCCGCTGTCAAACCTAGAACCCTAAACCCCAAGCAGCTACGCCGGCTCTTACTGGGGTTCAGCAGGATCTTACTTAAAGGGCTTCCCGAGCAGCAGAGACGCTGGTTCATAAGGCCCTTCAAAATCGTGGGAACACCAGCACAGTAGCTCCAGCCATCATCGCCGGCAGCAGCACATTCCTCAACAGCCACATCAGAACAAGTGCCGTGGTGAGCGCTGTATTGAATTCGCAGCAAAGGCCGCCATCATCGTCATCACCGATCCAGCCTTCAGTCATCAGCATGTCAGTGAAGATTATCACTAGGACCTAGAGTAGGCCCTTATTCCTTTTTGGGGGCTTATAGGCTCCCTTACAAGCCCCTTTAAACCAAAAGGGCGCCCTTTTATTCCTAGGTTACTCTTGGGTCTAGAAGATCATCATCGTCTTCACGGTCATTAGGGTCCTCGGAGCCTGCAGCCATTAACAGTACAACGTAGTTCGTGACGTGGAAGGTTTAAATCATCAGGGCACCCATGCCTTGACCCCCAAAGTGTAGAATAATGGCCTTTTATAGGTATTGGGCCATTATTTTATCTACTTTGGGGGTGGGGTTAGGTAAATGCTGTCAGATAAATACCAGGATCCTTCTCTTCAGCCCAGCATCTCAAGGGACCCTCTTTGGTGCGTATGCCAGGCCCGATCTCTCAAGAAATTCGAAGCAGTTCTCGAGCAGCACAAGCATCAGCTGTCCGAGGAACTGCTGTGCACAGTTTGCGTTCTTAGGGTTTAGGGTTTTGGGGTTTGAAATTTAGGGGTTTAGGGTTTAGGGTTTGGGGTTTTAGCAGACCGCTTCGATAGAGGGGTGGGGGGGGTTGTTGTTCATGGATTTGGGGAACAACAACCCCCATCCCCCCCCCCCCCCCCTTGTTGTTCCCGTTTTGAGAGAACAATAACCCCCCCCTGTTGTTCTTCCCCTTCGTTTCTTCGAACAACAACCCCCCCCCCCCCCCCCCCCCTTGTTGTAACCCCCCCCCCCAACCCCCCCTTCAACCCCCCCCCCCCCTGTGTTCAAACCCCTCCCCTGATTGTTTCTTCCCCTTCGAACAACCCCCCCCCCCTTGTTGTTCAACCTCCCCCCCCTTCCCCGCGCCTCCCCCACGCGGTTTTCCATGCCCCCCCCCTTGTTGTTCCCCTTTTGAAGGCAACCCCCCCCCCCCCCCCCCCCCCTTGTTGTTCCCCTTTTTGAAGGCCCCCCCTGTTGTTCCCCTTTTGAAGGAACAATAACCCCCCCCTTGTTGCTGCCCTTTTGAAGTAGTCGTAGTCGTAGTCGTAGTAGTAGTAGTAGTAGTAGTCGTAGTCGTAGTCGTAGTCGTAGTCGTAGTCGTAGTAGTAGTAGTAGTAGTAGTAGTAGTAGTAGTAGTAGTAGTAGTAGTAGTAGAGTAGAGTCCCGCTGTTGTTCAACCCCCCCCCCCTGTTGTTCAACCCCCCCCTGTTGTTCTTCGAACAACAACCCCCCTCCCCCCCACTGTTGTTCAACCCCCCCCCCCCCCCACCCCACCCCCCCCCCCCCTGTTGTTCCCACCCCCCCCCCCCCCCCCCCCGCTGTTGTTCAACCCCCCCCCGTTGTTCTTCGAACAACAAACCCCCCCCCCCCGTTGTTCTTCGAACAACAACCCCCCCCCGATTGTTGTTCAACCCCCCACCTCCCCCCCATTGTTGTTCAACCCCCCACCTCCCCCCATTTTGTTCAACCCCCCCCCCCCCCCCCATTGTTGTTCAACCCCCCCCCCCCCCCCCCCCCCTCCCCGCGCATCCGCCCACGGGGTGGGGGCGGTTGTTGTTCCCCAAATCCACGAGCAACAACCCCCCCCACCCCTCCCTATCGAAGCGGTCTCGGTTTTAGGGTTTTTTTGGTTTGGGATTTTGGCTCTTGGGGGGTTTCAGGATTTTTTAGGGTTTGGGGCCTGGCGTTTTGGTGACGCAGACCTCGAAACATTGAACCCCTCGCCTTAACCCTAAGAGTCCATGTTCCTTTAAGGGCACCATAAGGGTTCCTTTAAAGGGATCTATAAGGGTTTAGGATAAAAGGGTCCATGTACCCAAATAGTGTATACTTTGGGCCCAATGCACCTATATATAGGGAGTACTTTAACATTTAAGAATATACTATTTAGGCACATGGACCCTTAGGGTAAATTAGGATCATCCCGAGAGAGGTGGGAATTAACCCAGGGGTTTTCGGAGTTTGAAGGTGAGCCCTTTGAAGGATCTGTTAAGAGATCCTTTCAGGGTTCCTTTAAGGGTTCCTTTAAGGGATCCTGTAGCTGTAGAGGATCTGAGCATCGGAATTTGCAAAACGGACATCCTACCTGGCACTTCATATACATGTGGGTAAAACAGTGTGGTTCTCATGGGCTGCGTCTGTGAGATCCGTAACAGTTGCAACCACCTGTGGCAAAGCAACACCCCCCGCCTCCCCTCCACCAACCCCGCAGCCTTACGCTCCCTAAGCCCTGAAGCTGCAAACCCCAGACTGAGCCTGCACCTGACAGCTTCAAGCTTACCTATGGTTACTAGGGAATGGAAGAATGGTAGCAACAGTAGTTATAATTGTACCCCATTCCTCTATTCCCTACTAACTAAAGGTAAGCAAACGAAATCCTTCATCCAAGTCCGCACAGCTCCCCACAATCCGGCAAGGAATTTCACGACACCCGAAGCCCCCGGAGCCTTTCAATCACGCAAGGTCTATCTATGCAAGTACAGACACTCTTCTAAAGTCCGCAAGATTGACTCCCTAGTTTTGGTTCGTCGGAAACCCTCAACCCTAAACCCCAAACCCTGAACTTTAAATCCTCCCCACCTAGACCCCCGCCAAAACTAATCTCCCTCTATAGTACCCGAAATACCCACTATTCAGTACCATGAGAGCTCTATTAAAGGGCACTTGGGGTGTCCTTGGTAAACCCTGAGCTACGCCTCTGACGTCCTTCGACTCCACATCCTCATCGGAGGACCCTATCATTCAGTTCCACCTCTCAGATCTCAATGAGACGCTTCTGGAGCAGAACATCCTTAGGTGCGCATGGGATGCAAGGTGAGGGGTTGGCGGATTTGCGGGGTTCGTGGGCTAAGCCTTAGGCTAAGCCCTCCGCCGCACATCTGCAAGTACTTTGAAGGCAGCTTTAAGGGCCTATCCTAAAGAACCCCCAGGATCATATGATCGGGGACAAGCCCCGAACTGACCCCACAGCCCGAGACACTGACTGCGCCAAACGAGAACTCGTGGCGAACTAAGACTGCATTGTTGATTTTTGGAAGAGCAACAATGACTGTGAGTATCGATGCTTCAGGAGCACCGTAGTCAAGTGCCACAGCAAGAACAGAAATCGTGCTAGAGCAGCAGTTTGATGGATGGTGGTAAGGCTGACGCCATCATCGAGCACACATAGTTACACATGTTCAACCCTATAAGCCCCCTACATGAGCTCCTACTGCATCAAGAAACTCACTCCCTGAATTCAGGCCCAGTCTCTTCAAGGCGAAGACCTAAAGCTTCAATCAAACGTCAAACTCCAAACCTTAAAGCCGTAACCTTTAGAACGTTAAGCCGCAAAGCCTAAATTGCCAGGATACTGGAGCCGTTTAGCCGAGTCGAGAGCCTGGGTAGCAGCTGAAAGTATCTCTACAGGGGCTGTCGGCTTGGTTGTTCAGGGTTTAGAGTTGTTTTTTTTGTTTTAACTGTTGGGCGTTTAAGGCATGGGACTCAATTCGGTCACGTGCGTTCGTTCCGATTTCCCTCCCGCCCCTCCGCCCTATTCCTGAACGATGGGCATCACCGTAGGGCCAAATCCTGACATGTGGACCCTTACCCTAAGGCTCTAAGGACTCATATTTTAAAGCTTTTGGGCCTACCGACCATATTATACAAGGTTTTGGGGCCATTTTGAGCCTTAGGGTTACTCACGTCACATGATTCTACCTAGCACTGCCAAGGCGTCTGTCTCCGACAGCCTCGTTATTCCACCCACATCTCGTCGATCTTAAAAGCCTCAATTCATACCCGATGACCAGAGCACCGCTAAATGTCACATTAACCTCAGGCCCAATCAGCCAGAATCCTGAAGTGTGTCTCGCGAAAACCTCGCCCTAAGGGTCCATGTACTGTAACTACGGGTATCGTATATACGTTGACCTTGAAGACATGGGCAGAGTAAACAGTTGGAAGTGATACCTAGAGCCGAGAACACATCACGTTGTTAGAAGGACTGCTTTCAAGGTAGCTTTAGTCGACCACGTCTTAAGGGCATGCCGCCGCTGAGCCCTACAGAAACCTAAGCCATCAGTGCCAAACCCTGAACCCGAAACCCTAAACCTTAAACCCCAACTCTAAACCCTAAGCCGTCAGCCCTGACCCCAAGCCACGCTTACGACGCCCACATCCCTGAAATTCTCTGGCGCCCGGAAATCACACGAGCCGCCAACCAAGCCGAGGTTCTTGTCTATGTAGGGTTTGGGATTTTAGGGTTTAGAATTTAGGGTTTTTGGGCTCAGGGTTAGTGTTTAGGGTTTAAGGTTTTAGGGTTAGCGTTTAAGATTTAGGGTTTAGGATTTTCGGGATTGGGGGTTTGAAAACTGTATAGCCTTAGGCGCTCCGAAGCCCTAAGCCCTACATCCTAAACCCCAAAGCCCAATTGAGGATCAGCCATGTGGCCGAGCTCATCGAGCTCCCTTTGGCACGAACCCAGGACTGGGAATCCCAAGATCTGAATTAAAGAATACCTAGGGTCCTTTGAGGGATCCTTTTAGGGATCTATGGGGTTTAGGTTTCAGGGGACTGCCATATCTCTTTATTGGGGAATGAATATTCCTAAAAAAAATTCGGGATTCTACTATAGTTTAAGGGATATTGGAGTCTCTGGGAAGCCTGGGTGTACCGCTCCGGGGTCTCCTCCAAAAGCTACCAAAAAGTTCTGAACCCATTTAAAGCTTGGTTGACCCTAAAGTGTAGAGGGATCCCTTATGATTTGATGTTTTTTTCTGAGAGTTTTGGAGGCAATGCGCCAGGAGAGCTTTGTATGGCGCTTCATCGTGGGTGCAAACGTTAGGCTTGACTGGGCTTAGGGTTTGTGACTGTAGGGCATAGAAGTCGAGATTTGTAAGCCCTAACTTGCCCTAACATGTACACCACGAAACAGTACATGTGTTTTTGGCTTCGGGTTATTAGCGTTATCAGGGCTATTCGGGCTATGGATGGGGTTTTCGTCTTACGAGTTGCAGTGCAGAGTTTCAATCGATGACATTCGCCCTTGTCCTTGCGACGTCCTGGTGACGGTTGATACCTTTCGCCATCCTAGCGTTGCTGCTGGAAACTTCTTTGGCAAGGCGGTGATGGAGGTGTGCACGTGGCTTGCTCGGGATTAGGGTGTGTCTTGGCCTCTGATCCGCAAGAAAAGTGTTGAGTAGGCTATGGTGCTGAGGCTCCAGGGTTCAGGACTCAAAAGTCCTTAGTAGCTGCTCCCTTCCCTGCCCCGCCCCCCCCCCCCCCGTGTCAAAGAAGCACTTGAAAACCCTGGAAGCCAGTTAGGGTGTATCCGTGGATACGCCGCATGCCCTACACCGGTATCCCGGCCTCGAAGCCCGAGCCCACGGTCGTCACGTGTATAGTGTAGGGTCCCCCAAACCTCTAGTCTTTTTCAAAACACACTGAAAGAAGCCATCAAAACACACACACACGCACACACACACACACACACACACACACACACACACACACACACACACACACACACACACACACACACACACACACACACACACACACACACACCGCTCACAAAAAAAGGGGCACAAATCCGAAGCTTACATTTCCAACCAAACACGAAGATGCAAGAACCGGCTGGTGTAGAAAGCCCAAACGCCCTGAACCCTAAACCCCTATAAACCCTTAAAAGTCCCAAAAAATCAACCCTTAATCCTTAAAAACCCAAAGGCCTTAAACCAAAAACCCTTAAAAGCCCAAAGGCCCTAAACCCCTAACCCCTAAACCCTCACCCCTTAACCCTTAAGAACCCAAAGGCCCTACACCCCCAAAAGGCGAAGCTCAGTGAGATGATTCTGGACCAGAAGCTGAACGGCACCCTCGACCAAGGCCACCAAAACATAAACCCAGATGTTACGTTTAGGGTTTAGGGTTTAACCCAGATTTTACCACCTCGTCGTCTAGTAGGTAACCTTTAACGTTTTTTGGGTAGTAGAGTCCCTATATACTCCTTATATAACCAAAAAACTGAACCTTTAGTTCCCCATGCTACCCGACAAGTAGGACCAACACACCCCAACAGCTGCCCTTTACAAGAGCCTAGAGTAGAATCCAGAAACTTGGAACACATTATCCTAATGCCCTTAAGGTAAAGTATAGAGGATCCTAGCACCAGTCCTCGTAAACCTATGTTCCAACCTTCTTGGGTTCACTGTAAGTACCAGCTAGAAAGCGCCATAAGGCATTTATTTAAAGTACGGGTGCCGGCAGGGTTTAGGGTTTAGAGTTGCTTGTGGCGTTTATCTGGCTTTGAGGGTGAAGAGTTTAGGGTGTCGGGTGTCAGGTTCAGGGTTTAAGGGCAGGCCTCAGGGTTTTAAGGTGGTTGAAGATGGATTCAGGCTTAAAGCAAGCTGGGTCAGGTTTGTCCGGGTTTAATGTTTGAGATGGGTACAAGGCTCAAAAGGGGCTTTGAGGAGTCTTAAGAGGGTTGTAGCTGGAATGGGGGCTCTAAAGGGCAATGGGTGAGTGGAGCAAGTTTAAGAAGGGATTAAAACAAGCAAAGGATGCATCAAGATCCATCCCAAAACTTGCATTCACCGAAATGCCGTGAATCCTGCACACCCTAAAACCCCAAACCCTGAACTGCAGGGGTCTCCTTGCCATCGAAGCCTTCGTCGTATTCGTGTGCCCAACCACCCAATCCTGCCAACAACAGCACCCAGCACTGAGCCCTGAACCTTCAGTGATGTTTTCAGTAGGCACAGTAGTCACAGTCACGGTAGTCCGTAGTACTGTGATTGTTGATGGCTCCTTGCTAATCATCCTGCAATATAACCCAAAGCCCTATTCTATTTCTGCAAGCATTCACACTACATGATAAGTATGGAGTTCACCTAAACCCTAAACTTAGGCCCTAAACGACAAGCGGGAGGTGTTGGTGTTCTTATCGTCTACGACGAGGAGCAGGCAGTTTGAATGGTGAAGAAGCGTCCTATAAAGGGTTCTGTAAGGGTATCATAGTGCGATAGGCGATCGTTGATGGTGACTCCTCTCCGAACACCATCTCGAAAACACGTTTAGGGCCCAGGGCTCAGGGTTTCGACTCTAGGGTTTGAGGTTTAGGGTTTCACGGACACATCGGGGAATAGAAGGCCCAAATCCTTTCCCCCGTGAAGCCTCACAGCCGTTAATTAGTTAAGGCATATGCCTTTAATTGCCCCCCACATCCAGGTTTAGGGTATGATCTTCGATAAAGGGCTTCCGTAGTGCGTTTTTGCCCTCGGCCGTCGGTGTTTGCCCCAAAGGCGGGCGGCCGAGGGTCCTGATTGCAAGAGTGCCTATGGCCCACTCTTCGGGCACTGTACCTAAACCTCCCCAAAGTAGGTACAATATTATTTTAATACCAATAAAAGGACATTATTCTACATACTTTGGGGTCAAGGTAAGCCCTGAATCCTAATGCGGAAGTTCGGCTACTTGTCAGAGTCTCCAAAGGCTCAAGAGGATGTCTTGGTCCGGACTCACTAGTGCTGCTTCATTAAGGGTTCTGGGAGGCTCTGAATGGCTGAGAGTCGTGGCGCCCTTAGGTCCTCTTCGGAATTCCCAGAAGATACGAAGCCCTTTTGGGTCTAATTTCTTACCCTTGGTTAGTAGAGAATAGAAGAATGGTAGTAACAGTAGTTATACTTGTACCCCATTCCTCCATTCCCTACTAACCAAAGGTAAGATTTCTGAACCCTTAACGCCAGCCCTGAACTCCCTGCGACGCCCACCTTTACAGTATCGTATCCTCCTCTTCTTTAGATCATCATGCCCAGACCGGTAGGTTCCGTAGAGTTTGGGTAGACCTGACAGATTCAGGTCAGCTCCACGTACGAGAACTCACTGAAGACGATCAAGAACACGGCAGAGGCCATTTCCGTTGGCTGATCTACTGATCTTGCTTCACATTATCTCTTGGTTTAGGGTTTTGGGTTGTGTTGTTGCGTGTTTGTGCTGGTCTCTGGCTGAGTGGTCTTGTGGCTTTTACTTTCTTGGACTATTCTTGGGATGATTGCCACAGGTTTAGATTTTCAGTGTCCGCCATTGTAGGACTAGGGCTTAATGCCCTCCGAGTTGGCGGCCTGCCGTTGCAGATGTTTTAATCCATTTGGCTTCATCTGGTGTCGACCAAAAACCCGACGCCCAACTCAGCTTGGCAGCGGCGGATTTACAAAATACATCGTGCTCCATGCTCTCATCACGGTCACCGAGGAATGTAACTCCAGACTCGAAGTGCGCCAGTCCTACTGTAACCCACATAATGCTCGCTCGGTAAGCCGTGTCCTATGTTTAGGCTTCTTTTCGGGTTGATGGTTCCCAACACCTGTAGATGAAGACTACTTGGACCCTGAAGTAAGCCCTGGATTGACAGGGTGTAAGGCGAGGAGTCCTACTAGTCTTCGCACTAGAAAAGGGCCCGTGGGCATGCACACTCTCGCTGTGTGTGTGTGTGTGTGTGTGTGTGTGTGTGTGTGTGTGTGTGTGTGTGTGTGTGTGTGTGTGTGTGTGTGTGTGTGTGTGTGTGTGTGTGTGTGTGTGGGTGGGTGCGTGCGTGCGTGCGTGCGTGCGTGCGTGCGTGCGTGCGTGCGTGCGTGCGCGCGCGCGCGCGCGCGTGCGCGCGCGCGCGCCTGTGTGTGTGTGTGTGTTTGAGCAAAAGTGTGTGCATACATTATGCGTGCATTCATGTAGTCATCCATGCATTGTCTAAGTTGTTGTTCCTTTACTTGTACTTAAGGGTTACATGCAAGCCAGTAAGTATACATAATAGCATGCATGTATGCATATATGTATGCATCTGTATTATACATACACATAACATTTATTTGTGTGTGTGTGTTATATCTCAGACAGACACACATACTCCACATTAATGGCCAGCATTCAGACATACACTCATACTCCATCTGGGCTGGGGAGACTAAGCATTCTACTCCTAAACCCTAAACCTACTCTGTCGAGACTTGGTTATCCTGGGTTCTATGTCTCCGGGAGGTCTTGGACACGCTCTACACTCAAGCGAAGCAGCTTGCATAGAGGACGCGAGTTGGCATGAGTTCCTGGCCCTGGCAGCCTGTACCTGACGTTACCTTCATATCCTATACCCTGAAACCCTAGACACTCCATACCTTCCGCGAACCCCCCGACCCTGAATTTAGTTGGCCGGTAACCTGCAACCGAAACCCTTGCGATTTCGAGTGCAGGATATGTTTGGTTGAGGATGGCATGTATGTATGTATGTATGTATGTATGGCTTCAGATTAAATTCGATCACCAAAGTACCCCAGTGCCCGAAACACATCCGCCATTTTTCGGCCGGTTGAATATTGGTTGGGTTCTGGGCTCATCGGCACAGGGGAACATGGTTGGATACTTGCACGAAGATAGCACCAATGCGAACAAAACGGAAACCACATTTCTAAACGAGGATTCCAACAAAAGGCTGGATAACCTTAGACTCGGGCTCAGAGCTCAAACCTGCGTGGCTTTGTACTTCGGCGTTTTGGTGTAGGGTTGCAAAGAGCTTGGGGTCGAGGGTTTAGGTGTCCGGTGATCTAGACCCTACGGCCTGCAACTTGAAGAATGAATTCTCGGGTTGATGTTCACCACGACAGTAGGGATGACGATGACGATCACCAATGATTCCTACAGGACCTCAATACCAAGAGTGGCAACGCACCTCTGTACTCCTGCCAATGGTAGAACAGACGGATGTTCAGATAAGGCCCTACCCATGGACTAAGAAGCTAAGACTAAACCCCTAAATCCTAACTTTTTGGAAAACCGAAGCCCAAAATGCTAAAGCCCACATGGTACCCTAATTAAACCCTTGTGGAGCCTCCGTAGAATCTACATACACGGATCCGGCTACGCGGGTTTCTACACTTTCTGCCCACAAGTATTTCCATGAGGTTCCGACAATGTTCCAGCAAGAGCAGCTGCAAGGATTTCTAGGGAAAAAGCATTGTGGGGTTATAGTTTGGGTTGGGGTCTCTGCTTTTTGTGTGTTGGAGATTTTCGGGAATGTTCACAATTGAGGATTCCAGTTCAAAGCCCCGGAGCCTACGGTGTATAAGGAACTCCAGAAAGTTGGAATATGGAATAATGGCAGGATCCCCTATAACTTACCTTAAAGGAGTTACGATAATCATATTCCAACTTTCTGGCTTCTACTGTAGCGGGTTCGCACATGACAGGTTGCCCGGAGCCCTTAAACCCGACCCGAAAACCCTAGCGCCCAAGGCTCTGAGCCCGAATCCCTGAACACGTTAGACCATGACCCCTCGGACTCTATATCCTCGCACCCTGAACCCTAACCTACAGGGAACTCCAGAAAGTTGGAATATGGTTTCATGGTAGGATACCCTATAGTTTACCATACAAGGGTTAGGATAATCATATTCCAACTTTCTGGCTTTTACTTTAAAGCCGTGAAAGCCTCGATTCTTGGGATTTTCCCTGGCTTTCACAGGAGCTACGCATGTGGCAGTACAGCGATGGCTGGGAGAAACCCTGGCGCCGGCATACATCAGATAGCTGTAAAAAGTAACTGGTCGCTCCTTAGCAGCCCAGTCACCTGTATTTTCCGTTGCCAGCTTACGGTAAATAAATAAATAAATACATATACAAATAGAACTGTATATAGACACATACATATACATATATATACATATATTTCGTTACTTAGAAGTGTCTATTCTTACAGCATCTCCAAGACAATAACCTAGTGTATGGGCAACTGGGCTTCTGTGGCAAGTTCGACTGTTTTGGGGCTTTGTGGAACTTTCTGGTTCGATAGAAACAGATGAGGGGAATGGGTTAAAGGGAAAACTAGGTTGCCAGGGCCGGGGCGCAGACATGGGGCAGAGGAGTAAGGTTTGGGGTGTATGTGGCTGTTGGGCTTACGGTGTGGATGGACAAAACTATACAAAATTGAACAACTTGGGTCCACTGAAGCATACCGGTTATACTCATCTGATTCAAACTGTCGCCGCAAAGCATTTCTGTTGCCCCTACACCCTAGTATCGACCCTCTCCCCAGAGGTAGTTGTGTTCAAACTTTGAGCCGACCACAAGCCTGAAGTCCTGTGCTTTGCCAAAGACGCGCAGGTCGACGGAGGAGGGAGACCCTTCGGTTTAGTGTTTAGGGTTTAGGGTTTAGGGATTTTCAAAAGCCCAAACCCCTTAAACGCCGCACCCCGAACAGGAACGGTTCCGTCTGGACACGGCCGAATAAACGGACCCATGAACACCAGTAGTCCGAAAAGGCTGGAACCCGACACCCTAGAATTCTGAGCTTTTACCGTCGATCCTGGTATACGATATATCTGTTCCTGTAAATTCTGAAGCCCGGGTACCTGAACCCGATGCTGTCGTGAAACAGACTGGCTCAAGCATAGCGCCCTCCTTTTGTGGCACTGGTGAGGTGCAGGTACCGCGCCTCAGCACCGTTTTTAGATTGTGGTGATAGGCAGACGCTAAGCTCCGGGTATCGGGCTCTAAGAATCCATGCTTCAGTTGTGTTTTCCAAGGGCCACAGAGAAAGCCCTAAAGCCTATACCCCAAACGCTAAACTCTAGCCTACACCACAAACCCTTAGCATGAAGATCCTTAACGACCCTAACCACCGAACCGCAAGCCCTGAACAATAAGAGCCTTGTGGAATCAAATTGAACGCAGGTCGTGAGCGCAAGGTTTCTTTGGCCTTTTGTATATGCTTTTCGGGATCTACTAACAGTCAAGATTCTACAATACGGGTTCTTTTCATGGGATGCTATTTGGCTTTGGTATACGACGAACACCAGCAAGTTGGAACATGGGTTAAGGATAATTAGAGCTAGATTTCTGAAAGCCTGAAGGGCTTGAGGATAATAATGTTCCAGCCGGCTTCTACTGTATGCCTCTAGGATGGACGAGGGTACTGAGCTTACGACGAAGGGTACGCGGGGTACTGAAAGCCTCCTTAATTCAAGTACTCCACCGATCTATACACCGACCTGCAAGGCTAGAGGGACCAGCATCCTGATTTGGAGTATATTCCTTACTGAGGGGCTTTTTGCTTTCTCCGGGTCAGAAGCATTCCTGATTCCGGCAGATCCCAAGTAGAGAATGCTTCCGCTTAAGTTCGTGAAGCCGAACACTAGTGGAGCATGTAGAATCCAGCGTTTGCTACGGCTTTGGTGTTAAGGTTGTTCAAGAGTTT
The DNA here is from genome assembly GCA_905221615.1 of Symbiodinium sp. CCMP2592. NCBI lineage: Eukaryota > Dinophyceae > Suessiales > Symbiodiniaceae > Symbiodinium > Symbiodinium sp. CCMP2592. The sequence goes on from CAJNDT010000591.1 coordinate 452,519, forward strand.
CTGGGGCTCTTCTGATGTTGCAAGCTAAAGCAATCAAGTCATTTAGGTATCGAGGTAGCAAGTTTTACGTGCCACTAATCCCTCGCCTTGAGACGTTGGACCCAGACCAACCAAAACTGCAGCAACCACATTAACCCTAAGGGTCCAAGTACCCAAATAGTAGGGTTTCAGGGTCCACAAACCCAGCCAGAGTATGGATTTTGGGACCTAAGACCCTACTATTTGGGTACTTGGACCCTCTGGGTAAGAAACACCCAAACCCTAAACTCTGTAACCCCTTAAGCCGAAACCAGCTACTAACCCTACAGGCCCTCAGCCCTGAACCAGTCAGAACACTAAATGGCCCTATAAACCTCAACCCTGCACCCCAATTAAGCCCTAAACCCTGCACCCTAATTCAGCTCTAAACCCTACTTGGAGGATCATGGGACTTAGTAAGTAAGGTTATAAGTACCTTAATTCGGGTTATAAGTAGGTATAAGTAGGGTTACCGTAAATATAGCCTTAGTTACTAGGTCCCATGATCCTTTAAGTAGACCCCGAGGTCTCCCCACGATGTCCTCTTCGAACTCCGGCTATGAGAACTTCCTGACGGCGATGCAGGGGGCACAGGATCGCCATGCCGTGGCCCCAGCGGGTTGGCCGCCGTCTCTTTACAAAGGGTTTCGGGTTTGGGGGTTTAGGGGTTTAGGGGTTTAGGGTTTAGGGTTTCGGGTTTAGGGTTTCGGGTTCAGGGTTCGGGGCTTGGGGTTTAGGGTTCATGCAGGGTTTAGAGTTTAGGAGTGAGGGTTTTGGGTTTAAGTTTTGGCTCATTCGAACAGTCGTACTTATTCCCATGTTACTGCTCTTTTGCTAATGCTCTTAAAACAACAATATGCCTGAATTCCTTGCAGGATCGTGCAGTCGAACACGATTTTGTGGCGCTCTTGCTTTCTAAATAGAACATGCTAACCCTGAAACAGGAATCTACCCAAGACGTCATTCTAACTCGTCTGGGTTTAGATTTTGTTGTTCACACGGTTTTATGCTTGAGGTTAGTTTTTTGGGGTTTAGGGTCTCGGCGTGTGGGTTGAGGGCTCATGCTCGTTTGTTGACACGTTTTGGGTTTCAGGCTTAGGGGATTTAGGTTTGAGGGTGTTTCGTGAAGGGTGGAATTAAGGCTTCAGGACATATGTTTGAAGGCTTTGGTTCAATGCAATAGAGTTTTCGATGCCTTGGTATATTCGAAGACGCCGGCTGTGCGCGCAGTAGGTTTTCTGACCCTGATACACCATATCCATGTCTGTACACTGTATCCTTTCTTGAAGGGATGGGAGCTTGCGCCTCAACCCCTGTAAAACACCTGCAAGCCTCAACGCCACGACAAGGCAGCCACCTATTACTGCTTCGGCACTGTGGGCGGCTGAGACTGCTTCCTTCTCGGATCAAGACAGAGCGCATTGTTCCGTTTTGGGGGGTTCAGGATTTACCACGCCAAGTTTCTTTTCGGGGCCTATAGCAGGCGTGCAGTATAAAGGCCTACAAAACGGGAGGTTTATCTCGCACAACCTGCGTCAGAGGATTTAGTTGCAGCTATACCTAGACTCTACATCGTACCCTCTGATCCTCCTGGCGCATACCTTAAACCCTAAACCCCAAACCCGAAACCTTAAGCCTTAAACCCTATACACCCTAAACCCGAAGCTCAGGACGAGAAGGACAAGATCATCAACCCGGCGGAAACGTTCAATCAGCTGGGGCCTGATGCTGTCGTCCTCGGGTTCAGGGTTCAGGGTTTAAGGTGTAGGGCTTGGAGTTTAGGGCGTCGGGCTTAGGGTGTAGGCACGGTGTAGGGTTTAGAGTCGGTTTAGAGTTTGGGGTTTTGGTTGCAAGGTTTAGAGTTTAGGGTTTAGGTGGTAGGGTTTAGAGTTTAGAGATGTCTTCACACACACCCACACAAGCACAAGAGGCTTATAGGGCTTAGGTGAAGAAGAATGAAGAAACAGGACACAGTCTTGCTATGTTCTCAGTCAGCGCTCGTTCTGGCTGAAGGCTATGACATAAGGGTGGTTGTCAAAGTTATGCTCCTTTTTTGGTACCCTAAAAGGGGACCATAATCTTGACAACCACACATATGGTTTGCAGTCTCAGTTTTCAGGGCGCAGGGCCCCTCCACAAGCCTGAACAACAGCAAGTCCTTGTAGGTACACGGGGATTGAAGGGTTGCCGTTCAGGTTGAGGCTTTCACGGTGCTTAGCTTCAGTTGTTAAATTCCAAGCATGCAGGGTTTAGGGTTTGAGGGTTCAGGCTTAAGGGGGAAGCAACACCCATGTACAGTCTTTACTTGGACATGTCCTCAACTCCAGACTCTGCCAGGCCTTGCCGATGCATTTTCTTCCGCGGGGCTTCCAAGGTTCCAGTAATATAGGGGCCAAAAATAAGTACCTACATGATTTTTGGTGGGTTCCTAATTATGATTACAGTATAATTGGGCTCAAGACTCTATTCTATTTATATACTAGTTGAGCACCTGTTACACCAGAGGTGAAAACACACAGAGCTGTAAGCATAATTCAGAAGTAGCTCCATTTAGCCTGGATGTTAGTTGTGTCCTCTCAATTTCCGCGACAATAAATGTGGGCATCTGCATGCTCTAGACAATGAACCTATTAATGAACAGCCGCATCGTAGTGAGACTAGGTATCCTGTCAGACTACCACTTCTGTTGTTTAGGCACATCCCGGTCTCATTCTCCGAGGTTCCTGAAGGATGCCCCAAAGCCTGGCAAGGGCGGTGGCAAGGTGCGGGACCAGCAGCCAGCCGCGCTTGCTATCTGCGGCCATGTTCGGTGTTCAGAGCTTTTGGGGCCTGAGTTTGGTTCTCATTTTCTGGGGGTCAGCTGGGTGTTTGCTTAAGGCTCGTGTTATGAGTTATTGAACACCTCAGGAGCCTATTTGTTGAGGAGGTGCGTAGGGCTTTTGCAAGGACCGCAATCGGATTCATAAAATGAAGGAATCATAATTGGAGACATACTTAGAATCACATAGAGCCCCTTAGTGAGTCATTGATTCAAGAGCATCCCTTATAAATCTCTGGAAAGACACCCCTCCAGGGTTCCTTCGCAAGTTTGGCGGCAGGGTATGTAGCGTCGAGTAAGGCACTAAAACAGTTCCTCGGCAGTAGCTTTCCCGCCTAGGACTCCTATGTAGGCGTTGGTTTTTAGGATGCGCCGGCTGGCTTCGGCTACTATGGGGCCCTAAGAAATAGAGTAATGTTGCCGGGTGGATTATAGTCTAGTAATGGTATACTCCAAGGAAGAAGGGCTGTAAGTGCAAAACTACTACTACTGTAACCATCAGACTTCTATATGCGAGATCGTGATATTTGGGTCCATCGTAATGTTTGGATGTTCACCATGCATGTTCCGGTAGCGGCGAGCCGAGGTTGCTTGGAGATCGTGTGCCCGGAGATACGAGTAGGATCCTTCGCATACGGACCCCCCAACAAGGGGAACCTTCAGTCTAAAAACCACACCTAAACACTAAATCCCCCTATGCCCTAAACCCTAAGCACTAAACCCCCCTCCATCAAGGCACCACAAAATCCCTCATGCAAACAACCCTGATGAACCTCTATGAATCTCCATAGCACCCATGCAAAACCTTCAAAACAACGTAAAGCCCTATGAGACCCCTAAAAGACCCTATTGAAACCCGAGTTGGAGAGCTCCAACGCAATAATGTCGGCCAGGGAAAGTAAGCAGGAGCAGTTCGCCAGTTGACATGAGGAGACAAGGCCGGTCTTTGTGTTTACTATAGAAGCCTAAACGATTATCAATATTAGTCTTAGGGTTCCTTTTGTATAAGCAACCCAAAATGGGCCCCAAGCCCAACACTTCTATTATAATTTGTAAGGCCCCTACATTACGGCTTTTTGGATTTGTACGGTTCGTAGGGTGTAAGGGTTTGGGGTCTAGGGTTCAAGTCTGGGGTTTAATTCCCGGAATTCTGGGTTTTGTTGGGTTCACATTCGGTCTGCAGAACCGTAACCCTACAGTGGGTGCTACAGATAGCTAAATTTCAGAAACCCTTCCACAGCCCTGCACTGCGAATCCCAGAGGCACAGGGCGTGTTCTGATTGGGGCAGGCTTCCGAGATCGACTAGAGCAGCCCTCGTTAACCTAAGCAGCATGGCGCCGGTCCTCACCCCCTGAAACCCTGAAAGACCGGCTTTAGGGGTTAGGGTTTAGGAGCCCTAAACTTTGGCTTTAGGGGGTTTAGGGGCTAGGGTTTAGGGGTTAGGGTTTAGGGGTTAGGATCCCAAAGCTTTAGACCTGAAGCCCTCATTCCTGAGCCGAAATAACTAGGGGAGCTCTGAGTGCGTGCTGCTCGGGACCGGACGGGCTGTCCTTCCTCGCATAGCCACTGGCTCTTCCCCGGAGAAAGAAGGGGCAGGATTATAGGGTTTAGGGTTAGGGGTTTAGGGTTAAGGGTTTAGGGATCCTTCAAAGGGTTTTCTTGAATGCTTGATTTCGAGTGTTGTTTTAAAAGGTTTCCTCGAAGGGTACTTTGCAGGATCCTTCTATACTGGCTCCACCTCAGTTACCAGTCTTGCTCTTGCCGATTGTCACTACCATGACTGCCAGCGTTTTTTGTTATCAACATGGTTATCCCAAGGGCTCCAGCTACCTAAATAGTAGGTTGCTAACCATATCTTATGTACCCTTTAACCTACTATTCAGGTAACTGGAGCCTTAGGGTATCATTGCTAAGATGTAATTCCCTTGCTATTCCTATTTGGACGTGAATGTCTTGCTTGCCCATATGACTGAAACACATGATTCAACATATCATTGTAAGGCTCCATGGAACTACGTAGTATACCTAGGCCTGAAGGTACCTATATAGGAACCCATATAAGGCCAAAGGATATACGAATCTACTATATGGGAGTTTCCGGAAATTTGGGGTACCTCAATTTTGGGGTGTTAACCAGGATCCCACTATTTAGGGTACTATTTTAGGGTCCCCAAGTTTCCTCAACTCCCATAGAGAGGTTTGGCAGGGTCAAGAGGGTTGAGGCTCATACTGTTTCAGCTTGGGGTGATTCAGTCTGCAAGCATGCCATCCAGCTGCCGCCGACAAGAACCATGTTTCGCTCGTCCGACGATGATCCCGCAGAAGCAGGAACAAATACGCAGCCTGTTAGCGTTTCAACCCCAGATATTCAGAGACACCCAGGGCATGGCAGACTCACACATCCTTTGCGAGCATCGCCCTCTTCCGTACCACATCTGGGCACAGTACGTAAGCTTCCTGAATGCCTGGTATCTGCCAGCATCCGCAACCAATTGGTCACAGTTAGTCCTCGATACGAACCAGCCCGTGAGCTAGCCTTACAAGCCGAGACCTGCAGACCATTGCAGCTTTGAAGGACGCCGGTGTAGACACCTTGCTTCGTAGGTGCACGTAAGATCTACGCCGTGCAGTGCTCCAGCCTCCCGAACCTAAAGCCCTAGCTGACAGAGGGTTTGTCATTTACTTCCCTTTGGTTAGTAGGGAATGGAGGAATGGGGTACAAAGACTTCACAAGTCAGAACCCTTATTACCCGCTCTTTGTCCTCTGGCTTTGGAGCGCCGCACGGACGTTGCGTTTCTCATGCCATAGTTTGTTGTTTGGGCGATCGCCTGCACTGCCGATGACTCGGTCTGCCCCAAGTTTTCCAGGTTTCCCAACAATCAGCGCCCGCTTTGGGGGGACTCCTTCTTAAAAGCAACTAGCATGAACATGGGTACCTCCATTATTGTTTTATTGTATGTTGTAATTCTTATAAACTGTGTTATCATTCTTTGTATTCGGGGGCCGCTTGGCAAGCAAGCTGTTGTTGGCGATTTGGGTGAATGTCTGAATGGCGGAAGTTATTTGCATTAAGGGGTTTAGGTGTTGGGGTGTATGGTTTCATGTAAATCCTGAGCCCTTTAGCCTTGATCCTACAGGTTTAGGTGTTTCAATTTACAGCTTCAGGTAGATCCTAAACCCGTAAGCCCCTTAATTGTTTGAAACCCAAACCCAAAACCAACAAACCCCTACACCCTAAAGTGTTTAGGTGCTAGGGTTTATGGTTGCGAAAAGTCTTCAAATCTTCGATCTTGGGGCGTTTCGGCGGTTTGGAGCACAAGGTCGCCAACCCGTGCTTCGACTTTGGGTTTCGCATTGCTTGATCTGTGGCTGAGGGTTTGGGGTTCGGGGCTTAGGGTTTAGAATCTACCAAGAATAATAGGTTATGGCCCCTTCAAAATGGGTTCTGACCCATGAAATCGAGGGTCTAACGGTAGGTCAAAGGTAGGATTTGGGGTTTCAGGTTTTTGTCTTGTCCTTAGCGCTTTACAGCGGCTCGTTTTGGGATAATACACGGCTCGACTCAAAATGAGGTGCCCGAAGGATTGGCACCGCAGGAGGCTCAATGATTCGTGGGTTCAGGGTTTAGGGGTTTAAGGGTTTAGGAGTTAGAGTTAGCCCTTCGCAAGCGTGGTATTTTTCGTCTAGCCAAGAGGCCATGCCCCAAAGCCTAAATCGAGCTTATCCTCTAGTTTGGGCATGGACCTTGCCAAGGTACGCTGAGGTATTAAGTTGCAACAGTGACTGACTGGGGTATGGCATGGCATGGATGATGTTTAGGGTATAGGCTATGCGGAGACTGGCAAAAATGCATTTATATGCAGCAGAATGTATTTAAGAGCGTTCCTTGGAAGCTCTGAGGTGTGCCTTCTTCGAGTTGCCAAATGGCTGGATCGCAGCTCCCTCAGAGTATTGTATCTGCAAAGAGCTGGGGTTGCGGGGGCCGCCAAACCGATTGTTTTCAGGACATATGTTGAGACATGAGAACAAGGAACCCAAAATCCAGGTTGATTGTCAGTCTCGCTTTCACAACCTCCGGAGCGCGTGCAAACAGCACGAAATTCCCCTAAGCTTTAACCCAAGCCGCAACCCTGTAAATTCGGTGTCAAAGGTCCGAGTCCGAGGATACCGGTCAGCTCTGACCTCCTTTAGATTCCAGTGTCTTTGGGCTTAGAAGGCTCGGTAAGCCTAAACCCAAACCCTATACCCCTAGACCCAGTTTGGGCTTGCTTTGCTTTTCTTGAGTCGCTGTTGGGGTCTATCCCAAACCATGCGGCCAAACCCTCAACTGGAAGTCCTGCCTCGCATAGACCTGCATGTGTATACACATATATATATATATATATATATATATGTGTGTGTGTGTAAAAAGACATAAATACGTGTATATGTATGGATAATTATGGATATATGTGCACAGTTTTTATAAGCACACACATACATGTGTATGTATGTATGTATATATATATATATATACATGCACATGTATAAGGATGCATGTATGTATCTTTTAGTTGTTCCAGTTGGTTAAATGCATACCCCAAAACCTTGCTCTCATTGTCAAGGCCTGGTTTTGTGATCGTGAACAACGAATGGGACCCGAAGACGTTCCGTCTTAGAGGTCCGAGCTTTAGATGCATCTCAAAAGGCCCGGAAATGGTGTAAAACCGTGGCCTAAACAATACGCCACAGCGATGGCGCAAACAGTCCCTGAAGCATCAATCCGTATAAGCCCTTCAGTCCTGAAGCACCCCAGCCGACAAACCATCCAAAGCAGAACCCCTTCTAGAACCCTTACAAGACCTAGCCGACCTATCCCATTAATTACAGACCCCGAAAGCCCTGAATCACTCGGTCGAGGCAGTACTGCGCCGTCCGACAAAATATGTTCCAAGCTTAGCAGAGCCGGGGCTTTTGGGATTTAGGAGTTAGGGTTTAGTCTTGGAGGTCTTCTTCAAGAGTTTTTTGAGGATTCTGTGAGGAATCGGGATAGGTCTTTCGGCTTTTGCTTTTTTGGTATGGAGTTTCACAGGTTTTACATTTTTGTTTTGCGTGTTTATCAACGGCTCGTCTAAGGGCTTTATGTACAACGGTCGCAGAGTAAGGGGGTTTTAGGGGGTTAGGATTCCGTGATGTACGGCTTTTCGGGCCTCAGGTTTCAGAATCTCACAAGCTTCAGGGCTTCAAGGGGCTGGAGGCTTTGGGCGTTTAGGGGTTTCGGACTAGTTCGTTTGGACCTTTCTTCTGTTGTGTTGGATGTTTTCTGATTAGAGAGGTGCGGGGCAGAATGTCGGGTGAGGGCCTTCTCTGTTGACTGCAGCCAAAATGAGCTAGAGCCACGGAGCTTTAAACGTTAAAACCTCAGACATTGAGCCTTATTTTTTGTGGCCTTAGTCTTTGCATGTTTGTCTTTAGGACCCTGCGCTGTTACATGTGAAGGACAATTCCATGAGCTTCAGCCCAGCGTTTACAATGTGAAATCGGTTTCGCCAAGGTTGTTTCATCAACAGCCCTACCTTAACCCTGAATAACCTACCTTTTTAGGGTTCCCTATTATGATTTCCTTATATAAGTCCTCAAAAAGGTATAGGTTCTTCAGGGTTGAGGTACAAACTGTACCAGGCAACCATCTAAAAGGATCTTGGACTTTGGGAGTGCGCCTCGCACAGCACCTGGAAATACCATTGAGCTATGCGCACACTGCACCTAACAATAATGTCAACTTTTCGACAACAGCTTGAACTTTCGGCTCTTTTTTTCTCTGAGCTGTTATACTTCTGTGCTTCGTTGATCTTTGGTAGTAAGTAAGTTTGCAGTCTCTTCAAAAACTTCAGCAATGAAACCTCAAACCTGAAGCCTTAAACCCTAAACGCTAGGATGACAAGCTCTACAAACCCTTATCCGCCCTCCTTAGATCCCTACTTGGAAGGGCAGGGGACTTAGTAAGTAGGTTATAAGTAGAGTTATAAGTACCCTAAATGGAGTTACCCCAACTATAAGCCTACTTATGAACGACTTACTAAGTCCCCTGCCCCTCCAAGTAGCCCTAAATCCCGAACCTTATACGCCCTCGCCTAGCGGGCCGGCGCATGAGGCAGCCTCACCCGAAGGTTCCGCCTCCGGTGCTGATGTATCAGGCATGGTCAGCCTTGCAGTCCCCAAAGGGTCCTTGGTAGTGCTACGGGGGATACTTCCCCGAATCATAATAGAAATTCCTTATTTAGTATAGGAGCCCTACATGTTACTATACAGCTACTTTGGACCATTTGGGGTCGTGACTTTGCTTGCGTTTTCACGGTTGCTTATCGGGTGTCATGAGGGTTTAGGGTTTTGGCCTTTGGTATTTGTTTGTAGAGTTGGGCTTTCAGGGATTTCCCCCGTTTGAAGACATGACCCCTTTAAGCATCTTTGTTGCAACGCGTGCCTTCTCAACCGGAGGGATACCTCCAAGGAACCCTACGTCGAACCCCTAAACCCTAAACCCTGAACCATCAACAAGACCTTGTTCTGGTCTTCGCGCTCTGTTGGTTGGCGAACTGCGATGGTCAAGATCCTCGATGCATCCTGGTCTCCAGGTGGCCATAAGTCTAAGTAGTAACACTGGACATGCTATAGAAGCAGCACCATCGCAGTATTTATAATAACAAGAATAACAGCAAAGAGTAAAAACACTAAAAGAGAGAATAGCAAGAACAATAACAATACTAATAATAAGTCCAACAAAAATAGCAATGATACTAACAACAATGATAAAGATACTAATGATAGCAATGGGTGCTAAGAAACAGCTCTGGAGGCCAGCGAGCGCTCGCCGCAGCCTCGGTGGTCATCAATGGTTTAGGGCTCCAGAGCTTCGAGGGCTCAGGGGTTGAGGAGTCAAGTGTTCAGGGTTTGGGCTTCTAGGGTTTATCAAACGGGAAAAGGAGGGACCCTTAATGGGGACCCCTACCCTATGATGGGCTATAGAATGGGTATATAATAGCTATATTAAGGGTATATACCTAGGGGTCCTTATTAAGGGTCCCTCCTTTTACCCTGGAGTTTAGGGTTTAGGAGGTTAGGGCTTCTAGGGTTCAGGCCTTAGGAGTTCAGGGGTTTAGGAGTTTAGGGTTCGGGGCTCAGGAGTTTAGGAGTTCTACGGTTTAGGGCTCAGGAGTTTAGGGTTTATAGGCTTCAGGAGTTAAGGGTTAGGGGTTTGGGGTTTAGGGTTCAGGGTGTGGGGTTCTGGGTTTATGGTCGATTTCTAAGTCACTCCCAGAGGCCCGGGGTCGCCGTGCATGGACTGCTCTTGTGCCAAAGTAAAGGGTACATCGGGCATTGTTGTGGGGGGGGCTTTGGGTGGCAGGGTTCGAGCGCACCAGACTTTTTAGTAATCGTTTTCCTGCGGGATAACTCAGAACTGTACCAGAATATGCTCCAAAACTCTGTTCTGATTATCGAACCCCATATTAACGACCCGTACAGGGACCCCGTTCTCAGTGTTACGGCCCGTGTGATATTGGGAAGCGAGGGTTAAGGATGAGTGGGGACAGTAGGGTTTGGGTGTACAGGCTTTCTAAGTTAAGGGGGAGGCACGTTTCCGGAGCGAGCTGCCTTTCCCAGTAGTTGGCTTTTGTGTTCCCAGGATCGACTGGACATCTCTCTTCGAGACATGAATCTTCGCGTAGAGCGGCCCTGCATTGCAGGGAGATGCCATCGACCAGCGCCCAACTGCAGCCATCCAAGGAACAGAAGACTGGAGTTGGAGAACGTGGCCTTGAAGGAAGAGAACCAGTCTTTACATGCCGCAGTGCAGGTGCTTCAAGATGCCAGGGGCCCGACCTGATGCATTGCAGCGGCCATGTCCAAATTTGTGGCGCTCCTGAGGATAGGAATCACAGCGCTCATGATGCTACTTTAGGTTCAGGAAGGTCACGGTGCGGCTTGGTTTTGGCTGTTGGTAGAATTGCAGAACAGTCGGTTCGGTTCGGCTCTTTATTCAACATTTTCAGTTCGGCTCGGTTCGATTATTTGTTTGTCGGTTCGATTTGTTATTGCATTGGTGCTTGATGTGTTTTGGGAGCCCATCAAAAAGCACACAGGTTGAGGCTGATTCTGAGTCAGTATGGAGGCGTTTTGCGAGGTGCTCAAAACATCCCCAGGGTTGAAGCAGAGTCTGTCTCAGTATGGATGATGGGGCTGAAACCGCACACGGGTTGATTCTGATTTTGGTACGATAAAGGGTGATTGGGGCCTCGAGCTGGATGCTCACCTTTCGCGCGGAGGGCTGCCCAGTGGATCCGATGTTCATTGTCTACATCCCAGCGAAGGAAGTTACACTCCATGGACAAGTTTCCGAAGCAGAAGTGACTAAGATGATTTGGCTAATGCGAGAACCTGATTAAGAAACCCTGGGCCTATAACCCCAAAACAGTAGGATTCAGAAAAGGAACCCTAATAAAGGCCCAAGGTTTCTTAATCAGGTTCCTACATTACTGTGGCATCTTCAAATGAGTTCCTCTACGGGCACCGTGCTGTGGAATGAGGATTACAGAGCTTTGGAGATGATGGAATCGAGCAGCCCCGATTTCTGCCCCTCTAGACCTAAATCCTTTCACCATAGGAGTTCTAGACCCTAAACTCTCTAGCCGTCTTAAACCCTAAATCCCAAATCCCTAAATCCTACAGTCCTACTTCCCTAAAGTATAGCTTGTCCTTGTCGCAGACCTGGCCTTCGGCACTTTGTTAGCTTGCGCTCGGGCGCCCAGCGGCAAAGCCTTTCCACGGATCAGTGTTCTTGGGGTTTAGCTTTAGGGATTTGGGGTTTGAGGTTGTGTAGTTTGTATGGTTTTGGGAGTTTTCGGGGTTTAAGATTGTATTGCTTTTGGTGTTTATGGTTTACTGTTTTTGTCTAGGTTTGGGGTTTAGGGTTTTAAAGTTAGCTTTGTAGGGATTTTGATCTCAATCCTACACTCTGGGTGGTTGGTTGACATCTTGGGTTCGGTGTGCAGGGAAAAGTTGTGGATTGTGGGCTTCCATGACCTGCACATGCCAAGTACCGGCTGTTGGGCACACATCCGCCTAAACCCAAGTACTGAAACTATTTACATCCACCCTAAATCGTGAATGCAAGCTCTTGGCCTGTTCTGACTTCAACAAACCTGTTATGGCATGCTAAGGTAAATGATAAAAGTCTTAAGCATCGTCCGCAGCGGCTCGAATCCAGCTGTTTCACCGATCTCCTTCGAGAAGGTGGGTCTGAGCCATCGTCGAACGGTGGCGTTTTTTTGACAAGGTCTAAAAATGTAGGGTTTCAGGTTTTATCAAGGGTTTAAGGTATGTGGCGTTCTTAATCTGAGCTTCTGGCCGATTTGACTTAGACGACTCTGCAGCTTTTCTACGCCTGAATTGTCGTACTTTGTGCTTGAGGGCCTTCTGAAGTGTTTTTGCGGGAGACGGCTGCGGCGTCCCTGAGTCTGCTTCGGAAATGGCCACCTGCGCGGCTACACCGTCGACGCCAACGCGCCGGCCGAACCTCTCATTGAATGAGGAGGTTCTGCAGGCTCCGACAGTGTAATGTAGCCCTAAGGGTCCATGTACCTAAATAGTATATACATTGGTCTTAAAGTACTCCCTATATGGGTACATTGGGCCCGCAGTATATACTATTTGGGTACATGGACCCTTAGGGTAGGGGCCTGAATAATCACCAGTGCTATTGTGGAGAGGTTCCTTGATAATTACGATTTTAGTATAATGGGCCCCAAAGCCCCATTCTAATTACTAAGGCTCCGACAGTACCCATCTGGGGTTGTGCTGGCGGTGGTCAACATGTGCAGTCCCGACTCTAGGAGTCTTTGTGTGTTCGACGTTTTTGCGGTTTAGGGTTTAGGGTTTAGTTTAGGATTGAATGACTTCTTCGTTGAACTTCTGAAGTAGCTGCAGTGTATGATAGGCCCTGTCGGCCCCTTACTTCGTTTTGCGCTGCCGCTCAAAAGGCGAGAAGACCATTTGTTCTGTAGAATGCCTGACTGTCTCTAGTTTTGTGCGAACACTCTGGCGGCTGTTTCAGTGTCAGGAGCTGCGCTTTTGTTGTGGGCTTGGGGATTTTTGGCAAGGACTTTACCTGAAGTGTCCAAGAACTCGTGATTCTGGGTCCCAAAGCGGTAAGCCCTAATCCCGAAACCATAAGATGCGTTTTGGGACTTGCGATCCGGATTAGGTAGCTCTAAGGGTCCATGTACCCAAACAGTATACACTTTGGCCTTAAAGTATTCCCTACATAGGTACATTGGGCCCAAAGCAAAGCATATACTTTTTGGGTACATGGACCCTGGTACAGCCTTACGTATACCCTAAACACCCTATAGATTCCTTAGAGGAACCCTTAAAGGAACCCTGAACCCTAAACTCCAAAAGCCCTTATAGAAACGTATAGAACCCTTACAGAAACCCTTATGGTCACCCTTATAGAGCCCTATAGATCCATTTAAAGGAACCCTTATAGAACCCTAGAGATCCCTTTAAAGGAACCCTTGTAGAAACCCTTGTAGATCCTTTTAAAGGAACTCTTATAGAACCCTCACAGAAACCCTTGTAGTAACCCTTACCCTTAGGCTCTAAGGACTCATATTTTAAGGCTTTTGGGCCCAAGGACCATTCTATATAAGGCTTTTCGGGTATTTTGAGCCTGAGGGTTATAGATTAGAACGGGCCCCCCACCCTGTAATAGTGGTAGAATAGGAATATAGTAGGACCCTAATATCATCCTTATAGTCACTATTACAGGGTGGCGGCCCATTCTAAGTTATATATTTACTTGGAATGGCAGGGGACTGAGTAAGTAGGTTATAAGTAGAGTTTTAAGTACCCTAAATGGAGTTACCCCAATTATAAGCCTACTTATGAACGACTTGCTAAGTCCCCTGCCCCTCCAAGTAAACCCTGAACTACAAACTAAGCCTAAACCCCCAAACCCTAAACCCCCAAACCCTAAACCCCCAAGCCCTAAACCCTCAACCCTATACCCTCAACCCTATACCCTCAAGCCTATAGATCCCTTTAAAGGATTTCGGGAACCCTCCGTTTTTTGCTCCCTGAGAGGCGGCGCCCGGGGAGGTTTTCTGCGCAGGGCATACGCCAGAGCCTCAAAGCCTTGCCACGCTAAGCCTACTATAGTGTAGGGGCCTTATATATATATATAATGATATCAATAATAACAACAATATTAATAATACTAATCATAACAACAATAACAATAATAACAATAATTAAATATTATTACCTACACTATTTTGGGGGGTTCCTTACTATAATCTTGGTATAATATACCCCCCCCAAAAAAAAGCCCCATTCTAGTTCTTACGACCCTTAAGTTAGATGGCAGGCGGTGGTTTAGCCCTAAACCCTAAAGGGCTTTGGGTTTAAAGCTTCGGGCTGGGACCCTGCAACAGGATTTGACGGGATTGGAAGGTCCAACTTTCGGGTTCAAGGTGTGGGGGTGCAGGAAGCCTTCATAATCACCATTGCTATTCGTTACGTTTCCGTGTTATTCAGTTTCAGTATGATATTCCCCCAAACCTATTCTCGAATCATTAGGGCCCTGTATTGCCTCAATGAGGCGGGGTTCCACAATCCCGGCATAGCGGCAATCCAAACGTTCCTCAATATAATATCCCTCGATCCCAGGGATCGAGATGCTGGAGTTGAGGGCGTAAGGCGGAGGATGAAGTTTCAGTCAGTATATGCACATTTAATTTGTTCTATACTCATATATATATATATATATAGATGTATATATGTATATTCACATATATGTATGGATAGATACAATTAGAAATATACCCTGTGCATGCGTACATATGTAGATATATCGATTGGTAAGTAAACTGAGAAACAAACAAGTACACATGTATTTGTCTTTGTGGTGGCTTTGTTTATTGTTCGTAAGACTCAAACCCTAGCTCGGAAGCGCTCATTTCAAGCTATGACGTGCTTCCAATGTCTTGAACCGTACACATTAACAGCCAGGATATCTGGCTCCCGGAACGGATCCAGCCTGAATCACTCCGTAAGTCAAGTAGCGGTCTGAAGCCAGCCAAATTCATCATGTTAGTTCGGTTCTATATACACAAAGCTTAAGATTTCCCCAGGAGTCTCGTCGAATTTCTGCAGGCACCATAGTAGATCCCAGTAGAAAACCCGTAGAGGCCGATCAAACCCTATAACACCCAATATTTTGTCTCATGACAGGACACCGGCCAATCACGTCCGCCCTAACCTGGGCCTCAGCGTGTGGACAGGCACTCAGGGCGGCTCGGTTTAGGCTTCAGGGGATATGTTTCAGGGTGGAAGGTTTAGGGTCAAAGTGGCTACACAGGTTATGGGACGGTGGTTCCGGATCGACGCGGAGCGCAACCTGATCTGAATACAGTCTTGGCATGGTTCCAACATGTTCCAAGACTATATATATATACATATATATATATATACCCTAAACCCAAGCATTCTGGGGAGGGCGACAGGGGTATAGTAAATTCAACCGTTGATTGATGCAGCGTAAGCACCCGCGTTTGCAACTTTTCTGGTATTGGTTTCATTTATGCAAAAGTGTGTTTTAGGTTGGGGATGCTTGGCTACAGGCTTTCGATACATCTATACTATGCCTAAATACCACAGTGATGGTTTGGACGCCGTGAATCCTAACCTTGTCCAAAACCCCGCTCTTGCAGCAGGCACACCAAGTTTCCGTGGTAGCGGCGTAGCCAGCCACGCCGTGGCCGCTTGGTGCGAGGTTTGAACTTTTCGACTCACGCCCTGTAATAGAGGTCAATAGAGGCTTCTGCAGCATAGGATTCCTCGGTCTCCATGGTGCTTAGTAGGGAATGGGGGAGCGGATATTGGGGACTAGTATAGGGGACCTCATAGCGATCCATTTCCCCATTCCCTACTAAGCGCCAGACCGTTGTCACAATTGGGGTTTTTGCCCCATTGCTGAAAGATAAGTGTGAACTGAGGACTATTCCTTGTTGGAGAGGTTTCGGAGTCTACACCCTGCACCCTCCTCAACTTTCCCTAGAGTGTGAAAATCTACGAGCCCAGAATCCTAAGTCCCACACCCTCAGACTCAAAACTGCAGCCTAAAATCTAAACTTTAAGCCCCTCAAGCTCTAAATGTAACAAAAATGCCAAACTCTTAACTACACCTGAAACGCTGGAATCCCGTCATAAATCCCTACATCCATCATTACACTCAGCCCTAAGCCCTGAACCCCAGTCCCTTGGACTCTAAACCACCCGGAAAGGTCATGCAGCCGACCGTTGCTCGCGCGGCCACGGCAGAGCCTTCTTCGCGCCCGGTGCCTTTGCAGCCAACCCCGAGATTTTAGGGAAGTAGAGGGGGGGAGGGTTTAGGCTTAGTAGGGTCAAACGTGGTCTGTAGGGCCCGCGCAGAGGATTCAGAGGTTCAGGGCAGTAGGGATTCAGGGTTTGGGATTGGGATTCAGTTCAGGGATCAGAGCTTAAAGTAAAGAGGTTCTGGGGGGCTTCGGATTTTGAAGTTTGGATTTTGTGGCCTAAATATCTTGTTACTTGTAGCTTGAGGTGGTCACCATACAGCCCTCACAAGCCCTGACCATCCTACATCCCCAAACCCCTTAACACCCAAATCAAGGACCCCGTAAACCCGAAACTCGGACTGCAGGTGGGAAAAACATCCTGTTAACAAAAACCCAACCCTAAACCCTAAACCCTGAAACCGAACCCCAAACCCTAAATCCTTAAACTCCTAAACCCTAAACCCTTGAACCCCGAAACCCCAAACCCTAAACCCTCAAACCCCTATAATCCCTTAAACCCCTATAAACCGTTAGAGTCAAAGTTTGCTAAGGAATTGAGTGTGACCACTTCGGATCGTGAGCCGACGCCTCCTGTTCTTCCGTCACCGACAAATGTCACTTTGCTCAGAGGGGGTGGTTTAGGGGTTTTGGGTTTAGGGGTTTAGGGTGTAGGGGTTTAGGTTATAGGGTTGTTGGTTCAGGGGTCGATTTCAGCAATTCGGAGGATCTTTGCTTAGAGGGGTTGTTTAGGGCTCTTCGGGGCCTGAGAAGTTTAGAGCTTTAGGGCTGCTAGGGTTTTTGAAGAATCGGGGGGGGGTTTAAGGGTTTGGTGGTTTAAGGCTTCAGGGATTTAGGGGTTTAGGTGTTTAGGTTGTAGGGCTGTTGGTTCTCGGTTCGATTTGATCAATCCAGCGTCTTGGGTTTACATAGGGTTGTTGGTTTCGGGTTTGGGGTTAAGTTGAGCCGTTTGGGTTTACGGTTTACGGGTCTATGCTAGGTTGTTGTTTTTGGGTTCAGGGTTTGGGCTTCGATTGAGGATTCTGGCTAGGGGGGTGGCTTTCTGGTCAACTTTTTGTTTTTTTTTTTTTTTGGGGGGGGGGGGGGGGGGCGGTGTATGATTCCTAAGAGTACGCTCAGAGCCCAGGTACCTGCGCTGCAAGTTAGTCGGCTAGGTTTGCCGGGTCCCCAAACGAGGCCCAACATGGGACTTTCAATCTATATTATATGACCTTCTCATACATCCCTAAACCCTAGTTTAAAAACAAGCCTAGTTAAACTCTAAACCCTGAACCCTTGCGCCCTAAACCCCATATTGTAGGCGGGTCTTTTGAGCTGCCACCTCCATTTCGACAAGTCAAGCCATCAAACCTCCGACTGTAGACCGTAACTCTACTTTGGCAAACAGAACCCTGAACCCTGAAAGCTGACCCATCAACACCTAGCTTTGTGTCGGGCTCAGACACTGGACAGAGTCAGACACTTGACGTAGTCCTACGGTTGATGATATAAATCCTGCATTACCCCTAGTAAGGAATGTACCATAATTCGCATGGTTTAGGATCCTTAAGGTAATGCAGGATTTATATCATCAACCGTACCAGGATTTCCTTGAAAGTCCTTGTCTTCTTTCCGGAAGGGTTGCAGAAAAAGCAGGCAGGCCCAGGGTCCGGGGTTTCTCTCGCGGGGGTGTCCAGACCGCAAACATTGAACACTGAACCCCGATCCCCAAGCCCTCAATGCCTGCAGGCACAGCGTCAGCCCATGATGGCCCGAAGTAGCCGTGCCTTGTCTTCACCCACTAAAGCTTGATTAGTTACAGGTTTTAGGAGGCCTAATGTACATCCGAAATCGCACGCCAGTAAATCCCGTCAGCTTCATAGTCGGCACGCGTAGGGCTGCGGATTGATGTTCCAAGAGTTCGTACGATCCCTTAATTAGTAGACGGGTCTGATATTTGGCAATGATTGTAGCCATAGTACTGCATACCCGAAGCCCTGTTCTAAGCATGACGGGATAGGATCTTTGTTGACAAGTTTAACAGTACAATAAGCTTGCCCTTGCTTAAGTGGTAGTTGCTGGATCACATAGTTTAGGTATTCTAGCGCAAGCTTGGTTCCCAGAGGCTCCAAGCTGCCCAAATGCCAAAGACCGAGAACCCTCACTGGAAGGGTCTACGTGTGTATACAATACTTAAACTGCAGCTTGGGGGAAGCTTCTTTCCCTAGATCCGTAAACCCAAAACTTTACAAACGGAGATCCGTCCCCGGCCCAAACATCAAATGATGGGGGATCTGTAACGTGTTTTACTATAAGTCTCAATCAACTCAGAGCCAAGGGGTTTGGGAGTAGGTTATTTGGAGGATAAGGTAGTCAAACAACGCCTAAGCACTTTCAACCTTTTTCCCCCCATGCAATAGTCAAGTCAAAGGGGCCAGCCGATGGGTTTAACGTAGATTTAACCCGAAAGCCGAAACTATTATTCTAAAAGTAGTACTATACCTGGGGCTCCTTGTTATAATACTGCATAAGACACCCTAGAACCCGATTCTAATTCTTTTTAAAGCCCTAAGCCCTAAACCCTATCAAGGTCTATTCAGAGCCTCAAGGTCCAGTGAGAGACCACGGAGTTTAGGGCTTGGGCCTCGAAACCTGGCCCTACCCATAGGCTCCATCGTCGTTCCTTTTTTGGAAATGCATTATAGAATTCCAAGTATGAACCCCAAAAAGGGAACTACTATGGAGCCTCTATAGGTAAACACTAGACCAGCCATCTACAAGATTCTGAATACACCGAATCTATACATCCAGTATGGCTTTGCATTGCATGCTCTGATGACGACTTTCAACATCAATGCGGCCACATACTTTGCTTCACTCGCAAGCACTGCTGCACTTCTCCGTTCCGAGTTCCTACACAGATTCCACACAGAATCATCCAATTTCCTATGGACAGAATCCATATACAGCATCCTGTACGTTCCTATAGGACTAATTCAACACCTCGTGACAAAATCTTCAACCCTCAAACAAAGCAATATAAATCCTTACGCACGACAGCCCAGAGGAACCCGAAACGAGTCCTAAGTTCAGGAAGCCATCGTGCAGTGGTCCAAGCGGCGAATTGGGGGGCCGAGGATCGTCAAGGGTATAGGTCTTTTGGGGTGGGTAGAGGGCTTTATACAGGACTTCAAGGATTTATATAGAGTTTTTGGCTACAGCCTTCAGCCATCAAGGTGAGGGGTTCAGTGTGAAGTTCAGGACGGTAGGGTTTCAGGTTTGGGGGACGGGGTAAAAACAAATCTCAGAGTTTCTGGTGCATCGGGCATTTCGCGTTTTCGGGGTTCCATTTCTCATTTTGTGGTCCAGAGTTCGTGGCATGCTTTCGGAGCCCCCTTTATCAGACTACAAATGTTATACACATCAGTGACATGATAGTGCTGCTTCTGGAACCCGTATGGTCTGCAACCACTACAGCTCCTTCACGGTCACAAATTCCTCAAGTGTGGCTGAAAAATGTAAACCCTTGATTAAGGCAAGACCCTACAAAAAAGGCTAGTGTAGTTCCTCAGGAGCGCCTTCACCCCAAACTCTAAATCATTGACCCTAAACCCCCAAGTTTTCGACACTAAAGCTGCGCGGTTTAGGGCTGTTAGTGTTGCAGGGTTTGAACCTACAAATGGCCTTTGCCGTGAATCGAGTGCCAGGTTTAGGCCGGCAGCTGCCGCAGTAATCTTCGGCTCGGTTTAACCCGAACAAGGCACCAAAGACACAGCTGTGGTGGTGTCAGTGCCCTATTTTCTAGCACCATGTTGAAGTAAGTCTCCTCGCTCAGAAACACGGCCTTTTCATTCTTCTGGGTCACAATAGCAATACTAGGATGTACCTATACAATAGGATAATAGAACCCTACCATTATTGCAATCTACCAAAACGTCTGTACTTCTCCCTCAGCCGTAGGTGTCGGCGGCCATGGCCAACACTCTGCCCATGCGGCCAGCCACAGCTCCGATGGCTCCCATTTCGCCCACGCTCCTCGTCGTTCCGGAGGGTCTTAGGGTTTCAGGACTTATAAAGTTAAAGTGTCTAAGGTTTTATTCTTTTGAGCATTTTTTCCGCATCGGGCACCTTTAGGATCGACTCGTCTCCTTGGATTTAGGATCGACTCGTCCCCTTGGAGAGCGGGAAGGCCGTGTACGAGCAAGTGTTGTCATGATGCTGAAAACATTCGTCATCATGATCATCATCATCATCATCACCCCAACTGCGGTCATCAACGATATCACGACACGTCCAGAAATTTTAGTATTATTATTACACAGATCAAAGACAGCACCATCATCATCATCATCATCATCATCTTCACGTTCATCATGGTCATCATCATCATCACCACCATCATCATCAGCTGTGCCAACTTCAGCGACATGTCAAGCATGTGGCGATAATTTTGGTGATCATGGACAGGTTGATGAGCATGCTGTCCATACCGGCAAAGGCCATCATAGTCTCTAAGCCCTACAAAACCCTACATAAATCTAGAAGCCCTAAGCCTTATGCTTTAAGCCCTATACCCTGCAAACCTACAAACCCTATATCGCCTAAACCCGATAATCCTACAAGCCCCAACCCCTAAAGCCGAAACCACCCAGAGAGCCCAATACCCCATAATTAAGGAATATGGCTTAAATAATGTAGGGCTTCATATTATGATTAAGATATATGCCTCAATACGGGGCTATTGGGCTCTCTGGGCATAAGAATTAGGGTACCTCTACTTATAACTACTTACAACCCCAATTAAGGGACTGATAACCTTACATACTAGGTCCCATGATCCTTTAAGTAGACCCTAATCCCTAAACCCCCAAACCCGAAACCCCCAAACCCTAAACCCCCAAACCCTAAACCCCCAAACCATAATAATCCGAAACCCTAATCCCTAAACCCTAATCCCTAAACCCTAATCCCTAAATCCCTTATCCCTAACCCCTAATCCCTAAATCCCTAATCCCTAAATCCCTTTACCCTGAAGCCTCGATCCCAGGCTCGTGCCTGCGGCCCCACCACCCAGCAGGGCCTCGGGTGGCTACGCAGCAGTGCCGTCTCTTGACCTGGAGGCCACGGGGGACGGGTTTAGGGTTTAGGGATTAGGGTTTAGGGTTTAGGGTTTATAGGGTTTAGGGGTTTAGGGTGTAGGGTTTAGGGCTTAGGGGTTAGGATTTAGGGTTTAGGGGTTTAGGGTTTATAGGGTTTAGGGTTTAGGGGGTTTAGGGGCTTCATGCTGGTAGGAACCCTGAGGGTCCATGTAGCTGTATAGTATATACATGGGCCTTCAAGTAGTCCCAACATAGGTACTGTAGGGCCAAAGTATATTATATAGTACATGGGTACATGGACCCTTTTGGGGAATAAACAACAATACTAACAATAGCAATGCAAAGCTATACTGATAGTGATACCGATAGACAATTTTTGGGGTTCTCAAAGGTAGCGGCAGCATTAAAAATAGTATTGGTAAATTGTCGCAGGCTTGCTGTACTTGCAGGTTCAGTGGTAGTTATAGCCTATAGTTATAGCCGTGGTACTTTGAATAGGACCAGGAGCTACGGTACTTAGCGGAAGGGGCCTAGGCTGCTGGGTTTTGATGTTCAGTGCTTGGGCTTGCGTGTTTTGGATCTTACTACCGAAAGGGTCCAAATACCTACTGATCATATGCTCTCCAAAATCCTAACCTACATATCTACTATCCCAATTCCGAGTACCCAATTATTGGGTCCTTTGGACCCTTAGGGGTTAGGGTTTGAGGATTTGAAGTTTCAGGGCCTCCATGATTACAGCGTGCTCTGCACCCCAACTCCTGAACCCCAAACCCCCTCTAAATGAGCTGTGTAACGTTTAAACGCCCATCGAAAAGCCGGATAGACACTCAAAGCGCCCTCATCGAAATCCTCCTTAAACACCTGTAACACCATATCCTAAAACCCCACGCCGCACAGCCGTATGACGCCCTGCCCTATCATACACCTCTTTCAATCCCTGATAAAGTCCCCCTGTGCGGTGTTCGGAGGCGGAGCGGGTGCCTACGGCTCCACGGCTGGACACCCCGACGAACTCGCAGCGGCAGGTTGGGTTGCCACGTAGGGTTTATCAACAGCCGAGAAGCCCTAACCCCTACCTTTTGACTTCTTTTTGGTTTGTACTAGATACTAGTAACTATTATTCCTTAAAGTAGTCAGGAGGGCGTGTACTCCTAAACTGCCGATAGGATTTTCTTAAACTTCACAACAGTAAGGATGACCACCAGGTGACTTGACCACCGGCAAGCCCCTAAACGCCAGAGACCGCAAGAAACTGTAAACATTTAACTTTTTCATAGTTGGGTAACATTTTACATTCTTATGGGTACTTAAACCCAATCAGGAATAAAGATTTAAATTGTTAGTCCTATCCCAACCATGAACTAGTTAATTGTCCTACACCGTAACCTTGACCCGGGCCCCAAATCCCGACCACTGGAGGACGAAGCTTTAATCCTAAGGGCCCTGTTGAATCCGAATTCCTTAGAAGCTAAACTCGAGCGTAAACCCACCGAAAAAGCAAATTAAGCAAAATTAGGATAGGGATGTCCCATACAGATTCCCTTGTAATGAAGCCCGATCTGGTTGGGATATACTGTAAAAAGCGTTCATGTTATTTTTTGCGAGCTTTTTCGCATACCTCCCAAACCAACAGCGCCATAGGCCCGAAATGCAGGGATGATTTTCCAGGTTGAGATAGATTAAACGAGGTTCCCGGATAGGCATCGCACATATCGTTGTAGTCGCCCGTGGAACGTGGAACCTGGAGGGAACCGTGTCTTTGAATCAAGCCCTCAACTCTGAATTATGCGGGTGGTTGTCAAAATTATGATCCCCTATCGGGTTCTTAATATAATACGGCACCTAATATGTAGAGTACACACAAGGGACCATAGTTTTGACAACTACCCATATCCTGAAACTGTGAACCAAGCCTCCAGGTGATGATGTCCAGGAGCAACCGAAGTGTGCGAAATCGAGTGATGACCACTAGCAAGGCAGAGGTGGAAACAGTGCCGGCCCCCCTGCTACTTCGATGCAGTCGTCAGTTGCTAGTCTTGGCTGGGGTCAGGGTTCGGGAGTGAGGTTTCAGCGCAGTGCTTCATTTACCTTTGGCTTTCCTAGAGCTCGGAGTCTAATATACAAGCCTGAACAATTAGCAACATCATTCCGTAGTTTCACGAAATCACTGCATGCAAAACACAGTTTAAAATCATGTTGGCCCCTATATATCACTTGGAGGACCATGGGACTTAGTAAGTAAGGTTATAAGTACCCTAATTGGGGTTATAAGTAGTTTTAAGTAGAGTTACCCTAATTAGAACCCTAGTTCCTAAGTCCCATGATCCTTTAAGTATAGTAGATGTTGGTCACAGCAAAGATCCTTGCATGCCTGCGGTGAGCTCACCAGCCTCGATGGGCCTGAAAAAACGCAAAGGTTTATGTACCTACATTTTTACGTAGTTCCCTTTTGGGAATACCTTATAAAATTCTAGGTATGAACTCCAAAACGGAACTGCTATGGAGCCTCTAGGTACTGTTTATTGTTCAGGTCTCAGTTCTCTCAGGTCTGCATCCTTGACTCCGGGGATGACGCCGGTCGCGTTGCACGCGGGTGCAACGCCCAAACCCCGCGGATTGATCCTCGGCAACAAAACCTCAACCCTAAAGTCCAAGCCCCCTACCCTAAAGCTTAAACCCTAAACCCTAAACCCCTAAACCCTAAACCCTAAGGCCCCTAAACCCTAAACCCTAAACCCTAAACCCTAAACCCCTAAACCCCTAAACCCTAAACCCTAAACCCTAAACCCCTAAGCCCTAAACCCCTAAACCCTAAACCCCTAAACCCTAAACCCAAACTCCAAGCCCTAATTACACCTGAGGCCCCTGAACCCTACATCCCCAAAGCTGCACCCTAAACCCTTTTTCGGTCATCGGCCGAAGAAGTCGTCCAACTGTCGATTAGCCATCACGTCGCTGCTTTGACGATGTGGTACTCTTGCTCTTCCCTATATACCGTTATGTGTTCCCGCAAACCTGGGGGTTGAGGGTTGAGGAACCTCATACCCAACACCCGAAACCCTAAATACACGCTGCCCCAACCCCTCAGCCGCTCAGCTCTTCAAAGCGCACTGCCGAGGAATGTTATTGCTTTAGAGCCACTTGGTCGCTCAGAAGGCTTTTGTCTTTGCTCGTCCGGTTACGAAACGAAGATCATCCAGGTGTTAATTGAATTCTCAATTCCACACCGTGCTCCCTAAACCCTAAACCGAGGGCAGAGGCCATGGACAGTACTGGAGCTCAATTCAGAGGTCTCAGTGGCTTGTCTACACCGACGCGGCCCGGCAGGAAAGCCTGGTTTTGGGGGTTGGGGGCTTGGGGTTCATGCTGATACATGGGTTTTGGGTTGAAGTTTTTTTTGAGTGCAGGGTTCATGTGTGCTCTTCATAGCTGCAGTTGCAAACCCTTCAACACAGATGCTGGCCGTCCGCCCCATCGCAAATCAAACTGAAAAGCCTAGTAAGGCCTAGTACAAATTCCATGTGAAACTCCTAAACCCTCGAAGCAAAACCGAGCCCCGCAAGACACGAGCCCCTAACCCTAAACCTCCAATACCCCCTAAGCCCCTAGACCCTAAACCCTAAACAAGGAAACCCTAAGCCCCTAAAGCATTTAGAGGATCATGGGACTTAGTAAGTAGGGTTATGAGTACCTTACTTGGGGTTAGAAGTAGATATAACTATAGTTACCTTATTATAACTCTACTTACTAAGTCCCATGATCCTTTAAGTATATATATATATATATCATACTATATATATATATATATAAACCCCAACCCCTAAACCCCTAAGCCCAGGAACCTCGACCGACGGGATGCTCAGATGAGCCTTCAGCTCGGTACCGGAGCTGCAACTTAGGGACCGCAACAGCCCCTAAGGGGTTTAGGGTTTAGGGTTTAGGGTTTAGGGTTTAGGGTTTAGGGTTTAGGGTTTAGGGTTTAGGGTTTAGGGTTTAGGGTTTAGGGTTTAGGGTTTAGGGTTTAGGGTTTAGGGCCCTAGGGTTCAGTAATAGGGCTCCCTTTACAGGGTAGTATAGGGTTCTGTAATTTTGCAGGGCTCCCTTCAAAGGGCCCTAGGGTTCAGTAATAGGGCTCCCTTTACAGGGTAGTATAGGGTTCTGTAATTTTGCAGGGCTCCCTGCAAAGGGCCCTAGGGTTCAGTAATAGGGCTCCCTTTACAGGGTAGTATAGGGTTCTGTAATTTTGCAGGGCTCCCTTCAAAGGGCCCTAGGGTTCAGTAATAGGGCTCCCTTTACAGGGTAGTATAGGGTTCTGTAATTTTGCAGGGCTCCCTTCAAAGGGTACTCTAGGGTTCTGTAATAGGGGTCCCTTTACAGGGTAGTATAGGATTCTGTAATGGGGCTCCCTTTCTTAAAGGGTAACTAGTCTAATAGAGGTCCCATGAAAGGGTAGTATAGAGTTCTATAATAGGGCTCCCTTTAAAGGGTACTCTAGGGTTCTTCAGAATCTTTAGAAGGGCTCCCCTTAAAGGAGCTCGCAAGAAGGGGTACTTTAGGGGTTCTTTCAAGGTTTTTTTCTAAAATGGTCTTTCAGGGTTTTGTTCAGGGGTTCCCGGGATTAAAGGATCCCTAAAAGGAGCTCTTATAGGAAGCACCAGAGATCTCTTAAAGGAGCCCAAAAAAGAACCCTTCAATCAGCCCTTAGAGGGACCTGTCATCAGATTCAAGCCGGATCATGTCGCGATTGACCCGCAAACAAGTTGTGCAGTTCTACGTTTGTTTTTAAGATCTTACCGTATGTGAACATCTACTCCTCAGCTAAGCCTGTTTTGGATTGTCTTGAGATCAAGAGCTTACACACAAGTAAGTTGAAGTTGGGGGCAAGGAGAAGTCGTAAGGGATAATCTGTCACCGGACCCAACCCAAACCCCTGAGAACCCTACGTAGGGTTTTTGACGATAGGACGACTATACTGCAACCCTCTAAACCGTAAGACTTAAGCCCAGGGATAAGTTTTGAGGACTTCAGGGCTTTAGAGTTTCGGGAGTTAGAGGATTGGGGTTTACTTCCGTTGGACTGGGGCCCCGTAAGATCAATCCCAACCCTCATCCCGAAACTCCGAACCGCAACCTGAATCCGAAAGACAAAACAACACATGACATAACGAATCAAGCTTTGCGACCTACGGTTGATGATATAAATCCTGCATTACCCACAATAAGGAATATGCCATAAATCCCATAGTTTAGGGTCCTTAAGGTAATGCAGGATTTATACCATCAACCGTAGTTCGGATGTTCGAGACCTTTCGGCGGATCGGAAAAGAGGCGCTTACGAAAAACCAGACACCCTAAAGTCGCGGGAACCCTAATATTAGTACTCTACATAGTAGGATCCTTATTATGTGGACCTCAAGGGAACCCTAATCTCAGTACTCTACATAGTAGGGTCCTTATTATATGGACCCCCAAATAGGTACCCCTTCTTTTCGGAATCTCAGGTACACCCTCGTTTCGCGGCTCAGCGATGGCTGCTCCAGGCAGCTCTCCGCCTCTCCAGGGCTCCTTGGCTGGAAAGTTTTTTGGGTTTGAAGGATTTAGGGATTTAGGGCTTAGGGGTTTCGGGCTTAGGATTTAGGGTTTAGGATTTAGGGTTTAGGGCCCTAAGGGTCCAAGTACCTACAGTAATTATCATACAATCTCCAAAATAGCAACCTACATAAACTACTATCCTAAACCCAAAGACCTAGTTATTGGATCCTTTGGGCCCTTGGGGTTATTTGGGTTTGCGCGAGGATTCTACAGGGTTTAGGGGTTTAGGGCTTAGGGGTTTGGGGTTTAGGGGTTTAGGAGTTTGGGGGTTTTGGATTTGTATGAGGCTTCTATAGATAGAGTCGGCCTATTTTTGCTGAAGGTTCTCGTAGTTGTTTGTTTCTTGCTGTTGTCTTGGTAGTTGTTGTTTCTTGTATTGCCTTGGTTGATGGATCTTGTTTAAGGGTTTTATGCGGTTCTTACAGCTGTTTTGTTGGATGCTCGCACTCATCTGACACCCAACCCGCTAAGCTATCCATGAGCAGGATACGATGTAGGGTTCATGCACTGGGTTCAGGGTTTAAGCTCAAGACCATGGGATACTAGGTGGCAATTTGGGAAACTTTTTAATTTCCCTTATGGTTCCTATAGAGGTGCCT